>JAODJW010000099.1:190519-203101 GCA_026777045.1 Hyperopisus bebe
AATAATCTTAGAATAGATACATATCTAACTCTATATGCATCACGGGCGCAAAGTCGGACAATGTGTTCGACCAATAGGACCTGCCGTCACATGCAATGACACCAGATACGTCTGTTACAGTGTGTCCAAATTGAGCCTTTTCCTTTCTAAACAAACAGTCGTTCGTCGCTAAGCAAGCTGTCAGCTTACTAACAAGTGGGTGTCTCACTTAAATGCAGATAGTCGGCTCAGTCCTCGTGCACCCCCAGACAATTCCACATTTTTGTTTTCCCCCAGCTTGCTGCACATCTGAACCAAACAATCAGGAAGACCACATCCGTGCACACTGAAACAACAGAAGCTAATTTGCCAGCCGAGGGCGATCTCCATATATTGATAAGACTAATCTATATCAAGAACCCTGTGAAGACCTTCTTAGGGCACACGTCATCAGTTACTCTAAGCATGCCTGTTACTTTGTACACGCGCCTATTATGTATGTTGCTATTCTTTAGTAAAAATTTTAAAACAGGATTTTTTTCTCGTATCGACTTGTTCGCTCACCGTGCGGAGGTGCTTTCTGAGAATGCACAATATGAAGCCCCATATTCTGGACGTGACTCCGAGGAAAGTGCGGATCCAGAGTAAACACTGCCGGGTCTTCAGCATGTCGACGACGTAGAAAAGGGACAACGAAAGGGGAGAGAAGGTATATTCCACACAGGCGTGAAGCCAGTCCCCAAAGGGGACCACCCTCCCAGAACCACCACAAAGTACCACAGAGTCGTATGCGATTAGCCCGTCCGAATGAGAACTTAGCAAGCAAACTGCTCTGACTTGTTAACTGGCTTGCTATTGTGAGATCAGTTCTTCGATGTCGCATTCACCTATTAAAATTAAAATATAAAATACGGAAAAATGGCAAATTATAAATCTGACATTAAAAATGCAATGTGCAAAAAGCAGGCAGTCAACCAAGTTGCAGACCGGTATTCCTAGGTTGCTGACCTTATGTGGTCTAGACTTTAGTACTCTTTAAGACTGGCTTAATTTAACCTCAGAAACTTCTCATTTTTGCACGCTACCGCGGACGAATGACAAACACTACCAAAAAGTACAACGACACCAAGAGTGCTTTTCAGTTATCAGTGAATCCAGAACCTTACTGCGAGTCGCCATTGCCGTTCTTACGTCACTTCCGCGAAGGGAAAAACTGGAATTTTTCCCCTCGGTCGCAGGACCCGTTCTCAATTCGACCACCGTATTTTGCTCAACTTCGCTGCTTTTCCCTTTTTCATTTGTATTTAATTAAAGTCATCTCATGTAGACCAAAATATAGCGAATGCTGTATATTTTTATTTGCGGTTACATTTAGAACTGAGACATGCGTTTCTGCTATTAGTCATTTGTATTAATAGTTTTAAGCTTTACCTAACTATTTTTCTGACTATTTTTCAACGACTTACGTTATTTAGAGCTTAGTCAGATAGATATAGTCTGGTGGGCAATAACTTTCACCAGTTGTTGATGTCAAAATATAGCGTTAATAGTAAATATAACTCATTCTAAATCGTTTGAACAGTTTTATCAGTCGAGAAAGTTTTATATATAATTTTAAGTGCATGATTTAACGCACCATTATTTGGATTTATCGTGCGTTCCTCCTAGTATCACGTCATAGACACTGACAGCGATCTCTGGATCAGATCCGACTTGAATAGTCATGCTGTTAACTAAATAGCTACTTGTGCTAAGTGTAGATCTATATCAAACCAATTGCATTTAAACAACAGAAAAACACAGATTCTATGCCGACGTGTACATGTGACAGTGATTGACTTAAAGACAATTTTAAATTCTACAGATAGCCCTATAGGAAATTTGAAGTTTGGGTATAAAGGATTTATTCAATAGTACAATATCAGTTACCTAATATAATTCAATAATTTTGGTTAACAGTGATAAACAAAAGTAACAAAACAGCATATCTTTGAATCAGTATTCATAAAAATCCTTGCTAAGACTGAGGTGACGAATTCTTTTTCCAGACTACATCACAATTTATTGTTGGGGGTTATCTGGGATCAGTCGACCAGGATTTGGAGGAGGAACCAATAAAATAAACAAAGACAATAGACAGAAAGCTTTTTTCGGAAGTGTTTGAAGAGTGTTTTCGTGGGTTTTTGCTACCTGACGCTTGATAAGCGAAACACAGGAGGACTACATTACCCATAGGATCCAGCACTCATAGCGACGTTCCTGTGGAGAACGTAGGGGGCGCTCGTGGAGCCGGTGCCCATAGTCACTGGTCATGGTGACGCTGTAGAGACGTGAGCACGCAGGGCTCTGAGGGGAGGCGAATTTGAGAACTTTCTCTGTGTGCTGAAGAAGAAAAAGGAGAATTTATGTTTGTTTAAACATATTTGCTTTAGGGTGTTTCAGCAACGCCGCTATAGGGAAAAAACGTCTTAGAACCACCTTAAGGAGTTTACAGCAACCGGCCCGACGACGACGCTCGAAGCGAGGAGACCGCGCTAAGCTAGCTGGCTAACTGTCTCCGAGGACTTACCGGGACCGACTGTCTGACAGTTATTTCGGAGCGAGGGCGACGGCGGCGGGGGGTGGCGGTGGTGCCCCCCGAACTGCGCTTTTCCTTTCTCCGGACTGGTTGAAGACAAAGGGCCGCTGTGTCGCCCTAGAGCGGCCGCCTGCTTCCCTGGCCGGAGCTGCGGCTCCGTAGTGCCGGGGAGAAGAGCACGACGCAGACCGCTGCCGACCGAGAGGCCCCCCGGGTGACAATGCTTGGGATTATGGCCGAGCATCAAGGTGCCGCCACTTTGCTCTCCGCCCGTCGGAATCACATGATAGGCAGGATAGTGCCGGAGCAGGGGGCGAATCGGCGCGTTTTAAAGGGCGGCTCGCAAGCGAAAGCCGCCTCGACTCGGCCGGCTAAGCCGTCAGGAGACCCCGCCGATCGCGTCCACCGGGCGCGGTTGCAAACGTCGGTGGTGCCGGCGGCGAGGCTGGGTGGGGGAGCCGGCAGGAGATGGAGCGGCCAGCCGAATGGGGGAGGGAAGAGAGGCAGTAATAAGTGCTTGTTCTATTTAAAAAGAAACTTTATCGGTCATGGGTGGCTGTGTAGGGGGGCTTCCCCTCGCAGCCTGCCTTTTTACCCGTGTAGCTAATGTCACCATGGATGGACGTATGGCCGGGCTGATTTGCTGCTTTTACGAGCGGCTCTAGCGCAGCCATTTATTCAGATGGCACCGGTACGACTCGTCCGTCTGTAGAAAGGCGAGCAAAGGCGGCGTTTTTATTTTATCAGGCTGACTGGGCAGTGATCTCTGATGTGTGGTTAAAGAACAGTCGGGGGGGCAGTGTTTCGAAGTAACCGTAATTAACCAGCTAGTTAGCTGCACCGGCTAATCTCGCTGCAGCCTGACCGTAGCCGAGCCTTTTGGCGTTTGGGCCGCGCGTTGTCGAATCGTACCCGAGCCGGCGCTTTGATTTCCTGTGTTTGCCTGTGGGGGGGGGAGGCCGTGTGCCGGCCGCGATGCGTCGGGTTCCTTGGAGCTCACTGTCTTTTTCTGCTTTTTCACAGACACGATACGGAAGTGCAAGGCGGAGTCCCCGGTGAGTGAGCCGCCGAGCCAGCCTGGGGTTGTCGGCCGGCCCCGTCACTCTCACCTCCCAATTTGCATGCGTTTTTTTTCACTGCGCATGAAGCATTATCTTGTGGTTGATAGCTTTAGTCATCGGTGATCCTGCTGACAAATGCATGATTTTAACCGTCGTAAAGACTTCAACCGCATATTATTTCAGGCCCGAGTGATATTCGGAAGTTCTGTTAATAGCTATGCTATGTCCGTGCTGTGTGTAACGCCGCTTGAATTTGCTGCTACATAATCCTGAACAAAAATAACTTTTCCATTAGTTGTCCCTGCTAAATATGCACGGTTCGTGTAGCTGAACCTCGTTGCAAAATACGGGCCGGTTATCGGCCGAGTTAATCTGCAACTGGTGAGCCGCCGCGCACGCAGCCGATCCTAACTGTACACATAAATTGGTCGTGTGCCGGATGACGTCATCTCCGCCGCTGAGCTCATGAATAATGTATGAGATTAACTAATTGCTACCTTAGACAGGGCAGTGCCGGCCTCCTTCAGAGATGGATGTGTATGAATGTATCATTTGGATGTCTTCCCAGCCTCAGGAGAGGAGGAAAAGGACCGTAGAGGATTTCAACAACTTCTGCAGCTTCGTCTTGGCTTATGCTGGCTACATTCCCTCCTCCAAAGAGGTGCGTTTCCCGTTTCGATGACTGTGTCTCCGGGACAGGTGTGGCTGAAGCTCTGTTTGACCGTGTCAATCCCCCCCCCTCCCCACCAGGAAAGGCCGTGGTCCCCAGCGTCCTCCAGCTCCCCACACAGCTCCGGAGCCTCGGGCGAGGGGGGTGTCGGGCCAGTTGGCGGGGGGGACGCCGGCTCGGACATGCGCACCATCCACACGTTCGTGCGAAAGGCACGTGCCAACAAGGGCAAAGCCCCCCACCACCGGCCACACCCGGAGGGCACCGCCCTAGACAAGATGCGCTTGAAGGACTCCCTGTTCGAGGGCCGGCCTGGTAGCAAGGCGGAGCACAAGAAGGACAGGAAGCTGAAGAAGCTGTCGCTGGGCAGCGAGAAGAGGGCACGCATCAAGCGCAGCAAGAGCCCCAAGCTGCCCAAGAAGCCGAAGAGCTCAGTGAAGAGTGAGACTGACTCGGAGACAGGCCCCGCTCACAGGGAGGAGCTGGACGCGGGGGGAGACGTGTCGGATCAGGGTGTGCAGCTGCCGCGGCCGGATCTCAAGGAGATGCTGGAGGAGGAGTCGACCCGAGAGGCGGAGATGAGCTCGAGCGAAGCAGAGACGTGGATCGCGGACGAGGACATCATGGTGGAGTCGGGTGAGTGTCGCTGGGTTAGGTGGGCTGGGAGGGTCAGGAAATGCCAGGCTGACGTTAGTTTTTGCCCGAGTGTCAGTCAGGGTTTCATTCATTCTCATAAAAGAAGTATGTCACTTTGATTAAAAGTGTCTTATGAGTAAATAAAATGGAAAATGTCTGCTGATTGTACTGTGTGCATGTGTGTGTGTGGACAATGGTGTGGAACTGCAAGCCTCTTAATTGAGCCAGCAGGGCGTGCTGCACTCCTTAGGTGTGATTTCCAGGTGGTTTAGTGGTGTGGGGGGGGTTGACTGCGATGCTGACGGTGCTCCTCCGGTCCCCAGGCGACGACTCGTGGGACCTGATTACCTGTTACTGCGGGAAGCCTTTCGCGGGGAGACCCATGATCGAGTGTAACCAGTGTGCGGTCTGGGTGCACCTCTCCTGCGCCAAGATCCGCAAGTCCAACGTGCCGGACGTCTTCTACTGCCACAAGTGCAGGGACTGCCGCCAGGACCGGCGACCGCTTCACAGGAAGGACCCCTGAGTGGGTCGGGGGGGCCCTCTCCCGTCCCTCCCTCCACGCTCTGAGATGGGTCACGCATCCACGGCGCCTGCCCACCCCGACCCCGTTTCTGAGACACTATCCTTAGGTCAGCTGGTACTTTCCTGAAGCCCTGTGCTCTCTGTGGGAATACAAGGGGACTCCCCTGCAGGAGTGCTCTGGAGCACTGCTGGGAAACCCCGGGATGATGAGAATCTGCCCTGTGTGGTCAGTGTTACCTGAAGTATGGAAAAAGACTACGATCAATGCCCACCCGGGTGGTCCGGTAGGGAGTTTGGACTAGGCGCTAATGCTAGTGTTCTCATCGACTCTCAGCTGTTACACTGACATGATGAACAGACGCCGCATACTCTTATGGAGACATGTAAAGCAGTAACCAAAAGCCATATCCTCAACTATCCTACTGATCTCTTTGTCTGTTACTGAGGTTGCATGGATGTCTGACTACAGTTCCCGTGATGCAATAGGCTCGGCTCAGTTTGCAGTTTCTAACCTCATGCCTCGTCCCAGTTCTTGGCAAACGAGTTATTCTTTAGGTTCCGTATGGGATGAATCGGACCTGTTGCAAGCGAGTAAATGAGTAATTTGCATCTGTAAGCTGGTGGGATGTGACCCTGGTTCAGGATGATGTTCTTGTTTGGCGTCCCGGGCAGCAGTGCAGGATCCTGGGAGCTCATTGCATCACTCTAACAGTCTCTGTCCCTGGGCAGCAGTGCAGGATTCTGGGAGCTCATTGCATCACTCTAACAGTCTCTGTCCCTGGACAGCAGTGCAGGATTCTGGGAACTCATTGCATCACTCTAACAGTCTCTGTCCCTGGGTAGCAGTGCAGGATCCTGGGAACTCATTGCATCACTCTAACAGTCTCTGTCCCCGGGCAAGCAGAAACCATCAATATTTTTTGATTGTACAAAAATGCATTCGGTGGGTTTCTACAAAGCTGCAGACAGCCAAACTGCCCTGCTGATGGGGTTTGTATTGTATGTTTTTAATTAAAAAAGAATCTGCTTTTGTGTCAGACAGCCTGGTCTCAGGTACCGTATCCTAACATTGGAGGACAGTAACTGAGCTTCGCCCATAAATCCCATGATTGAAATTCATGCAAAACATCTTTAGTATTAATGTGGGGTTGAGTGTACTGGCACTCCTAAAAGAGACCCTTTCATAATCGCTCTTATAATTGTTGGTATCATGAGATGCTATTTTCCTTTCCCTACAAACTTCAGTTAGTCTCCATGTCTCCGTAAGTGCAGCTTTGATGTTTAGTTGAGCTTGCTGGTATTAACCATAATTAGGAGTTTGCTGTTGTGAAGAGAATCAGCTGAAATGTGTTGATGTGAATTGAATGAGCTCCTGGGTTAGCCCTGGCCGTAGAAGTTCGGGGGTTTCTCCCCTGTAGTCCTCACCGATTGCCTCCTCTCAGAAAAGCGGCTAATAAGCACAAAATGGCTAGTACGTGTCTTCAGTGGAGCGTCAGGAAACAGCTGCTGCTTTCGTCCACTAGAGGGAGCAGCATTGACAAGGTGATGCATACTACAGGTAAACTAAACGCGGTTCTCCCCGGCTTCCTCAAAAATTCGTCTCTTCACATTTTAATAAATAGGCCTATACTTATATGAACATACAAAACTGGGAGAGCGTGAGGATTTTTATGATTTCAAATACAGGCTTAAACACTTTTTTGGTGCATTTTGAAACATTTTAAGATTGTTTCAGCCTTTCGCAGTTATGGGTGCTTTGTGGTCAAGGATGGCTGTGTCTTTGAAACGCGTTGAAGATACCGGACCGCAGAGAAGGGAGGCGTTGTAATTTAATAGTTCTCAGTTATTGTTTTTTGCTTTTCTTTGTCCTGTAAAGAGTTGACTGCTCCGGAAACAGTTTAGAATCACCATTATTATTAGTTTACGTATCTAACTTTTGAAAGCCTTTTTTTCCTCTTAAATTATTTTGTGTATAGAAAAGTTGACGCTGCTGGTTATACCTTCCTTTTCGTTTGGGTTATGTCGCTATGGGAGATTTGGGGAGAGTCATGCCCTTGCCCGCCACACTGAACATCCCTCGTTTTGGTACATTTACTTTAAGTCCTACCAATATTTGTAAATATGTCATAAATGTAAAAGAGCAGAAGAAAGCCAAGTAAATGCTATATTTTTGGCATCATATATTGTTTCTTTAGTAACTGTAGCTTGAGAAATAAAGACTTTGCTTTCTTTTCGAATAGTTTGCGTTTGCTTTGTTTGGTACACGCCTCGTCTATTTAAGTATGAATTGTTTAATTCAGGTCAATTATCCTTCAGTTCGCTTTATTGTCCAGAAGGGGGCGTTTGGCTTTAGGAATTTTAGGAATTTAGGAAAACTTCGTAGTCAGACTTAACGAGGGGGGAGGTGGGACTTACCGTAAATTCGTACAAAAGGACGCTACACACTTTGAACGCTGGTACCCCCCGGACGAATAAAGGACTGCCACATTCCATCATTCTTTTGTTAAGGTAGGTTACCGTTTTCACATTTCGCGCCGAAGTTTTAATGGTAAGTCTCAACTCAGAGGCAACGGAACAGGGAGTAGAAAAACAAAGCATCCCCCACACACACACACAATTTACAATAAACTTAATATGTCTTTTTATACTATCTATAGTGCGGATACATAGATGGTAAAGATGTATTTTATATGATATATATGATTTTCATATGGCGGCGTTCGTTTAACCTGTTGCATTTATGTTCTGATAATAGGTACAAAAACGAGCTTTTCAGGAAAGCAGGCGGAGCCGACCACCAGGACTCGCGTCCTCCGCCCTGACGGAGATGTTATAATAACTTCAGCTTTCGCGCACCGCTATCTACTGCGCGGTCACTTTCATTAAAAACTGCACTTTGCGTTCCGTAGGTTCACTGTTTCAGTCGTTTAACGTGCAAAAGTGATTGTTTACCAACTTCACGTTGCACTTGCGCCGAATGCTTGCATTTTAAGGCGTGTCGTGTTTAATTCCTGCCATGTTGTGGCGGAGATTGTACCCAGTAAATTTCAGTGATTAACGGAGACTCCCTTCCTGAAAAGCTCCCTTCCCACGAAAAGAGACATTTAACAATGAACTCTTAAACTATAAATCCCCATCCTCTTGAGTGTCCTTTCACTGTCTTCTCAGCGTATTCCATTAGTAGCCCAGAGAGATGTTATATATAATATGGCATGTATTTAAATATCACTATTGCATTCTCAAGAAGTCCAGTAGGTCTATTATTGTCACGGTATTGTGATGCTTGGACCAATAGGGGGAGCAGCATTAACAATGTGATGCGTATTGCAGGTAAACTAGACACGACTCGTGTAATTCTGAGGTGATACCTAATGTAGGTCTATTCTAGGTGCTGACCTAACTTGTCTGTTTAAACACTGGGCCGAACAAGCGCCTGTTCATCCATCTGTTCGGTTTTTTTTCAGTTTCTAGGTTATTTTCTTCTGATTAACAATGTTTATCATTTTTAAGATCAGTGATACAAACGTATGAGCTTTGATGAATGCTGTGTATCACATGAATATCATTATCACTGTGCGTTTTTGGCACTTAGTTTCTCTTTGACATGTCGTTCTCCGTCTTTAGCCTGTTTAATTGCACACAGCCTGTGATGGAGCAGACTGGCCCTCTCCTAGGAGTTCCCCCTGGACTGGAGTACCTGACTCAGGTGTGTTCAAACTGTGCTCAGAGACCCAGCTCTCCTGCTGTACATGGTCAGCAAAACCAGTTCCAGGTTGGTTCGTTGCAAGCAAGCTAACGTTATAAAGAGCTTTAATCAAGGTCACAGACCAGCAGTTAGTGTTTGCAGTCGGGTTCGTAAGGGTAGGTACTGCCTGCCACCTGAGATGTGGCCAAATTGGACGACATGTGGGGTGGTGCGTGCAGCTCAGCAGATTGGGAATCTGGTCCCTTGTCGGAAGGTTGTGGGTTCAAATCCCATGGCCAGTGTCAGGTTCGCCTGCTCGTCAATCTTGCTGCGCTTTTGTGTCAACTGTGTCCTCTGTGCTTGCAGATCGACCAGATCTTGATTCACCAGAAAAAGGAGCTACTGGAAGGTATGGAAAGGCTCTAACGTGCCGCGGAGCTCAAACAGTACCATCTTCTCTGCCCTGCTTCTCTCGTCCATCTTTTCTTCTTGTTGCCATTTTCTCCTCCCTCTTTCCATTCGTCCATTCATTTCCATATCCCCTTCCCCCGCTGTGGTCCAGTCCTCTGCGGCTTTGAGACCAACAACCAGTATGAGATTAAGAACACCATGGGCCAGACCATCTACAAGGCGCTGGAGGACACCAACTGTTGCATCCGGAACATGTGCGGCTCGCTGCGCCGCTTCAACCTGATGATCAAGGACAACATGGACCAGGAGGTCATGCACCTGGTGCGGCCTTGGCGCTGCAGCAGCTGCTGCTTCCCCTGCTGCCTGCAGGAGGTGCGAGGACCCTGCATGGGGCGTCTGACCACATTGCCTGCTGTGAATGATGAAAAGAGTATGCTAGAATGTCCCACTCTACCATGTGTTCCCAAAATGGGCCCTCTGGGTGTGAAATGAGTACCAGTAAGGAACAGCAGGCTTCTCTTTATGTGAATCGTATGTTGGGACTGATGTCACAGGAAATGCCTGCCTTTTTTTTTGTTGAGATGAGGCTTTGAGGCTGGGATTTAGGAAGTCAGATGGTCTCCAGTAATGACCAAAAGAGGAAATTCAAAGTAATGGAAACAGGAATTATTCACAGAAATTCAGGAAATGTGTGTGTGTGTGTGTGTGTGTACATACGCAAACGTTTGCGTCTCTAGGCAATCCACTGCATATCTGTTCCAGTCACTCTTTCTGGCAACACTCAAAAATCCTGTTTAAGCTTTAAGTATCTCAGATATATCTCCTTACAGCCGATCATGACAAAGCGCAGACACAGCAGGTTTTCCTTCCGGGATGATCACTGTCATTTTTCAGCAGATTTGAAAGATCGTTTTGGGGGGGGGGGGGTGGTTCTCTAACCTTACCGGCTAATGTGGTTGGAGAAGCTTTGCACTTACCTCGCGCGACATGGTGACGTGCTGATTCGCACCCGTGTCTGTCTGCCAGCTGGAAGTACAGGCACCTCCTGGCACAGTGGTGGGCTATGTGGTCCAGGACTGGCATCCCATCCTGCCCAAATTCTCCATCCTGGGGCCTTCCAGGGAGACCGTTCTCAAGCTGGATGGTCCATGCCTGCTCTTTAACTGCTGCGGCGACGTCAAATTTGAGGTGAGACATTTGCACGCAAACGGCAGGATGCAGGAGAACTCTCGACCGTTGTCCCCAGTCTCTGTTCCAGTCAAATCCAGCTGCATTTCCAGATCCGCCTTCTTATGTTTGTTTGTTCAGCTTTTAGTTTTTGTCTGAGGTGAGGTATGGTGAGGCAGATAGTTCCATTATCCACTGTCGTCGGGCGTTTGCGTCCGATTCCACTCACGCCGGCCCACTGCCCCGACAGCTGAAGGGGAAAGACGGCCAGGAGGTGGTCGGGCGAATCACCAAGCAGTGGGGTGGCATGCTGAAGGAGGTCTTCACAGACGCCGACAACTTCGGCATCCAGTTCCCAATGGACCTCGACGTCAGGATGAAGGCTGTGCTGGTGGGGGCCTGTTTCCTCATCGTGAGTCCCCTTAGCCGGAGTCATCATCTTCATCTTTATCATCCTCGGTCCAGCATTACATACTGCAGTTCTGTTGCTCTACGAATGCTTTGCTTTTTAAAAATGCCTTTTTTTTGTTGGTATTGTTGGGTTCACGGTTCTGTGAGAGATTCAGCAGCTCTCTTGTCATCTCCCTCCAGGACTTCATGTACTTCGAGACAGCTGGAGATGGAGACAACTTGTGCTCGTGCCTCTTCTCTTGAGCGCCAGCTGCTGGAGGAATCTGGCCGTGACGTAACAGGAAGTGCAGAAGCGGCATTGTTGTGGTAGACAGTCAGCTGGGTGTAATATCCACATGTTGCAGTTCAACTGCTCATTCATTTAAAACGCTGTATTTCTACCTTCAATCCGTGTGCAGGTCAGTATGGCAGGATACCGTGGTATGCCATTCACCATTACCAAAGATCCACCCGTCCATCCATTGATTGCCTACCTAAAACATTATTAAATATTACCCCTTATATTATAGCAGTGTTACACGTATAACCCAACATATTTAGCAGAAATCTATATAGCAATTTCATACATGTTTTATATCACACTTAATTTTTCCTATATTTCCTTTTTAACAACTAATTTTTAACAAGGAGTCCAGACCCTTCCCCCGAAATTTGCTTCAGGCTCCCGGCCGCATGTAAAATCTAACGCTACGGTCCGGTCTGCAAAATACACCAGGGACACGGTATACCGCGATATCTGTTTCTGGCTGTGGGGCAACTTGTCACATTTCACAGTGCATTGGGCTGGATACTTTGGAATGTATGAAAATGGATGAAGCAGGAACAGTTGTAACGCACGTGTGATTCCAACTTGCTATTTGTCTGTTCGGACCGACAGCACTTGGGCTTCGAGTTCTGAATCAGGGCGGGGTCGGCAAGAGAGGGCTATTGCAAATACGGACTATTCCAAGACACACTTCAATATGTAGTAATTATATTGCATGTAAATGTAGTACATGATGAAACAGTTATTTTGTATTTTTATATTGAATTTCAAGTTAAGGCATAAAATATATTTTCCCTTTACCAAAAATACCTGTGTAGTGTTTCTTTAGCGTCCAAACGTGAATAGATACATGGGAATATCATTTTACTTATTTTATAAATGAAACAAAATTGGTGATATTTAAAAGGGCCACAAAGGTAATTTAGCGATCTGATTCACTCAAAGGGGAAAAACCCAACTATCACGTGTGCCCACATGCCACATATACACTCACCTAAAGGATTATTAGGAACACCATACTAATACGGTGTTTGACCCCCTTTCACCTCTAGAACTGCCTTAATTCTATGTGGCATTGATTCAACAAGGTGCTGAAAGCATTCTTTAGAAAAGTTGTCCCATATTGATAGGATAGCATCTTGCAGTTGATGGAGATTTGTGGGATGCACATCCAGGGCACGAAGCTCCCGTTCC
>JAODJW010000099.1:226619-236848 GCA_026777045.1 Hyperopisus bebe
GGGGGGGGGGGGGGGGGGGGGGGGGGGGGGGGGGGGGGGGGGGGGGGGCACGCGTGTACAGAGTTGTTGGAGAGCCTGACAAACGACAGGGAAACACGCGCCAGTGCCTGACAGTCGGTTAGAAAGCAGCCCATGGGCGTTGGGGTGAGGAGAGTGCGTTTCTGGCAGAGCGTGAGAGAGCGAAACGCCGGCAGCACTAACGTGGGCAAGGAGGACGCCGCCCGCCCACCGCGCCTCCGCGGCCGTGACGCGCCAGCCTACCAGCTCCGCCGCTTTCACAATCCGGGCGTGAGCGTCACGGCGCACCTCTCCTGCATCGCCGCATCACGTGATATTCAGCTAGGGCCTCCATGCCGGCGTTGGGCGCTAACGTTGACGAACGAACACGCCGGGAGTCAGCAGAAGCAGCTAGGCTGACACCTCTGGCTTAACGGGGCGGGGGGCCGTTTGCAGCGTGGATAACATGGGCGCTTAATCCTCACTGGGGTCATCTGGAGCGTGTCCCATGGGCCGGGAAACACTCCTGCTGGGATGCCAGTCCATCGCAGGGCAAACACCACAGGCCATTACGGACACTGGCTAGTTCTGCTTCAGGGTCACAGAACCCAGTGGGACACAGAAGGCGCTGCAGTCGTACCTTAAGCGTGCCTGCCTGGTTTGCGAGTAATATTTATAATCCTAGTTACTCTAGGGTACAACTGCAGCTCCTTCGGACCCTTTGATTATGCAGCTCAATAAAGTATATGCCACTCTGAGGGCGATATCAGCTGTTTATTTACTCGTCATACTTCCGGAAGATTCCGGTCTGCCTGGTGCATACTGTGAGGTGAGGCCTTCACATAATTTGGCACATAAGTGAGGATTAAGGCACGTGACCGTGGGTCTACGACACTGTCGTTCCACGCTGTTTTGAAAGCTGACGTGATCTTATCGCAAGAATCCTCAGCTGTCTGATACATCTGCCTGCTTCAAGGGTTCAGCAGATTTGCCCTCGAAATGGACTGGATCAGAAACCCCATTTTTAGATATAGAAAGGCATTATAGGGAATAGATTTTGCCCATAATCAAAAGTTGTCCCTGTTTATATAAAACTGACAAGGAGAAAACTAGCTAGGGCTGGCCTGTCAGACTGGCTCCGAGTTGGGGTAACCTAATTCCAGCAATCCCATTCATGGTTTCCTCCGATACTAATACTTTGCACTTAATTTAATGTTATTTGATTAATGAAGCATGTTTTGTTCACAGGAAAGAAATAGGCCTGCAGCCCAAGAACTATACAATAATTAGATTTGGTATTATTTGTTTAACTGCATCCTTTAAGGAACTCGATGATGAATCAAAATCACTTTATATTAGTGCAAGCACATCTACAAAGAATGACAAACTATTGCTTTTTTGTGTCTTGTCCCAAATCAGTCAATTAATTATCCCTAATTAATTATGAGCCATAGAATAAAGGCAGGCAGCACAGCTTTGGGAGTTTTTGTGAGCTTGGGGCAAAACTGGCGTAGGTATCCGGGACTGCTGGCCGGTGAGGCTTTGCCAGGCTGCTGGATTTTTTTTGCGTATTTCCTCCTGAATCCTGTTTTAGGGATATAGGGTGCCGATGTGGGGAGGCAGATCCCCGGCTCGTTATAGTTTCCAGGGGCTGCTCCAGAAAGCGATTCGTGGAAAGTGATTTGTATCTGCTGTCAAGTCGCGGTCTTATCTTGCCGTCGGGCGGCCGTGGTGCGTTTAAGCAATACAGGCTGCAGACAGATCTGTCATCATCGCATTTTAGTTCCCGGTAAAGGTCATTTCAGCATGGGTTGCTTTTAAAAAAAACGCCCTTCATGACAGACAGACAACTCGTATGACGGTTAAGGACCCCGGCATGTAAATCGGGTGATGAGTTGATAAGGTGGACTGGGAGTCGGGTGGGGCAGGAGATTTTAATACAGATTTCAGTTGTTCTTCATTAAAACTGTAGGCCTACGTGTTTCGCTTTCCTGCCAAGATGCCTCTTTTGTTTGTTTGTTGTATCAATATCAGAAGATTGCAAGACTACTACTGGTTTTGTAGGCTACTTGTTAATGTGAGGGTGTAATATCGGTTGCGGTCATACATTGCCTTCTGGACGTGGCTCGGCTGTCTTATACACACGTTATACAAATGTGAATACATTTGCCTTAGTTTAATAAACTTCTAGAAGTCTGTCCGACGAAAAGCTTCCGTTTAAGAGCGAGGTCTAACATGCTTAAAAGAAAGATTGCAATTTCAACGAATCAGGGCTAAATTCTTATACGTTATAGCAGATTTTTTTCATTAAATAAGGCACTATATTTAGGGTAATTTTAGATGTGTTGAGCGTTTACGCGACTATATTCAGGGCCAAGAACGATTTAAGTTGACAGGGAAATCCTCCTTTTAAACCTCTTCGTCGTTTGAATCCCGTCACTCAACCACGCAGCAGTTTACTCGAGGGTAAGAAGCTGGAAGGTAAATAACGTGCACAAAGTGGGTTGCCATGATTAGGATTAAGAAACCTTGCCCTAGTTGATCATATATAATTACCCCAATTTCGGACGCACCCTTGAAAACCGACCACGGCACATGAGTTATTTAACGTGTTTGCGTGTGAGGCATGCGTGACCCGCCTCCGCAGCGACACGGTGACGTCACTTGTGTATGTCCGCGGGGGCGTGGCGCGCATGGTTCGCGTCCTTCACGGCGACGGCGTTAAGTGTGCCACAAGAAGGGGACGGAAAGTGGGTGATCAAAGATTACCAGACAGATAGCGATTACGAAATGTGCTGGAATTTGCTCGGGATGCTTCTACAGGGGCAGATTGCGCCGGAAGAGCATCCTGCGTTGGGGCTGATTATCTGGGCAGTGGTGGCTTAATGGTTAGGGAAGCGTAGTTGTAATTGAAAGTGTGCAAGTTCGAATACCTGATCCCCAGGGGCTGAATTAGCTGTGCTCTTCCATGTCATATATGAGTTAAATGCAGAGAACACATTTCGTTGTTGTGCTCTGTGCTGGGTGTCGATGACCACTGATTACCGAATTCTGTTCTGTTAGGCGTAGGTGGTAAGTACAAATCCGGACCAAGTTTTGTTTCAACCAACCAGCTGAGTAATAAGAGTCACAAACACAGAGTACTCCGCTGATTGGCTGAAACAAAACCTTGGTCTGGATTTGTACTTTCTGGACCTGAACTTAACACAACTGTTGTTAGGAAGAGTCCGAGACGAAATATCAAGTCTTAATTATTAAAATATATGTTTGTCTCATACTGTTAACATCTCACTTGTTTCTAAAGATACTAATGACGACAAAATTCATGCTTAAATCGGTTCAAGTCCCCCAGGACCCTCATGGAGTGTTTACTGCTTCTATAAAAACATCGGGCTGTAATACGAAAGTCCAGCATACGACTTATGGTTGACAGAAAGCGCCTTCCAAGTAGCCTAAATAACAACGAAGTGGTGAAACGTTTTTATAAACCGAGATGTGCAGAGTGCCGAACGCAACAATGAAGGAAGACATAGTTTAATATGTATGGGAAACAGCCAAGTGTGCGGGTTAAAGCAGCGGGTTGTCATGGGAGACAGGGATCCTGGGGAAGAATCAGCGGGGCGGGGTGGCGAGCCACCGCTTTCCTGCCAATAAAGAGAGGGGAAAGGAGGAGGGTCCGCAGAAAGGGTAAATGTAGGGGGCACAGTCCGTAAAAATGATTTATAGAAGAGGGGGAAGGGAAGCATAGACGATGAATCTGAAACAGAGTTCGACACTTTGCAGAGGTACAGGGAGAACAAAAAAGGCACCCAACTCACTCACTGTGTTAGTTAACAACAAACGGAAAACGTTTTATTCTGTGGTATTAGGAGTTCAGTTTTTAATATCCGCATCTAATTTAGCTCATAACAAATTAGCAATTGTTGAGCGAATTGCACAATTACAGTTACGCTATTCGCTATAATGTTTCAGTTGTGTTGAGAACAAAAGTTCTCTTTCCGTGTGTTGGTCACCAAAATCAGTTGTATTGGAACAGATGAAACCACAAAAGCGTACACAAGGCGGCGCTGCAGCCAAGCACGAGAACCACAGCTTGAAGTGAGCTTGGCTTCCATCTTTTGGTGATAACACGAATTGCATCATGGCTCCAAATTCACCATCTGTCAGACTATAGGCATCTTGATCAAAGTTGGTTAAAAGGCCAGACACTTACAGGACGTTTTTATCCACAGTACACTAGATAGGCGTTTTCTCTGGTAGTTGCTGAAAAACTTGTAGTTGCAAGACCAGTTTGACGATCATAATGCCCCCTGGTGGCCATCTTCTTTTCTGCATTACCTGGTATGAAAACGACTAAATATAAAGAAGCATCAATAAGCAGGATATACATGAGAACTCAGAGAAATGGCTGCTCTACTGTTCGTGTTGAAAAAACTGTGTTTCTGAGGCCTGTGAGTAGCACGGATGAACGGAATGTACCAATCACAGGAGACGGGGACATTTCCATCGCCTCATTTCATTGCTTTCGTTGCATCAACGAGGGAACACTGATATGTGGGGGGGGAGGCTGCTCTCCGTGGGTGGACAGAGCTTCAGGTACCACCGATATTACATCAGCTGAGCAACTGCCAGCTTAATAACTCCTTGCATGAGTCAAATATGGTGTTGGCGTGACTCCCAACATGACTCAGTCTCAAGTAAGTGGTGACTCCCAGCATGACTCAAGGTCAAGTATGGGGTGACTCCCAAACTAATACTATTTTGGCATTAATACTAAACAGCATCGGGACTCAGCGTTTTGCTGCTCAGGGTGAGTCGGGGTAAAACATTTCATCATTGAATGAAGAAAGAGGGGGTTAGGATGGCCCAGTCCTGCAGAAAGACACTCAACATGTCTCACATCCCTGAATTTCTCATGGTCAAGGTTCAGTTGGTGAGAAGCAGTGAGGAGGAAGAGAGGATGGAGGGGGGCATTCTCCTCAGAGGGAACAAAAGAAGAAACAGGTAAAGTTGCATGCTTGGGGTGATGTCCCTCACAGTACAGAACAGATCCTTGATGAAGTTCTAGATGCTGTCTGTGAAGACACAGTTCTGCTCTCAGCTACTCCACCTTCTTCTTCAGGCCTGGCCCATGGCCCCAGTAGCACAACATCTGAGCTGCCAGGAAACCATCGGAGCAGCAGATGATCGCATAGGGAAGGATCTTCATCAGCTCTCCCATCTCCTGTGGTGGGATAAAGGTGGGTGTGTCAGTAGGGGCTTAGGCATCATGGAAAGGTACCTGGCAGCCTTCCACGCACCAGGGCGGAGGAGATGAGCTGGGCCTGGGAGCCGGCAAACCGCAGGAAGATGGAGAGAGCAGACAGTTGCCCCGTGTGGCCAATCTGAAAGCAGGTCCACGCCTGCAGGAGCTGAGCACACAAAGCCAGTGAGATCCATTAGATCATTACCTGGATCACACTGTCACTCACGCCGTCAGACCCTGGCAGTTACATACCCGGGATACGATGACGGTGGGAGCAATGGACACCTGGACCGCTGTTAGCACCAGCCTGGGGAGTGTGCAGAAAAGCAGGACGAGAAGAAGGCAGCAGCAGAGAAGCAGGAACGCCAAGCCTACAGTAATCACACAGAAGGTGATCAAAGAAATGCACATGAGTTCACAGGAAGAGAACACAGGAGGGAAGGGAACACAACAGGTGGAGAGAGGAAGGAAGGGAACACAGGAATGGGAGGGGAAGGAAGAGAACACTGAGGAACAGGAGGGGAAGAAAGGGAACACTGAGGAAGGGGAGAGGAAGGGAACATCAAGGAAGGGGAGAAGGAGGAGAACACAGAAAGGGAGAGGAAGGAAGGGAACACTGAGGAAGGGGAAAGAAAGGGAATACCAAGGAAAGAGAGAGGCAAGAAGGAAACACTGAGGAAAGGGGAGGTAATACCTCTGACTGTGTGCCCTCTGTAGTGGAGAATGAGAAAGGTGATGGCCACCATCTGGACAAGGATGAAGAGACTGTCACCCCAAGCGCTGTCCAACATACAACATAGAACATGTAAAGGAAAGCATTTTACGGTGAAGACGACCAAAAACAATCTGATGGGAAAAAGTATTACTGTGTAATGGGCTAACAGATGTTTGTCCACCTATTGACCACAAACGGTTAATGTGTCATGACTTATCACAGTTCCGCAGGGAGCAGAAGCTACATTCGGCTTACTGTGATTTCAAAGGCTGACAGGACTAGGTGATACAGATTAGCTGAACAGATCAAAAGACAAATGTGCAATCAAATCCTGACTGTGAGGGCTGGAACATTCCTTTTGAGCGATAAGCTGCAGTATGGAATTCCTCTGAAGGAGATCCCCAGCTCTGATTTCCCCAAGCATTATAAAAATGAAGTAAAATGTTAAACGGCTGGATTTGGCACAGACAGCAGGGTGTAATTGCACATGAAACCCCCGCGCCCCAGTCTTGCTGTGTCAGTGAAGCTGGTGTCTCACTCGAGGGGGAAGTTTCGGCCGATTTGGACGGCCACGGTGCCCGCTGCGGCATACAGCTCCGCCAGGGCAGAAGGCAGACTCAGGCCCTCGCTGCTTTTTGCCCCCACAACCTTGAACATTTGGGGCAGTTTCGCTGCGAGGCAAGTAAGAATGTCAAACGTGAGGACAGGCTGAGATTAACGTGGAAAATCACACGTTGGGCTACATTTCACATTGATCTTGTTTAATCCCGCCACAAGGAGGGAACAGTTTATACCGCCGTCAAGGCCGGATAAAAGACACCCTGATTGCATTTCTCATAGGTATGTCAGACGCATCCTGCAGCCAGTCCCCTCTGTGCCACAAAAAGAGCGGGAACAAGGATGATTGACAGTCCGAGTGAGAGATGTGTACCTGTAACAGAGCCAAGCATGACCCAGATGCCCAGGGTCTTCCGAAGGGCGATTTTCAGACACGGCACTGCACAGGAGACACTGTGTCAGCATCTGCACGACCGACTACGCTTCACTTTCCCCGAGACCAGGCACGGCCACCATATTGTCAAGGAAAACACAATTCTTTCTTTTTCTGTGAGTCTATGAGCCACTACATATATAAGTATGAAATGATTTAATTTTTATATTAAAAATGTTCTCAGGTAAAACACTGTAAATAAACCAGTCAAATAGCCACAGTCTCAGAAAAAAAGAGTACCAATTTGTACCTTTTATCTTACTGGGGCTATACCCTTAATGGTATAGCCCCCAATTGTACCCTTAGCTGTAGGTAATTGTACATTTTAAGGTACAGAAATGTTGGGTTTTTTTGTACCATTGGGGGTATATAAATGTTGTTTGTACCTTGGGGATATACCTCAAACATCAGCCTCAGTAACAAATTGGTACTCTTTTTTTCTGAGTGCACTACATATAAAAAGCATGATACTATTCAATAAATATTTACACAAATGAATGATTGACACCTTATTAAATGTAATAATTGCAAATGATCATCCCTGTGTACTTCCATCACCTGTGTGAATGGCGCCTTTGACAGCGACCTACGTAACATCCTTTTATCCGCGGGATATTTACATTCCACGTTATTAACAGCACTCCCTTGGAGACCGACAGTTTTGGTTTCGCGGCCTGTAGTAACCGTATTACCTGCTGTCAGTAAAGTTAATGACATTCAAACAGGGGGAACGGGAAAGGCGATTTCCAAGGAATGCGCCGTAAAGCACTATCGGGATCCCGCCCGGCTGTGCATACGCATCAATCGCAGGTCAGCCGCCCTCCCAGGAAGTTCAGGGACTGATACCGGTTAATGATTACCTAAAACGGATCCAAGGCTACAAAATAATAAATGTAAGCCTTACTACTGAACTCGGGCACGAGCATGCAGTACCGTTTAGGCTAAAAGCAAAGGTTGTAACAAAAATAATACATAATTCCCATCGTTTCCACTCTTTATATATCTCACACAGTTTGCAAAACGCGTTTTTCTCCCAGACGCACGCAAGTTGATTAAAAAGCGCTATCGTAAATAGTTTAATACATTATTGCAGTGATTTCGAGCGATGTTTCCCCGACTTGCTCTTTAAATGCCTCACCGTGTAATAGTTGCAGCCTTACGAAAAACTCGTCGTAGCATTTCTCGGGGATAAAGTAGGCCAACAGGAACGATTTCATTGCCTCCATTCAGGAGATTGGAACACGTCGCAGCCGAGAGATCGGACACCGAAAGACCTGCTTTATGTTACAAACAAGATATGGACAAACATATGAGTGCAACGGAATAGATAAAAGTCCTTGCGAAAGCAGATCCCAGCAGAAGTTTTACGAAAGCAAGCACTTGGTAGAGGGACTGCAGAGGGGAAAAGTACAACCCGTTTTTTTTTTTCTTTTTAAAAGAAAACACACGTCAAATAAGCAGAACCTCTATAAACCGTGTCCTGGGTTGTGGGGATTGGTCTGTACGAATATGTTTAGGATATATGTAAGATGGGACTGTGAAGAAATGTGGCTTATGTTAGACTGTGTTAAAGTAGCCGTTTGGATGGACTAAGCTGGCTGTATTTTTCCCTGTTGGTGTTTATTATACAAAACTGATCAAGAAAACAGATGCTACCATTACAGTTGACCATGTCCTGCCAGGGTCTGGATGTCTGATCATGCTGTTGTTAAGGTCAAATACAAAGACCAAACTAGGAAAAAACTTACATGAATTATATATCTGTTGAGACCTCGCAGTGATCCACAGAATGTCACACAACTGGACCCCATGAATCAGTGATTCAGTGGTGGGGGTATGACAATTCTGATCAGCTGTTTCCCTATGTGGGTGGCAGCCTCGGTGTCACAATAGGTCATAGACATTTGGAGCGGGGGAGGGAGTTGATGGTATCCCCTGTCAGATGATCATGGGAGATTACATACTGTGCAAACAGGAAGCCAGAGAACCAGCAAAGGAGGGGAGCAGAGTCAGGGCACCTGCAAACTTCCGCAGAAACATTCCTCCGTGATGAATGTAGCCTCTCCCAGATCTCTACCGTTATCTGATGTATGGGCTAATAATTATAATGGTGCATTTCATTTATAAAGTGCTTTGTGAGAACCCAAAGGCATTTACAACAGACTGAGCGGGTAGAAGGGTAGGGCAGAGTCCATGAGGAACGAGACCCTTCCTTCTAGGTGAGTGGGAGGCTGGCGTTTCGCCATGCAGCGCAGAAGCAGACGTCGGGCATGTGTTGACCGCGTTATGCATGCCCTGCCGACGATGCAAGATTTCATTAAGGATAACCGGATTGTCTCGGTGGAGTTCAGGGCCAGCGTGGAGCAGTTATGCGGAGAAAAGGCCCCATTTTGAGGCTAATTGGATCTAAATGGGTGTCATTGTGCTGGAAATGCTTGCCGGCCACATTCCTGATTACCAGGAAGACGGAAGAAGAGAGGAGTGGAGGCAGAGCGGAGCACGGAGCAGAGCGGAGCACGGAGCAGAGCGGAACCCCAGCCGTGCATTCAGGTCTGTTTGCTCATTTATTTTTATGTCATTTTACCACCGTTGGGGCTGAAGTCGCTCTGGGTGTTTTCAAGATCTAGGCCCCTCCCTTGAATAAGTGTCACTTCCTCTCCCCACCTTCCCCCTCACCCTCATTCGCCGCCACAGAGAGTGGTAGAAGGCAGCGGAAGATCAGAGCCCGACCGCCGAGCGGATCCCACCACCATGTGCACGGGGAAGTGTGCACGCTGCATCGGGGGGGCGCTCATCCCCCTGGCCGTCATCTCCATCCTCTGCAATATTATCCTCTTCTTCCCCGACGGGAAGACCAAGTATGTGACAGAGGAGAAAGATGGCTATGGCCCCCGCATCACCCAGGAAGTGAAATACATGGGGGGTCTCGTCGGAGGGGGTATCCTGGTGAGTACCGTTCTCCGGTGGGGGTGGGGGGGCAGCTAGGGTGCTCAGACTGGCCACTTGTGGAAGGAGTAAAATGTTTTCTGCAGAGATTTGAAAATAACGGTGGTAGAAAGTAAAGAAATTATGGGGCATGTCTCCAAGCTCCATACCTGTTGATGCCCAGGCAGCAGAGCATGTGAGCGGAGTGGAGCGGTGAGAATTTCCGCTCCTCGCTCACGAGGCTGTTGGCTCGCTCCACTAAAATTTCCTCCCGCTTCAGTCAAATCGCTCCACGCTCGCTGCAATTTAAAAGAGGGACAAATAATCTGCATGCCTAACAAATGTCACCTTAAACC
>JAODJW010000099.1:236948-259275 GCA_026777045.1 Hyperopisus bebe
AGTCAGAACAGAAAATATTTATTTTTAAGCAACATATAGGCAACAACGGACAGGTTTGGCAATGGCATTCCACACAAGAATACGCTTAAACATAAAGGAATCAGTGGGCTTAATAGCCTAAAGAATATACAGGATAAGCATCCACGTTTTAAATTCTTCGATTTTTTTCTGTTAATGCTGCTGCTGCGTCTCTCTATAAAATAAAGCGTTAAAAAATGAAATTAAAAGTGAAATTAAAAAATCCTATTAGACCTACTCCCCGCGACCCAGTAGGATAAGCGGTTTGGACCATGGATGGATGGATGGATATTAGACCTACTTTGAATGACAAAACTAATTTATTTGATTACCAATGTTTATAGGCTTTTATACTTTATAGACTTGATATGCTGCAACCATATAAAACTTGCTCGCGTTTTGCTCTGGCTTCCGCCTGTTCGTGTAGCACACTGTCATGTTTCTGAGAAAAGTGATTCCAAAGTGAATCTTTACTCACTGAAACAGTTTCACCACATTGTTCTTGCTCTACATTATTGTCATCTATACACTTGTATGATTCATCGGTTTCATTTGTCTTGATAATTGTACAGATGAATTCTAGGTAGATTTGGGCTCGCCTCAGAGTCGTAGTGTGAGCGGTATCAGAGCGAAATTGGAGCGAGACAGAGCGACCGCTCCAGCCTTGATTAGAAAACTGCTCCGCGCTCTGACCAAATTCCGCCCGCTCCGCTCCTCGCTCACGCTCCGCTCCATTCCGCTCACATGCTCTGCCAGGCATACAAGACTGCGAGAGACTTTTGTGTTTTCGCTACGATATCTTTATAGTTATTTCCGCCGCTCCATTAATTCCAGGTGCTGATCCCAGCGATCCACATCCATAGCACAGGAACCATGGGGCTCTTCGCCAATCGCTGTGGGGTGAGCAAGCCCTAACCGTTCCCGCTGGGGCTCAGCCCCACCCTGCTTGTCCCCAGTGACCTGCCGTGTTTTTGCTGAATCAGCCGCATGCAGACCCTCCCGCTCACGTCACACACGACAGCGTCCTAATAGCTGATGCGTGACATTTTGAAGGCGTCTCGCCCATGTCGTGTAGATGTTCCTGTCCATCGCGTTGGCCGCCGTCGGGGGGATTGGCGCCCTCTACAGTCTCACCGTGGCGGTGCTCGGCATCGTCAATGGTCCCACCTGTCGTGGGCTTCTCCTGTGGGGCACGCCTTTCAAAGACAGGTAAGGTTGGAGTCTGGGACAATGCAAGGGACCACCGGGTTGGGGGTGGCAAGGGTACCTAGACAAGTAAAATATGCGTGACAGCCTTTCACCCAGTTACACACGTACACTGACACATTAGCGCTCGCACGCACACACATAGCCTGCTTATTACCTAACCTTAATTTCTCCCGTAAATCACCTGTCTCTATAGCAACATAAGTACATAAACGTAAAGCTGCAGCACACACCTCTCTCGCTGTTCCCTTCGCTCCAGGCAGGACAGCTACCTGAACAACAGGAACCTCTGGAGCTTGTGCACGGAGCCCAATAACGTGGTGGAGTTCAACCTGGGACTCTTCTCCATCCTCCTGGTGGCCAGCATCCTAGAAGTGCTGCTCTGTGGCTTCCAGATGGTCAACGGGCTTTTTGGGTGCCTGTTCGGGACGTGCCTGAGGAAGGGGGTGCTGTGAGGCGCCCCGTAGACATCCGTAAGCTCCTAAACACAGTCCGACGTGTCGCTGACAGGGAATTCCCAGTATTGTGGCAGCAGGGTTTCCCCCCAAACAAGCAGCACAAAAGCAAAACGCAACTAGAAGTAACCACATCTATGATTGAAACAACTGTGTAAGATCTCCATGTGTATCAGGAAGCCAGGAAGGAAAATGACCAGTGTATAGATGTGGCTGAAGTTCACATCATATTGATGTGCAGCAGCGAAGGGTGTAAAACCATGAAAATGAAACAGAAATCCGTGTGCAGAGAGGGTGGTGGAGGGGGGGTCCTGTGAGCTTGCGAGGAACTGGCCCTCCGGCTATGATCTGCACCCTGAGATCCTCTATCTTCTCTCCTCAGCTCCTGGCTCTGCGGTGGCACGGATCTCCTCCGTAGCGTCCACACAGGACCACAGAAGTTCCCTCGTTTTGCTTCAGTGGTCTAATATCTGCACAGCTTTCTTTGCCATGATGTCATGCTCTCCCATCAGAACTAACTCACCCCCCCCCCCCAGCAGCAGAAACGACGCCATCCATCTGTCCATCCATCCATCACCATTCCTCCGCCTCGCTCTCAGCCTGGTGTGACCTCATCGTGCGTCATGGTTGTTTCATGCATTGTTTTTGTTTACAGAATAAAACCATGTTTTATTGTTGGCTTGCCATTTGTCATTTTGAAACCGTCTTTTACAGACATTCTGCCTTCACCCTAACCCCCTCCAAAGGAACCATTTTAAAAGACGTTTAACATCTGAAGCATGTTACACGTGACAAATTAAGAGGGAAAAGCACCTGTAAAATCTGTAACCTTTATTCTGAGAAAAAATGGTAAACAGTCGAATCCCCATGGCAGAATAAGGAGGAATTGGAGGGTAAAACACCATCATGAGAATCCATTTTACACTGAAATGAATACTAATGCTAGGATATGTGTTGATAAATTTTGGTTATCAGCAAGTCACCCTGGGAAGTGAGGGGTTGTTTATTTGAATGTGGAGGAGAAACATCCTCTTTCATCTTTAGGAGGTCATTTGTAAATAAAATCTGAAGTGGACAGAGGCAGCAGCTGTGGGTAACCTTCTGACCTCCCTGTGTTGTGTTTGCACATTCTCTTCGTGTTGATTGGGCTTTGCATGTTCTTCTCATGTGTGGGATTGGCAAGTTCTTCTTCTGTAGAGTTAGTGTGTTCTTCTGGTGTTAAGTGAAGTCTGCATGTTCTCCCCATATTGTGTGAAGTTTGCGTGTTCTCCCCGTGATGAGTGGAGTCCGTGTGTTCTACCTGTGTTGTTTGGGGTTTGTGTGATCTCCTCATGTTGTTTGGGGTTTGTGTGATCTCCTCGTGTTGTTTGGGGTTTGTGTGATCTTCTCATGTTGAGCTTGCATGTTCTACCCAGGTTGTGTGGGGTGAGCGTTGTGCTCCCTGTATTCTGTGAGTTCCTCCCAGGTTCTCCAGCATCCTTCCACACCCTAAAGACACCCAGTCAGCTGGCTTGGCGTCTCTACACGGCCTGTGCTGTGTACAGGTGTCTCTGTGATGGACGACACTTTCTGGGATCTGTTCCCCACCACCCAATACTGGATGAATGGTCAGAAGATGGATGAACCTGGTGTGTGATGATGAGATATGAGCTGCTTAGCTCAGATGCAAACAGCTGTCCTGAGTCTGACCTTGTTACAGTGAGAATTATAGTTAATTTATAAGCCATTAGAGATCATCTCTTCCAAATGAAAGTGCTCAAGTAGGGGATTACTGGAGTGAGTTCAAACTGACTGATGTACAACCATAAAACATATCCCTAAATAAACACTACCAGCGGAGTAAGCTCATGAGATGATGTTGAAACAGGAACTTGGCTCAGTTCTGCTGTGTACTGACCCTGCTGTTTAAATAAAAATCGTTTGGGTTGCAAACCATGCTTTGAAAAATTCTAACCTCTGCAGAAGATTCCTTGATCCACACAGACATCCCTTCCACAAAGAGTTAGTGACGTTGCAAAATGAAAGTCCTCCTGTGGGCAGGCAGAGGCTGGCGTGTGGCTGTATTACATGTTTCCAGAATGTTCCGAGTGCCACATGTTCTGAGACAGGGTGGTGGGGGGCTTAAATAATGTTCAGGGTGGAGGTGGCAGGACACCCAGATGTGGGCAGGCGGACAGGGGATCAGCAGGATGGCCGCCAGATCCGAACCCAGGGGGCGGAGCTAGGAAGGCCAAGCAGGCAGCCAATCAGGAAGCAGCAGGCATGGCGCGCTCAGTCGCCGAAGTGGCTCATCATCAGACTGCGGCAGGCTTCGTAGGCAAGGAAGAGAGTGCCATTGGCGGGGATGGTGCGGATCAGGGTGGGCGTCAGGCCGGAGTAGAGCACAGGGACGCCTGGATGGATGGGGCGGGGAGAGTCAGTAACCACACGGGGGCGCTGATGCACACATCCCACCCCGCTGCCAGATCCTCACCTTCCACCCGGACGACGTCCACCAGGGTCTTGAGGAATCCTGCCTGCTGGCCCGTCATGGACAGCACCTGGATGCGGGATTTGACGCAGTCCATGGGGTACACCACCAGCCAGAGACAGGAGCCCCCGCATCCGCCACTGAGGATTATGGGAACCACACCTGGCCAGGAACAAGAAACATGCCATTAATAAGGATAATCTCAGCGCAGCCATCCCATAATACTTTACCCTCCTGGACAGATTCAGTGATGTGTGAAGTGGAATCCAGAGGCTCGTGTAGTGTGTGTGTGTGTGTGTGTGTGTGTGTCTGTCTGTGCGTGTGTGTGTGTCAGAGGGGTACCAATGTCATCCTTGCCCGTGCCCAGGTAACGGGCGAATGAGGTCCGGCTCAGCTCATAGGCCCCGAAGAAGCAAAAGTATCCTGGCACCTCCCTGGCGATGGTACTGGTGAGGCCCTGGAAAAAGCCCAGGGGCCCGTCTTTCCGCATCACGTCCCGCACCACGGACCACAGCGTGCTGGTAACAACAAAGCAGCAGGAACGTTTCAATCTGCTGCGAACTATGAGCCCAGGAAGATGGGTGTCGAGAACGGTGGATGCGCTGTCCCCAACGCACCTCCGCCTGGTGGGGACCTTGCCCAGGGCTGCCATCTCGTGCATGGCCTGCAGGCGGCACTTGAGCAGCTCCGTGGGGCACAGAACCAGCGAGGAGAAGATGGAGGCAACTGAGCCGGCACAGGCCTTCTGCGTATCGCTGGTGGGGGAGGGGAGAGAGAGAGGGAGATGCAGAGAGAGTGAGAGAGCAATACAGATACAGAAAAACGAAGAGAAAGAGGGAAAGAGAGAGACCAAGAGAGAGGGGAGAGATTGAGAGAAAAACAGAGAGAGAGATAGATACAGAGAGAGCAAGAGAGAGAAAAACAGAGAAAGACAGAAGTGGAAAGTGGAATAGAGATAGGAGGAGACAAGGAAAAGAAGGATAGAGAAACCGACAGGGACGAGGGAAGAGAGAGAGAGAGATTTTACTGAGCTTTCCAGCACAGTAGCTAAACCAGGAACCTTAAAATGCCAAAAAGGGAGCATTAAGCACTGAAATTCATGCTGCTAATTAGCTGATTCCTGTTGCCTCTTTCCAGGGTGAGGGGCCTTCACCTGAGCTCTGAGCTGGCCCCGCCCCCCCACGTCAGCCGCACCACCTCCTGGCAGACACCGTAGCCCATGAAGAGCACAGCGTTCTCGCCGACGTTGGCCAGGAGCGCGGGCACAGTGCCCTGGTACAGCCCCCGCAGCCCCTCCCGCCTGTAGGTGGACAGGAGGCAGTGCAGGAAGCCACGGTACAGCGAAGGGAAGGTCTGCATCTTCACCTTGGCTGTGTCCAGAGGCTGGCCGCTGAACACGCAGGCAGCACCGCCTGTGGCAAGGGGAGGTCGCTGTGAGCGGGACTGCGGGTCCCACCTATGCCAGAGCAGAACTCGGCGCGGTTCTGAACAGCCGGATGTCCTGATGCAGACGCCCAGGTGAAGACGTTACTCGAGTCCCGTTACCTATGGCTCCGGCGAAGAGGTCAATAGCCGCCTGGACGGCTGGGTGGGGCGCCATGGAAACGGGGACTACCAGGTTCCTTCCCACAGGTCTACGTGTCTCTGTCTACTAGATAAAATACGGTAGGTCAGAGGTCAGGAAACAGGGTCCTATGCGCCTTCTTATTGGCTGCATACAGGTCTTGCAAGGGGCACCTTGTCTCACTTAATTATAACTACTAATAACTGAGGGATTTTTAAGTTATGAAAATCTGCATTTCAAAATACATATCGGATATAGTGTATAGCTATAGCCTGATGCGAAGTATCAAAAGCATTAACAGGTAATGAACCAGAATCAGGTATTCAGCAATTAACGTTCACTTCCCCTATTGCTTCTCAGTGGCTATGAAATCTCTGCCGAGGAACTAGGGTGTTACACTTTCCTTATACTATATATATTTCAACAATGAATTTGTATCGTTTATAAATTGTTTTTATATGAAGCAACAATGTATCAATGACTGTAACAAAGACTTGATACAAATAAGAATGCGGGGGCGGAGTTAATGAGAAAGATCGCGACACGTCACTGCAAAGAGCGTCCACGTCCGAACCGGTTCTCCACCTTTAGAAACGTGTCGGCGAGTCACGCTGACCGGCTTAATGTCTTCTCGATGACGATGCCTTGTTTAATTCATTTTGGTTATTTCATTTCCTTAGACCACATAAGATGCTTTATTTGGACTGTTTCAGCAGTCAGTATTTCACTAACGTTTTCCCAGTTAATGCTGTTGCATAGTGCAAAACTGGTAGTTAGTTAAGTTGCGTAATTACACCACTCCTTCTCCTAGGACTCTTCTAGACAGTTTGCGCAAGATGTCCCCACATGTCTTCACATGCTGAGATATCGATATTGACATTTTATACGAATATAAAGCTAGTCTGTAACTTGGTGTCTTATGTGGAGAGAAAAGAGACACTTTCCATTTAAACCAGCACTCCTAGTCGGCGCCACGCGAGTCGAGCACGCGGAGCGCTAGCACGAGGAATTCCGCGGCCGACATCGCTCGCGACAATTAGAGCAAACCCTTTTCAGCCATTCATCCCTCTTGTCCTGGACTAATTCATTAATGGTCGTCATTTCCACCAGTGATGGAATGCATATTTTGTAACCAAATTAAGTATTTACCTTTTATGCTTCAGTTGTATCATAATTTATTTAAAGTTCAGTACGATGGGCTACGTCGCGTGTATCACTACAAAGTATGATTAGGTGAATGCCGATTAAATTACACAGATAGAAAAATAACCTGCATTTTTTTGCTGGCTGCGCCGCTTCAGAATTCCACATTTTCAGTCAACTTACCTCAAGTCCTAAACCTCCATGAAAGCATCGGAAAGAGTTTAAGCTAGAGGGAGTTACAATCTATTTTCTTTGTCGCAGAACAAGTACTGTTAAAGTTACTGGAAAGCTACTGGTGAGCCTATACCACGTGTATCAAAGGACAGTGAAAATTAGTCGCGTGACGTCATCAAATTATAGAAAGATGATTGATGAAATGGTCAAAATACGTTGTATATCGTTAATGTAGCGTAAAATCTAGGTTGATAATTTCATAAATAGTTATAGGGTACGTATAGGCTATTTTCATCGCCAGTCCGATATCTGGATACCAACGTTATTCCCTGCCGTCCCACTGTTTTATTACAGAAACGGCAGTAGAAACGGTTCATCCTCTCATTTTCTTCTTACATTATTGTTATATCAGTCTAGATAGTTTATGGCACCTGCTAAACTGCTTATATGATTAGAAGTAAATATGGTGAGTCCTATAAACGTGTTACATTGCTGATTAATCACTGATTCCGATAAGCACTCAAATACTACACACGATTATCCAAAAATAAACAAGCAAAAACAAACAAACAAAGATAATCAGCAAGTCAAAATCTAATTTACCTTCGTTCAGTGACCTAAGCAGCCTTTGTAATGTGTTCGTGATCCTATGGTGTCAAGAGGTCTGTGTCTTTTAGTTATGACTTATAAATTCACTCATTCACTCATGTCTAAGAATAACTCAAGAACACGCAAAACATACGCAGTATATAAAACTCACCCAATAACCTAAAGGATTTCAGATTAATTAATGTCCCACGCCTTCTGTAATATGAGAAGTAGACGTTACAGACATTTTCAGAATACGTAATAACTGATTCGTGTGGATTAACGTATTTTCAAACCTCGAAACTCTTTAATGTCAAACTGTTAACGAAAATGCGGAACACAAGTGCGGAGAGACGATCTTCTGGTCGGACGTACTTACGTGTTGCGACGGATGTGTAATTTGCGTGTCCGCACGACATTGTAGATCACTTTATGCGTTTGCGATGTACAGGAGAGTAATTTTGTGTTTATCCCACGGTCAACACCCTGTTGTTTTTTCTCAGAATGCGTGTGTATATTCCCCAAAGTGTATTTCTGCAGCGACTCTTCGCATTTTCAGGTAAACGAATGATATTATGTTTTTCACCTTCGCTTTATCGAACAACCTGCAGCTACTCTGTTTTATGGTGTTTGAGCAATATAAACATAAGTGAAGCAACAACGAAAGTCAAGAATCTGAATTCGCAGGTTCCTGGGCTCTATGGTCTACAGAAAAACCACATGGAGATTGTTACTGCGGTGTCGCGTTGTTTCCATTCCGATAGCATATCTCCACTGTTCACGATGAAACCATAATTCTGTAACATGGTAAAATACGGCATTTTGACTCTAAGTTTAAGTTATAACTTTAAAGAATTTTTCACAATTATTATCATTTGCTTATCTGCTAGTGGGCACCTGGATTACATTGTCACTACAAACTCAGAAAGCTGTACAACTCGTAAATTCTAAATTGCATTGAGTTATCGTCTTTGCGTATATTAAGTAATCCTTGTAGTGCACGATCCTTTCCGTTTGGTGTGGCAATATGTTTAACATTTGAACCGCTAAATTAAAATGAAATATGAACCGTGTTTGAAAGCTGCGTCACTTCTGCGCTGTCTGGTTACGAATCCTTTACGATGTTTTGTGTCCTTTCAGAGCTGCTGCCCCTTGTGGGTACCGGGGCCTGAGCACTGGGCCTGTCTTGTGCAGTGAAATCAAAGATGAGCCCCCTCCTCCGGAGACAAAGGAGAAGGCGCAGGAGGAGAGAGCTGGGGAGACGTCACCTCAGACAGGGAGGTCAGGGAAGGAGAAACTGCTGGCTCTTCTCGGGGATATGAAGGTGCAGGTGACCACCAAGAGGAGAGTCAGGCCAATGGCGGCGGCACCAGGCCCAGTGCAGAAGCGGCCAGAGCCGAGGCCTGGGGAGATGGAGAGCACCATCAGCATGTTCCAGGAGGCCACAGCAGCGGGGGGCAAGAGGTAACTGGGAAGGGGGCTCTGCACGCCCTCCTGTGGCATGAAGAAGTACTGCAGGTTTATATTTCTGCCTGCATGCTTGGCATGAAGAGGATGCTGAACAAAAATTAACTGGATTTTTATATAGGTCCTATAGCTCAACAACTACAGCATTGCTATAACAACTCAAAGGTTGTGGGTTCAAATCCCTGGGAGTGAACATACAGCGCCCTCCACCATTATTGGCACCCCTTGTAAAGATTTGTAAAAAGGGTTAGAAAAAAACCCCACCTCTAATAGCTTCATCTCACACTGAAAAAATAAGAAAATTCCAACCTTCCATTGAAATTAAATTTATTCAAAGAAAAACCAATCCTTCATCAAGAAAAAAATGATTTTCAACAAAAAACACATGCACCACAATTTTTGGCATCCCTGGAAATTATGGTGAACGCAACGTAACTAAAGCATGTTTCCCCTGTAAGTTGTGGGTCCTCGAGTTGATTGGAGTGAATAGGAACCTTCAAGCTGTAATCCGTGACTTCTTATTAACTGGGGTACAAACATGAGGTGACACAGGCCAAGGGTTGGCTTTTTCTCATTTTTTCCAGTGTGGATTTTTTTCTAACCCTCTTTACAGATCTTTACAAGGCCTCCCAATAATTGTGGAGGGTGCTGTAAATTATAACCCTTCCTCCTGCTACACATGGCTTTGGATAAACATGCAGACAAGTGAATGTAAATGTAAATTCTGACACCTGCTGGCATTCAGGTGCAGGGCTGACCCCAGCTGACCCTGACTGTCATTCCAGGGAGACCCTAAACCCAGCGCTGGTTGCGGCAGCATCAGCGGCGGCCGCCTCCTTGCCCGACGGCAGCCGGGTGGAGTCAGAGCTCCTGCAGCAGCTGAGGAAGCATGAGGCCGTAGTCCAGGCCCAGGCTGGCCAGAGGGCCGACGGACGCACGCTTGGGTGAGTGCGGCCAGCAGGTGGCATGGCGGTTAAGGAGTGACCAGTGTTTGTTATAATGGTGTGAATGACCTTAAGCTACCTTAATTAACTTAATTAGTGCCTGATATACAGTTCAATAGTTTGGACACACCTGTTTTTAATGCATCTGTCTCTATTTTAGCTGTTCATCTTTAGCAAAAGGCCTGGAGGCAATGAAGTGATGCATGTCAAATATTGCAACAGCCAAGAGAAGTGTTCAGCATCTCAAGATTTCCTTAAATTTTAAACTCTTCAAAATAGCTCGCTTTTGCTTTGATGACAGCATTACCGGCTCTTAGCTTTCTTTCAGCCAGTGTCCAGATGTAGCCACCTGTGGGTATACCACAAAGCAGATTTTCTTCTTTAGCCAGATAACTTAAGTCAAATATATTGTCCAATAGGAATGTCACACCTCTCTTCCTATTGGACAGTTTTCACATTTAGCTTAAGTTATCCAGCTAACTGGGAATAGCTACCTAGAATGCTTCTCCCACAGTCCTGAAGGAGTTCTTGGCAGAAGTTGGCTACCTTGCTGTTACTCTTTGATCCAGCTCATCCCAAACCAGCTCTGTTGGGTTTAGGTCAGGGAGTTGGGGGGAGGGGGTCATCTGTCACAGCACTCGTTCTTTTTCCTTGTTCACAAAATAGTACAGGACTTGTGTAACCTCAAGTTCTGCTTAGGGTCATTTTTGTTGAAAAATAAAGGGTTTGAAGTCGGTGTGTTCAGGCTTTTGACTGGTTCTGTTTAGCTGGCTTAGCTGAGGCGGACAACTGGTTGGCCAGAAGTTTCGTCCCAGATCAGTCAGCTGCTCTCAAAATATAGCCTCAGCAACGTTGGAAAGGGCTCAATCAGTCCAACGTGGCTCAATCTGTCTCCTTTTGTCCTTTTCCAGAAATATCATCGCTAACATGAAGGTGGGACGGCGCGGTGTCCCCAACCAGCAGGGGGCGCGACGCACTCTTGATGATGACGAGGAAGACGGTGCGGCACAGAGACACGCCCAGGCAAGGGGTGTGGGAGGTGGGCCGGATGGAGAGAGGAAAAGGTAAGAAGTAGGGCCCCTGTTTGTGTGTGTGTGCGAGTGTGAGTGTGTGTGTGTGTGTGTGTGTGGGGGGGGGTCCTTAATCTCCCCAGGTACAATGCTGACAGATTTGGGTAATTCAAATCCAGAGCGTAAGAGTCCAGACCAAGATTCAGTTGATTGCTGATGTATCTTTGAGTCTGTGGTGTGATGTCAACGTTACATCAGCAATATTAATCAGCCACTGGAACCGTATCTCCAAAAAAGAGAATTCCTGCAAACTGGTGCCGACCATGCGGAACGTGGATGAGTAATATTATCCGTGTTCCCACCTGTAGGAGGAGCCAGCTCACTGGGAAGAGGCTGAACATCTTCAGTAAGATGGCGGAGCAGGACGCCGTGGCCGGTAATGGAGGCCGCCTCCTGAGCGATTGCTCTCTGCCTCTCCACCCCTGTCTCGGGGCGCCCTGTGACTCCTCGTGTTACTCCTCTCCTCACACCCACAGCCCCCACCCTCACCCTGTGGGACCTGGAGCTCGCGAATGCGATCGCGGCGGCTGTGAAGGCGGTGCCCCGGAACGGGTTCGAGGAGATGATCCAGTGGACGAAGGAGGGCAAGCTGTGGAGGTACCCCATTGACAACGAGGCGGGTGGGTTTAAGTCCGGTTTGATCTGGCTAAACGGCAATGGTACACAGAGTTGGGTAATTCAGGCCCAGAGAGTAAAAGTCCAGGCTGGAATTTTGTTTCAACCAGTCAGTGACTGTGATTCTTTATGCTCAACTGGTTGATTGAAACAAAATCTTGGCCTGGACTTTTACTCTCTGGACCTGAATTACTCATTCTTCTGAGTCAAACATGACATGGGGTGTTTTTCAATACCAAGAACACAAAGACTATACTTGTGGTCTTGGCAAGAGCCTTCTTGCTAACCTGCCTCCCAAGAACAAACTTAAGATGCAGTGAATCATGGGGTCGTTCTCATTTGGTGAGGATGCAACCCAATGCATCCTTCATATTTGGGCTGGATGAAGACCAACATCCAATGATTTTTTTACCATCCACTGTACTTCTCTTCTTCGTACTGGAACTGATCTTTATTAATGGATGATGATGTATAACAGGTACCCGAGAACAAAAGTACGGTATGCATACTGAGAAACAGCAATGTTCATCTTAAGCAGCTTGGTCTTTTTTTCTGAAGCAACTTGCCTTCTAGTGTAGTTCTGTAACCAGTATACTATCTGCTGCCCCCTTCAGGCCTGGAGGAGGAGGCACACGTGCCCTTCCACGAGCATGTCTTCCTGGAGCGCCACCTTGAGGACGGCTTCCCTAAGCGGGGCCCCGTGCGCCACTTCATGGAGCTGGTAGTGTTGGGTCTGGCCAAGAACCCCTACCTTACGGTGAACCAGAAGGTCCAACACATCGCCTGGTTCCGCGATTACTTCCGGGCCAAAGAGGACATTCTGAGCGAGGCTGGGGCCTTCCAGAACTGAGTGCTAGTCCGCTGATTGGCCTGCCAGGACGGGGGCCCCAGGTCCATGCCGGAGATCTACAGGATGTACACAGCGGCACAGGAATGGGCGCCTTAAATCCTCAGAGCCTGACCGAGACCCAAGTAATGAGCTCATTAAGCAGAGTAAACAGACCATCCAGCACTCAAAAGAGCCCCCTTCTGATTCCATTTCTGGTAATGGTCCCTCCCTCCAAAAAACAAAAAAATCTGCTCGGTAACCTTTAACTACAGATGGGTGGAATTAGGCTTGGAAACCCAAAGAGAGAGAGACGATACTGTGCTGCCAATCACGGCCTGGTTTAACCTCCCGAAAGTAAATAAAATGCGTGTGATGCATTATACTGCCCCCTAGCGGGCTGGCCACGTCCCTTCATCCTGGGAAGCGGATTAGATTTCGAAGCCGATGTATGTAACCCCGAAAACACGGATAGATAAAATATCACTAGACTGAATCATGGGGAAAGTAGTGAGAGACAAGAAGTTTAAGAGCACTTCTGCAATGTGTTACTGACACTTCAGTCTGATTAGGAGGAGTTACCGTCTGTTTTATATTTGTGGTGTCGTCGGAGACGACGGTGACGGAAATGTATTGCCTCGATCCTTTCTATGTGTGGCAACGTGTCAACTTAAAACACAAAAATATTCAATACTAGCCTTTTGCCTGTACTGACCGAATATCGTTACATGAACGTTCATAGCGTGGATGAGCGTTATTCCCAGGTTAAGGTATTTAAGTATCTCGTAGTGCTTCACCACCTTGTAATCTTATAAAGGGGAGCAAGAACGAATAAATACGAAACATATAAAGTACCTTGAAAGTAGTACCTGGTTTTTGGATGTTATTGTAATGTTCCTGGGCGTGTTTTCTGTGGTGTACAATATGGCGCGAAGGTTGTGGGCATTCATTCATTATGGGGTTTATATGCCGGATATGTCAGATAGGCCTAACAGGTAAAGTGTTGCATGTGTGCATTCAGTCACATTTGTGTTATAAATGCTAAATTTTAGAATGTCTAAAAAACATCGCGTGACTTATCCGTAACACCGGAACAGTAGGCCTATACGTAAAATGGGAGGTGGACATCAGTCTTAAAAAATAACTTCTTAAGAAGAATACTTTCTTGCGCAAAACGGTTGGGATTTTTTCCTCAGCAGCGTTAGCCAGCTGATTGATGTTTTCTGCCGGAGGATACAATGGCAGCGGCAAATTGACCAGGCGCGTGAAGCGGGTATGCTCCCGTGCGCCATTACTTACCCCTAATGCGCCTTTTACCTGTAAGAGGGCCTCTCTGTCCATTTCCACACTGATGACACTATTTTCCGAAAAACAACTTAACCGAAAAGAACATCAAATCTGAGTATTTAAAGGGTAGATTAAATACCTGCACATTCAAATGGTGCATTGGTTAAGTGCTTTTTGTTGACAGCGAGAAAACTCGCTTGTGCGTCCGCCAAGCCTTCCTACTCTAGTGTGAAGTCAAAAGTTTTTATATTGTCGCGCATGGTGTTTGCGATCTCCCTACATGCAGAGATACCCGCACAAAACAAGTCACTATTCGGGGTCTGTGAAACGTGATTAAACATTTGAACGAGATTTTCCCGCGAGGTAATTGTTTCACAAATTTGCCAGAAGGTGGCAGTGGTGTCCAAGAATTGATGGTATAATCAGCACTTCCGCACCGGCCAGTTAACACGTGTTTTTGACATTGTATTTTTGGCAACGTTACCAAACGAGTCTCTGGCACGATAAAAGTTGTCTGGAGCGCACAGACGACTGGTAAAATATGAAGGTGACTTTGGGAGCCGCTATGGACAGAAATTGTTACGGATGAAGGCTTTTATTAAGAGATCTGGAGTAATTGCAGAGCTGATGCGGAATGACAGCATAGACAGTGCTCTCTAGACAGTCTAGACATGTGTTCTTATCTGCTCGTAATAACCTCGTAGACAGTTTGTAATAGTAGTAAATTGTGGAACATGCCGGGTCATTTGTAACGTTGCCTGGCCAACAACTTCCTTTTTTATTCCTTCACCTTTTCTAAGGTGCTTTGTGGCGCCGGGCATAAAAGTAGAAGACCTAAAGAAGTCTCAAAACAAATTCCTTCACGAGAATAAACGGCGTGTAATATACGGCTAACACCGTTCGCCCGTTAAGCGAAAACGACGTGGCCACCGCGGCAATAGCGATGAAGCGCGGAGTATTTTGGTGCCGTGTGCTTTTTTTTTTTTTTTAAAGCTAGGGGGCGCTGACGAGCCGGCGGCGCCGGTGACTCCTCAGGTGCTGCGCGCCAAGCAGTTGAGCCGACGAACTCGTACTCGTTGCTGGCTGTGCTATAGTTGTAAGGAATATTTATCCATCAAAGCCATAGGATCTCCATCAAATCTAGCAGCTAGCAGTACTGATTGAGGAGGCGATACTTTGAGAGCAGCGCTTGGTGGGGTAACTTCGTGTTAATTGATAGCACGCATCCACCCCACCCGCGCTGGCTGTATGGGGCCTTTCAGACTAAGCGTTTATATATAGTGTGAGGCGGATGATGATTTTTATAAGAACTAGCGCACACAGCGAGTAAAGAATTTTAAGGGGGGTAAAATAATATTAGAAATATTAGAAGTAGCGTCTTTCCCCTCATTTTGGATGAGTTAAAAGATGCTGGTTGCACTTCGAATATATGAAAGATTGACTTAGGCCTATTTGCTTTTCTTGCGTAGCTGGATTCGGATAGCTTCGTTCTGTCGGGTATATACATCTGTCTTTTATTAGACTGAAAAAATGCTGCCAAGAGCGCACGATTAAACACAATTAAGCAAAAAACAAGGCAGTTACCTGTTTTGTAGTTTTTTTAATAGGTTCATGCTTGGCATAGGATCTGTTGGTCACGTGTTCGGTGCAGTTTCGAAACGGTGAAATAAGTTTTTCAAAGCAGCAAAACCAGGCAACGTAAAATACAAGCTGGACGCGTTAAATCAACCCTGTCATTTGCAAAAGTTACGCAGGATTTTTTGAATACTATATGGTCGGATTATCTTTGCTTTACACGGAACAGTTTGGTTTACATGAAAGGTCTGTCACTCATGCCGGTGAACGTGAAGGTAAAAATAGGTCTAACAATTTCCATACAGTCGTAGTCTAAAAACAAACCAGTAAAACGGCCTAATGTGGATTAGAATGGTATACACTGTACTGGCTGCCCGCACAAAACTGAAAGCAAAGTTGTTTTCCCGTGGCAGTAATTTGACTATAATGCAACGACTGTCTGGCTCGGCAGTGAGTTTTATAGACAATTCCTAAAATTGTCCACAAGCGACGCATTTTTAAATCCCTCTCCAGTGGATATCCCTGCTCCAGACTCTCGGCCATTTAAGGGTAACCCTATAAGCGCTTATAAAGATATTGTAGGTACACACCAAAATCATAATGTCCACAAGTAATAAACACTGCGGTCCACGAAAACTACAATGGGTCACTCGGAGCGCCACACCTAGACACGCCTGTGGGATGGTCAGAAATTACCCTTCCAACTCAACAAGCATCTTCTGGCACAGAAAGCAGACTGTCTATAAAATACTTGCGGGCAGACACCCAAACTAAAAGTATTTGCATTTTGGTTTTGATCCCATTTATTTCCAAGTGTCACTTACTCTGTCTTATCCCGTCATTTCAACTAATGTGTAAACAAACCGTTCCACCACTTTTGGTGTGTGCGGAGAGTTAAAGAGCTTCGTTTCTTAACAACTCAGGCACAATATGGCAACTATATCGTAGGAATCGTGTCGACACTTTTCTGTTCAAAATCTTTTAGACCATTGTCTTAAAACACCCGATTTCCTCTCAGCCGTTTCGGTGTCAGTCCTTTCACAAACCATTAGCTTTCGTTTATACCTAAAATTTATCAGTCAATTACAGTAATAGGAGGAATAAGATAGGCCCATTCTTCCCGTATCCTCCGTTTTAAAGCAGACATTCAGATTGAAACTGACACTACAGGCGATCAGCATTATTGGAGAACGGGAACAAACTGAATCGCAGTCCCTCCGATATCTGTGCCACCTCACTATAAGAATAACGCGTGTTCCGCTGGGGACGATTGTTGTTGGAAGACAAATATACTGACGTTTTTTTAAAATTGCGTTTATTATCCAAATTATTCTGGAATTTCCTAGATTCAACATTTAAAGACTTTTTAGCTAGTGTTTACTACACGGTTAACATATTACACAACCAGTATTAGCACGCTTCAGGTTTTTTTCTTCTCGTTTAGAAAACCCCCCACCTCCCAGTTTTGTAACTTGTAAATCATCCGCTCCATCTCTTTCCGACAAAACAACCCCCGCGGACGTTCAAAGAGTCACTTACGGCCCCGACACAAGTTAGTTATTAGCGGCAAAAGAAAATATCTGAGAAATGTGGGACAGTCAGAGTAGTAATGAAAGAAAGAAAAAAAGGGGGGGTGGAAAAGTGGAACATCGGTGTTTACCTTGTAGATGCTCGCACGCTATTGGCCGGCGCGCCTGTCCGTCAGGGGCGGGGGCGAGGCCGCACGGCTCGCGGTGATCCCAGTCACCCCGCGGTGCCGAGCCTCCGGCTGACATTCGGCACGCTGCCACTGCGGGGGACGCGCATAATCCGGACCGCGCACCGCCGAAACCGGGACCGGCAAACGCCAGTGAGGGGTTGCCGGAAGACGCAGGGGGGATCCGCTGAGGCGTCCTGAAGTTTACCGGCGCGTCGTTTCATTTTGTACTGTGACTAAAAGCTCCATGTAGAAGTTTATGAAGTGACGAACTTTCCTATTCCCTTCCCTGATCTTTTTTTAATTATTACTTTATTGCCTGTTTTTTTGGGTGCGACTTCGGAGATCTATGCGACTTCTGGCTTTCCGTTGCATTTGCTATTAAGATGGCAGAAGCCCCGCTGCAGCCGCAGCTCGTCGAGATCGACCCGGAGTTCGAGCCACTTTCGCGGCCCCGTTCCTGCACCTGGCCGCTTCCTCGGCCGGAGTTCATTGACCCGGCCGGCGGGTCTAACACATCCTCACCGGCCCCGTCCGTCAAGCAGGAGCCGGGGGGCACCGTCGATTACATCAACAACCTCAGCTTGCTGGAAGAGACCGAAGATTACCCGGAGCAGAAGCCTCTCTCCTTGTGCAATGATTACCAGTGCCAGGAGCAAAACTGTATTCACCAGCACACCCATCAGCATCAACAGCAGCACCAGGGTCCCCAGGTGCCTCACCAGCAACAGGTGCCGGTGCTCTCCTCCCCCGTCGGCTCGGCTTCCTCTGTGGCTGCCGCCGCGCAGAGGAAGAGCAGCTCGTCCCGCCGCAATGCCTGGGGAAATATGTCATACGCCGACCTGATCACCAAGGCCATCGAGAGCTCTCCGGAGAAGCGACTCACGCTGTCGCAGATCTACGACTGGATGGTGAAGAGTGTCCCTTACTTTAAGGACAAGGGGGACAGCAACAGCTCGGCCGGCTGGAAGGTGAGAGCCGCTCATCTAACGGCCGCCGGTGCGCTTCACAGCTTCAGTATTTGCATCCAGTCTCCCCTCCCCCCGTAATTAAGTGCCTTTTTTAACCACCCAGATTTAGATGCGGATAAACAAAAAAAAAAAACATGAGTGTCAGCCGTAAGTGAACACTGCAGACACCTGGTTAACAAGTTATTTTAGAAAATGCTGCTCTTTGGGGATCGGATTTGTGGTTTTTCTGCTTATTTGCAAAACAGCACGGATAACAGGTCGCATCCTATTATTTTTTTCTGCATTTGTGCAAAAGTGATGATCTATTTTTTTGTTGTTGCATTAAGACGCCGTATGTATATGTATGTGCAAGCATGGAATTGGAAACATGCGCGTGTTTATATCAAAACTCAACAGACAAGTACACGATTGGAATTGAGCTTATTGCAGCTGAAATAAGTGGCTTTGGGCTTGGATGAGGGGGGTGGTCTGGGACTGGGACACAGATGGGGGGTGACCATGTGGTACGGGCAGCTGTGCAGATACCGCGTAATTGCGCACGATCGCTCCGATCTATCGATTACGGTTTGCTCATTATCTGTAAGCACTCGAATAGTGTAATTTACTCTTTTCTCTCTGCTTTCTGTAGAGGGGTTCGCTCCCCTGTACGGTTCGGTGGGCACATGCTGGGCACCGTTGGCTTAAGAGACCACAAACCCAACTGAAGCGCGCGTATAACGGGACCTTACGGGTGCCTTGCACGCTGCTCAGTGCCTCGTCTTCTTGTCTGGAAAGTAATGGCAATGAGAAAAAAACGCACATTATCTACTTTTTGCAAAAAATGTCCACGAGTGAAAATGAATATGGGATTTAGACATAGCTTCAAAATGTTTTGATAAGCTACACAATAAAAGCTTCAGTATTTCAGGTTGTAGGTTTAGTTAAAAGGTTTTAGCGCCGGACTTTGGAGACTAAATGAGCCATGGTTCGGCGCTGAACCGGCGGGTTTATATTTGCCGTATTATTTACACGGTTAAACATTAAACGCCGGAGCTGGAGACAGGGAGGCGGGGATTGAGTGCGTTGTGTTCCCGCCTAAGGTCCCGTGTGGACGGCCGGCTCCCAGCCCTGCGAACTGATAAAGATGCCGGCGCAGTTAAACGTGGTAAGTGTAAGATGGGGGCATGAAGGAGGTACGTGTACTTGAATCTCAGCGGAAGCACAGATGTGTCAGAGGGGAGCAGGGTTGGGGTTAGAGGCGTAAGTGGGGTGTTCATGTCGGTGCGTGGTTTACTAAAAAAAAAAAACTGCTAAACCGGTTTGAATTGCCGGGCTTTGCACGGAGGATGTGTTTCATTGAAACTGGCATTTGGCAGAAGTGGCTCAGAACCGAAAATACAGATTTTTTCCCCCTCAAATCAGATTATTATTCGGGGAGGGACGGGTGCCTGGCGTTTTTTGAAGAAGTGGTTTTCCGGCCGGCGAAAAACCAGAGGGGCGAGCGATGAAGTGCGTCTGTCCCCCGCCTGCACCCTGCCTGCGGCGCCCTAGCACGCCCTCCCCGCCCCCGGGGTCTCCGCTGCGGGCAGTGCAACTGGTGGATTATTGCCGAATTGATGCAACAATTACAATATATGTAGCTGAAATATTTGATGGAGCAGAAACTCCAGCCAGCTTGGATGGAGATAAACATGTCAGGGGTGGAAGTGAAAACACTTAAACGTGGGCAGGAATCCATTATGAAACCAATTAGGCTCGATTAGCGCGCCGGGTGCCGTGGGGGCCGCGCGCCCCCCGTGCCGGAAAGGGGGCGAATCTCCTCCCACACACAGGGCGTCGCGTGCCGCTCGCCGTCCCACGGCGCACTCATTTTTCGAAAGTTCGCTTTGAGTCACGCGCCCTTCACGGGGACCCGTGGCGGCGTTTAAACACGACGCGCGCTCGGCTTTTATCGCCACCTTCCGGCCCGAAAAATGCCGAAGCTGAGGCGCATCCCGGTCGCCCTGCTTAGCAGTGCGGGGTCATTTTCGGAAGGGCAGTCCAGATGAAGGTGCTGCGCTGCTCAGAGTGTTCCATGGTGAGCTTTAATTGGCAGGTAGGAGTTAGAGGCCAGGCGTTTATTCGCAGCCACCTGTAATCATATGACCACTCGTTTGGGGATTTAAAAGGTATCCTGAAGATCCCCCTTGGGTGTCTGGGTGACTTAGTGACTTAGAGGACAATTACAGGGCCTGGGGGGCACTGGCTGCCTCCTCAGGTAAGTCTCCCTCCGTCAACGTTCTTTTTGCCTCCCCCCCCCCCCCTCCCGTGATGCCGTTCCTCATGATGGGGGAGCGTGACAGCGAGCCGCGTCTGAAAATAGCTGTGGGATTATGGGTAATTAGCAAGGCGCTGTGTCACTGTCTGCGTGCGCGGCGTGACGTCACCGGGCCGCATTCTTGGCGGTTGTGGGATGTTCCGCCGCCCCGGCAGTGTCTGCGTGCCCGGTGGGTGGGGCGGGATTCCACTGTCTGTCACCGTGGGTAACAAGGTGCCGGCGTCCTTGACGACGAGTGGGTGGGGGGGTTGGGGGGGGGAATCGGGCCAGTGAAACTTGCAGGTGCCAGAGGCTTCCCAGGGAAGTCTGGGGGGGTTTCCCATAGTTTCCATGGTTAATGGGGACAACAGGAAGGAGCCTGCCTGCCTTTGACCTTTGGCCCCAGATCATGTGCCAGGTGTAGAATGCCCCATTCCTTCACTCCCGCTGTACTCTGTGTCCAGGCTTCCCACAATGCCCAGCTTGCGGATGCTCGGGGTGCTTTCACTCCCTCCCTGCCTGTCCTGGCCCTTGGCAGGAGGTGAGAGGGAGTCCCTGCGCTCCCCGCGTCTGTCGTGACGCCATCACATGACCCGTAATGAAATGTGATCCCGTGCTGGATTGCTGTCTTACAACTCGCTAAGCAGGTCTGGGACTGGCCAGCACGCGCGGTGGGAGGGGGAAGCGGCAGTGTTAGCCGCTAGTGCCCGCCTCCCCCCCCCCCCCGCGCCCTTCCACTGGTTCCAGGGTGACCTCATTGGCACAGTGCCCATCCTGGGTGGCATACTGCCTCTTTTCTTGGCCTTGGAGGGGGCAGGGTTTGTATGTGTGTGTGTGTGTGTGTGTGTGTGTGTCTTAAAGATAAAGGACATCCTCACTTAGGCCACAGGGGGTCCTGGTGCCCTTCTTCCTGGCTATGTATGTATGTATGGTGTGTGTATGGTGTGTGTATGGTGTGTGTATGGTGTGTGTATGGTGTGTGTATGGTGTATGTATAGTGTGTGTATGGTGTGTGTATGGTATGTATGGTGTGTGTATGGTGTGTGCATGGTGTGTGCATGGTGTGTGCATGGTGTGTGTACGGTGTGTGTATGGTGTGTGTATGGTGTGTGCATGGTGTGTGTATGGTGTGTGCATGGTGTGTGTGTGGTATGTGTATGGTATGTGTATGGTGTGTGTATGGTGTGTGTATGGTGTGTGTACGGTGTGTGTGTACGGTGTGTGTACGGTGTGTGTATGGTGTGTGTATGGTGTGTGTATGGTGCGTGTATGGTGTGTGTATGGTGTGTGTGTGTCCTGTGTACGCTTGTGCCTTAGCAGTAATCACTGTGCCGCTCCTGCACTTTGCCCCTGATCGCTGAGTCCTAGGCACTGCTGCCTGTTTTCCCCGCTGGATTGAACCTGCTGGCTAATTGACTGGAAGATAATGGCCTCAGGAACCAGGACTGTAACCAAGGCAGGGGGTTCCCTCCCAGGTAGGGGGGGGGGTGTCATCCTGGTGATGTAATCAGTCTCACGCGGCAGCACGAGAACCACACCACTGGCAAGTAGGGGGGGGGGGCTTTTGGGTACAGCGCTTTGACAGGGTGGGGGGATTGTGGGGTTTGTGTTCACCACAGAGCCCGGAGCTGGCAAAAGGTTTTGGCTGAGCAGTTTTGGACCGAAAAGGACAAATCCACTGCACAGCATGTACACACACACACACACACACACACACACGCACGCACACACACACACACACACACACACACACACACACACTCACACACACCCACACACACACACACACCCACACCCACACACACACCCACACACACACACACACACACACACACACACACACGCACACACACACTCACACTCACTAACACATACTCACACACACACACATACTCACACACACTCACTCACTCACACACACACACACACACACACACACTCACTCACAATCACACTCACTCACACACACACACTCATACACAC
>JAODJW010000099.1:296614-315949 GCA_026777045.1 Hyperopisus bebe
GGATATCATCACCAGAGACAGAGATACAGGGGGGTGCAATTCACGGCAGGGGACCTGCCGGAAATTGCACCCCCTATCAACTCTGGCTCTGTATGTTCTACATAAATGAAATTTGCTCAGGTAGTACAGTTCCATAAACAGAGACTACTTCATTCATTCTGTGTGGCAAAGTGTCCTACCTGAGCAAATTTCATTCATGTAGGACATCCAGAGCCAGAATTGATAGGGGGTGCAATTCCCGGCAGGGGTGCAGAATTCGGCACAACACCGGCTCTCCCTGTTTACAGAGGAGTGGAATAATAGCAGAATATGTATGTGCTACGGGTTTATATTTGAAACCAGGGAATTTGTGAGCAGTGTTCTGTTTTTTTTTTAACGAACACGAGATTTTCTTCCTCTTACTCATCCGGCGGTGAGGCACCCTTTAGTATATTTCATGTAAGCTTGTATTTATAAGTGGTCTTCGGGCTTCTGGCGGGATTCACCTGCACGTGCAACTGGAAGACAGCGTGAGGTGTGAGCATTTGGGGAGCGAGGCTGTTAGTAAAGATGCTACTTTGGAGAAACTCGGGGGTGGTGATGACTCAGGTGCGTGACGGACTGTTGTAAACCCAGAGGGAACATCTCACACTCCTGGATTTCAGGAAAAATCAATCCATTTTCTGTAACCACTTATTCAGAGTCACAGAGCCTGTCCTGGAAGCTACTGGCACAAGGCAGGGAACAACCTAGGATAGAGCACCAGCCCATGGTAGGACACACACCATTCACTCACTCACACACCTATGGGTAATTTGGGTTCAGCATGTTTTAGACTATAGGAGGAAACCGCAGAACCCAGAGGAAATCCCACGACAACACGGGGAGAACATGCAGGCTCCACACACATGGAGCCATGGTGGAGACTCGAATGCAGGTTCCAGAGGTGACAGTGCAAACCACTGCACCACCGTGCCCCCCCAGGAAAATTCAGCCCCACTAAAATGCCAAAGAAACTAATATGTCAAATCTGTATTCTGAAAGATGAACATATAAACTTCATCCATCCACCTGCTTACCGTGGTCTGGAAGGCAGGGACCATGGAGAACAGGGACTAGACTCTGGAGGGGATGACTTAAACATTACATAAAATAAATGAGAAATCGGCAAATACTATAACTAATCACCGAATTGCACTTCAGAGTTGATTGAACTGTCTGCAATTTTGAACAGCAGTTAATACTCAGCAATTGCAGAGTACTGTAACATAATGTAAAGAGAAGGGTCTTGAACTGCAGCATCTTTGCGGGCTTTTAAACCAGATGAATGTGAGAAAAGTTCCCGTAACCAGGATGTCGTTCAATGCAAACGCCGATCTCTTCCGCCACCTGGTGGCGGGTCTGCGTAACACGCCGTTCTTTGTTATTTTTTTTTTTTTACAGAGTTCCTTTTTATTTAGCGATGTGGAGAAGCCGCATTCCAGGCGAGGATTTACGCATAATGGGAACCTGCAGGTTAATTTGGACTTCAGTAAAGAAAACTGAGTATTGAAACAACAAATTATACACATTTTCAAACAAAATATACATATTAAAAGCCCCCAGCAGATGCATCGGAAGCCAGACACCTACTGAAAGAGCCCCTGACAAAACCAGAGATCATTCATTTCTTCATACAGATGGCAAAATATATTAAGGATGTAAAATTCATACTCCGAACTCTGATCTTCAAGTAGCGTTACTAGAGTCTTAACAAAAATCCGTATCATTCCCATTTCAAGACAAACACACAGTATTTTCACTGTCTTCTCCCTTTCGGGGCCCAGAACACGGACACTGGGGCTGCATGTTAGAGGTTATCCGCGCTTTTAGTGTTATGGAGGTTGATTTCCAAGCAAGCCGTGGAACTGGGCAAATAATGGCAGCCAGATGAATGACAGCGAGTCCGACGAATTAGATTGTGGCAGGCCCACAGAGCCCGCCCCCCAATTTCCTGTTTTAAATGGTGTGGGTAATAAGGTGTCATTTCCTTATTTTTACAGATAAGAGATCCCACAGACTGTGATCTCCTCTGATAAGTCACATGAATAGTTTCTTCTCCTCCAATAACGGAGCGTGGCAGCCACACAAACCCTGTCCCCCTACAGGAAACCACCCCCCAAAGTGAAGGGGGTGAACTTCTGTGCTTGCTGGGCCCCGATCTCGGCCACATACAGGGCCCCCGTCTTCAGATCCAGGTCCACCAGGTGGGGTTTGATGTCCTCCGCCAGCTGGATGACGCTGGCCACCCGGCACTGACCAATCACGCCCACCGGCGGTGCTTCCAGAAGCGAAATCTGATTGGTGTTCAGCTGCACGACCACAAAGTACTTCTTATCTGGCGTGAGCCTGTGGAGGGGAGGAGTCAGAAAACGGTGAGATGACATCATCCACCAGATGACAGTCAGGACTGAAGGTACGGAGGATGCAGGAAGTTCTCAACTTTACGAGCGAAATCGCTCCAAATAATCATATTTTCCCATAGACGCATTATAAAAACGATGAATTTGGTTCTATGGACAGTCAGATATTTCACAAAGCAAAGTTATCTGAAAGCTTTTTGTTGGGCCACGGACAGCATTTTTGGGCAGCGTGTGCTGAGATACATGCAATTTTTTTATTGTAAAAAATAAAATTTGCATTTCTGCCTCAGAATTTATATCAGTAAAGACATAAATTCCCATATAGGGAACTCAGAAAGCAAGAACTATCATTACATTATTAAAGTCTGTATAACTTCCTGTAAAGAGTTTATTTGCTCGAGTGTTTTATATAAGTTTAGATAAACATTTGCTTTACGAATGAATCAGTGAAATAGGGTCATGATTTTATTTGAATTTCGTCTGCTTATGAGGACAGAGGTCACATGGTCGTACCGGACAGAGTAAGGGGCATCCTCCGAGAAGCAGCTTCCCCACGAGCCCAACCAATCACCCGTCAGCGAGTTGAACACCTGGATGCGCTTGTTTCCACGGTCAGCCACCCACACCTGGGAGGGACAGACGGCCGATTGAACAAACTGCGATTCTCATTGGCTGGTGATGCATGTGGAACAGGGGGAGTGGGTCATCTGGTCGAGACACTGATTAAGATGAGGCAGGTATAGATGACCCCCCCCCCCCATTTGATCTGCTCTTATTACGCACCCTCTGGTAGGAGTCGACGGTGACGCTGTGGGGGATGTAGAACTGACCGAGACCGGCCCCCTTCTCGCCGTGCATCCACTGGACCTGCAGGTCTGGGGGGGGTGGGATGGTGGTCAAGTGAGCCGTCAGTCACAGGCTATTTTATTATTAATATTGTTATTATTATTGTTTATTATTTGCATGGCCAACAGGTGGTGCCGCTGTTCCTACCCTTGGACAGCTTTATCAGCCTGTTGTTCAGACCCCCATCCCCGTCCACGATGTAGATGTCCCCCGAGCTGTGGACAAAGATCTCAGCCGGCTGGTCGAACTGCAGTGGGGACACACCAGACCCTGCCTCCCCTGCTGTGCCCAACACTTGCAGTAGCTTCCCCGAGGGCGAATATTGCTTGATGGTATGTCCGAAGGGGCCTGCAGTGGGGGGGGGACATGGCGCTGTCACACAGGCTGACTGCTGGACCACCCTCTGCAGAATCGACGTTATCATGATGTACTAGGAATAGATAGCCAATGCATATAGCAGACTATAACTCAGAAAGTATGTACTGGACACACAATCCTTTGCAACAGAGGGGTTATGATTATTGTCCCGTTTGCGTTTATGGCACAGCTGTTAAAACTCCGGCACCTCACCGCTCCCCACGTCCGTGATCCACACGGTAGGATTACTGGACGCATTGCTCAAGAAGATCCCATGAGGCATCTCCAGCGTGCTGGTGTTCCAAGCCTGCAGGAAGTCTCCATCCATGGAGAACACCAGCACTTTGGGTACATTCTCCCCCCTCTGCAAAGGAAGGACTTGCCGTCTCAGCAAACATCCAGCTATCCAACCAACCAGCTCCCCCTAAGCTGCTACTTTCAAACTAGCTGTGTCGCTAGTGACAGTGACCACCGCAGCCCGAGCTGTGTGTTCTGCTTGATATGGACGCACTGATGAAATGCCGGAGCTCGCCTTACTTGTGCGACATACACCAGGCCGGCCACCTGGTTCACGGCCACCCCGAACACCTCTCCGGTGAAATGTTCTGTGTATTTGGGCCAGGAGATGTCCAGCTTGTACAGCGGTTTCCCCAGCAACCGGTAGTCCGTGTTGGGAGCGGCGGCGCTGGGCTGCGGATGCGTGTGTAGGCGAGGGTACAAAGCAGCACCGACACACACACACAGAGAGCTGGCTTTAATTCAGCTTTTTTCATCACTCTGGATAATCCTCAGATCGGAGGTTATTTTTTATATACCGTGTATATAAAATGGTTAAAGCGTCACAACAATTCGTACCGTCGCCGCCCTCTGTACACACGCATTTTTGTTCCTGTTCTTAAAAAAAACACTGCTACGGTCAGCAGCTACCCATAGTTGCATATGCAACCAGAAAATAACCTGTCACTATTCAAGAGAATAAAAATCATAAATGCTTAACTAGAATAGGACAATTGCATGGGAGACTGACAAAATGTATATGTAAATCACACAGGCTAATAAGATTATACAGCACGTACGTTGCGTGCAAGACATATGTGTAAATTATTTGTTTGTATATTTATGCTTTACGCCAGATCGCTGCGGTAACGTAGGTACTCACCTGAGGACTGAGGGTCCCGTAAAACACCACCATTACCAGAAAGACTACACCCATCGCTACTGCTATCAGACACGAATTACCCTTCCTTTTCATGTATGGGCCGTTTTTTATGTCAAAATCCCTGGAGCATACGAACACTACAGTAAGTCTGTCCGACTGCGTTCACTTCCTATTTCGATCACATGAGAATCATGAGAGAAGCAGAAACGGAGAGCGAGGCCGCAGAGCGCCCTCTAGTGGAACATCTAAATATAATCAGTATTTTTTATTCATCTTTATTAGGACACTAATAAAAGGTCTGGGAGTCGGTAAACTATTAGTCAGTTTGGGTAAGTGGTTGATATCGATGGTTTGCGAAAACGACACTGGTTTGCAGGTATAGATGCAAAGACTTATCCATATCACACTATTGCACGATTGCCAACTGACGCATCTGACGTGACACTCACGCTTTCACATTCAGACGCTCACGGCAAGAAATCTTACGGCAAAGCTACAGTATTCCATTATAAATCTAAAATTGGCTGCATCAGAAGCGCTGGGGCTGTTTGCAGACCTTACAAACTATTGACAAGGTAATGAAACTGTTATATCTAAATGCGTGTGTATGTGTGTGCATATTGTCTGCTATTGACAGTATTAGATGTAACACACATCTAGATGTGCCAGCTGGCCAACGTTAACAACCCTTGATGTGATCTCACTCCAAACTTTCGCTGACACTCGACGGCCCTGTGATACTAGATACAGCATAGGACAGGTTGGGGTTGCCAGATGTTGAAATACAGTTTGTAATTAAGGAGCACACTGGACAGAGACACCGAAACTGTTCATTTCAGCTTGGATGTGTACAATGCAACACAAACATGTGACCAAAGCCTAAGCGGAATTATTTGACACTCCTTCATCCAAAACGTTGTAACCGGAATAAAATGAGTCTTATTTTGGTTCGAAATTCATACGTTTCTCTTTTTTTTTTTTTTATTACGGGCGGTCATCTTACCGGACTATTGACCTAAGGCACACAACCGCGCGCTCTGATTGGCTCGTTTGAGTTTCAGAGCAGCACGACGAGCCAATTAGAGGCCGAGTCTCCAGCGCCAAAGTCGAACAGTGTCGTTCGTCCTCGGCGCTGAAACGGCTCAGTCCGGCCGGTCGGGCTGCAGAGTAACAGGGCGGCAGTGCAGTGGTTCTGTTACCGCCGATTTAACAGGAATATACAGGTAAGACGCTAACAACACAGCCTGTAAAGTAAATAAGCTGCAGCGCAGGTTAACCAACGTAGCTCGCTAATGACAACGTGGTGTATAGCTCGTTTGCTAAAACTAATGCTATTTGTTTACTCTTAGTTTTACAGAGTTTTTCTCTGACACTTTATTATTGTCGTTATTTGTAACCTCCGTCAACTTCGAACCATTTAAGCGTCTTGGTTATTGTTTATTGGACGTTTTTAATCAATATTCTAGTTTGGTCGTGTTCAGCTTCAGTGTATAAAGACGCTGCTGTCTGGCAGGTCCGAGGCGGTCGGTCACCCAGCGAAATGGATCCAGTAATGAGAAGGAAAATGAACACTAAAAAGGTACAATGTTTTTGTATATTATATAATGGGTCAATTTGCTATAGGTTGGCGCAATGGTATATTGTCGTGGTCTGTCCTTCTGCTCCTGAAAACGCAGGATAAAGAGAACACTGAACCAGCAACGGGAGGCAATAAATCAACAACCCAGCCGGTGCTTAAAAACAGGAAGGCAGGTGCGGAGACAGGCAGCCTGGCCAAAGCCAGTAAGAAGAATGAGGCAGCCACCCTTGGGGCCACCAAGACCCTGACTGAGCAGCAGAATGAGCCCAGGGTGGGGCCAGCAGCTCAGCCATCCAATGAGAAGCGCCAAACCATCAGCCAAGCCTTCCTTTCCCAGCAAGCAGTGCAGCAGAAGAAGCTGGTTGCAGAGGTTGCCAAGCCCCATGCTGCCGGCCCACCCAAGTCCATCCCAGGCACCTATAAAGGCCGGGTGGTTCAGTCTAAGGTGAGCTCCTTTTGGAAGCCAGCAGGTGGCGACAGTGAGGCACCGGCTAAAGTTCCTGCAAAGCCGGTGGCACCAAAGGCAGGGGTCACAAAGTCAGGGGATTTGACCAGGGGGAGAGCGATGTCCACGGCTGCTGGAGCGCCCTCAAAGCCCCGAGTGCAGAAGATGGCTCTGCCCCCCAGATCCAAATCGGTACCACACAAGCCACCTCAACCCCCAGCCAACAAGAACACAGGGAACACGATTCCAAAGCCAACTGCTCCCAAGTCTCAGCGTCCAGCCCCTGACCTAGAGTCCTCATCGAAGGGGCCGGCTGTAGGTGCCCTGGCCAGACCAGGGACCAGCAAGGCGCCCGGCACTCTGAGGAGGAAAGAGCCAATTCTGAGTGTCAAACCCAGGCCTCTGGGGGGGGCGGCAACAGAGAAGAAAGGGCCAAAGCCTCCGGTCACCAGCACCACGAGTCAGTACCGGGTTACTATGGAAACCGCGGAGGAGAGAAGGTGAGTTGTTTATGGCACAATTCGTCTGAAGCGACTGAAAATAAATGTATATAAAAATGCGTGTTCCATCTACTACTGTCAATCGCATCCTGTTTTGGGTGTCACGATAGCCTGTCTGTGCCGGGATTAGTGTCCTTATTTGCTCTGGTGTGCGTTGATGTTCCTGTGTTAAATGGTGTGAAATCCCATCTTTCCCGCTACACCAGGGCCAAGCTCTCAGTGTGGCTGGCCGCCAAGGGGAAGACTCTGAAAAGGCCTCCGGCTGCACCTGCCGCCGCCATTTTGAGACCTGCATCCAAACCACACCCAAAGCCCAGAGCCGACTCCCAGCCCCAGGCTGGTGCGGGAAGGCAGGATTCGAACCTCATACCTTCCGGGGAATCTGTGTCTGACCTCGCGTCAGAACCCGAGAGAACGGCCTCACCCAAACCAGACCTGCTGAACACTACTTTGGACTTGCTGGACAACTCGGACTTAGAGCTACCTGAGGACCCGGAAGTCCGAATGGATGATGTAAGAACCTCCCAATTAATTTTGCTTTGGTCACGGAGTCTAAGTGCGACATATTTAACGATATTGCTCTTCTTACCCGTTAGCTGGTGGTTAATCTCTGCACTGCGTTGGAGGCCATGGAAGTGGCTTCTGCGTCCGATGCGAGTGAGTCTCCAGGTGCGGGTGGGCCGTGGCTTAACGAGTCGCACTGTCGGCAGTGGATGTCGGGTTTGATCACCTCTGTCCCATGTAGATTCAGGAGACTGTGGGAACGGTGAGAAGGAAGTCAAAGGGGATAAAGTAGATGAGATGGAGGGGGATAGAGAGGAGGAGGACTGCCCAGTGAAGGAGGAGTGTGAAGAAGAGCTGGAGCACGATGAAGAAGGTGTGAAGGAGTTGGAGGGAGCGTCAGTGGTGAGATACAGCGTGAGGACCACACCCTACCTGCAGAGGTCAGCACACGCCTTTCCAGCGGGATACATCTGCTATATTTTCAACAAGGACAGCACACATTCCGTGTTACGCAGCGTGCCTGTTCACTGTTTGTCTAAACTGGCGTGTCTCTCATATCAGGTAGTAAATATACACTGTCTGGTCAAAAGAATGTCACTTTGAATTTAAATCAGCAAGTACTTAAGAGCCAATGATTGGATCATTGCTACGGCTTGGTCATGTTATGCAGCAATGAAGTGAAGTCAGCTGAGTACCTGAATCTCCTGAACGGCCAGGTTATCCCATCAATGGATTTTTCCTTTCCTAAAGGCATGGGCATATTGCAGGACGATAATGCCAAGATTTATCAGGCTCAAACCGTCAAAAAGTGGTTCATGGAGCTAGAGGTGGACGACAAATCGATTTTATCGATTAATTCGAATTTACAGTTCAGGACGATGTGTTTTTATGAAAATCAATTTTTACTTATTTTACACGCAAGCGCCAAAAGCACAACTAATGCGACGCACCGTTCTTCACGAGTACATTAGCGCCGCCAAAACGTCTTAAGTGTTTTTGAGGCATTTGCAGTTCAATATGAATCATCAAAACAAGTGCACAAGTGGCGAAAGCTTAAAACTTTAGCACAATTTTTCTCCCATTGGCATCCGCTCAGTTACACTTTGTTGCCATGGCAGCCCCTTCTGTATCACAATCTGCAGCGAGTTAGCAAGACAGTCCAGGTTAGCGTCTCCCTGTCTGTCTGCCTGCTCGCTGATTAATACTGTACTGCTGGCAGTTTAGTTGAGCTGATTTATTTATTTTTTGCCCCCCTCCCCAGTGTGAAGAGGAGGATCCAGCAGGACGCAACTCCGGGCAGTGCCCCCCGCCGCCACAGTACCATCAAGGATCTGAAGTTCCTGACACCGGTCCGTCGCTCGTGCCGAATCCAGCGTCAGTCTGCGCGGCTTCCGGCCCTGCTGGCGGAGCACGACCCGTGCGTGGCCTCACTCGCCGAGCTGGCGCAGCTGGACGACGCCGTCGGGGATGTTAGTGCCTACATCTACCGCCACAACCCCGCTCTGCCGTACCAGCACAAAGAGGCGGGCCTCTGAGAGCAGGGGCCAATCAGAGCCCGGCTTTGGTGCGAGTGACTTCCGGTGTCATGGATGCACTATATTTAACAATCGTGCCATATTTACTCACCACGTTTTTATTTATTTTTCTCATCCTGCTGCAGTTCCAAGCAGGACCGATGGTTAAACAGAGGCTTCATGACCAGGGGTGCAGATAACTGGTACACAAGTACACATTCACCTTTAGTGTGGTGCATGCCACAATCAATGGTTTGTAAAAGCACAAATGTGTACTTCCCAAACAATCAATTGTCGCACGCATCGTTCTTAAAGGTGAATGCGTACCAGTTATCTGCACCCATGTTCGTAACCCACTTTGGGGGTGCTTGGCGCTCTGTTTTAAGTCATTTCCGATTGGCTTATCTGGCAATGATTGACAGGTGCCCAGTTACTTCCTCTTCCCACTGTGGGTACCAGGCTTCTGTTCCTGTTACAAAGGTTACCAAAGGCTGCCATGAGTAAGTGGCCTGAGTCTTTGGTCCTTTAAAGGCTGGGGGTTAGGGGGGAATCTAACTACATAACTGGCTCAAGCACTAATGTACAGTATAATAAAATGGGCTTTAAGCTTGTTCTAAACTGCTTCATGCAGATACCCTGCTAGCTGCAGTCTTGCTTCTGTTAGAGCTCATAGTACCGTGTGATACGGTGTCCTTTTTACCCCGATTCAGCCTGTGGTTCTGTTCTGCTTGTTCCTCTCATGTGGGAATTGGGTGTTTTAATAGGATCTGACTGTGGTAAATTGACTAAATATTCAGGCTGACACTTTCAAGTGTGACAAAGTGCCGTAGTTTATTGCTTTGTTGTAAAAGAAATCAGTAAAATACATTGGCATGGAATTTGTACATTGATTATTTAAAAAAATAAAATGCTGAAATAAACAAAACAGTCCATTCTTTAAAAGATACATGAAGACGTGACCAAATTGCAGACAGGGCTGATTGCACGTTCCATCAGTAAGAGCAGAGTTGCAATTAGCAGAGCAATAGGCCTTAAATAAAGTCATGCATGGAGATGAACCAAGTGCAGATACTGGCACAGACATGGATGGGTAGAGATGCACAAGAGAGGAGTTTGGGTACTTTGGCCAGACAACAAATCTCACCCCCAAATGCCCCAACATCATGAATAGAATAGAACACCTTTTGTTGTCACTATACACATGTACAATGAGATTAAAAGCAGTGCAAACATGTATTTTGAACACTAAACAAGTAGTTCTGCAGCGCTATATACATATGGAAGAAAGCAGTCTTCATCACTGACTGATGGTTGGCAGAAGGCACAACAACCTGTAACCATGGTTCCCCCAGTACGGTGTCTATTTTCTCACCAGCATTCCATTTTTAAAAGCATACCCATGAGCTATGCTCTCAAAAGTGTCAGCCGAAACAGCTTGGCCAATCAGGAAAGACAGAGACTGATCTGCTTGTTGTTGCTTAAGCTTGTTACGTGACAATGGTAGTGGAAAATCTGGTAAAGCAAACCTAGCCTTCCCTGCCACCACCTCGAGCTGTTCAACCTCCACAGCACGGCTAGCAGCGTGGGTTATTGCACAGGCTGCAAACACATTAGGGAAATGCTCTGTAATGGCGTCAGTTACCAGACGCAGGGTGGTTCTGCCAGACATGTTCTCGAGCTAAATTATTCCCAAGGATCACAGATACTCCCTCAACAAGGAGGGCAAGACGCATATCCAATTCAGCTTCACCTTCCACTAGACCAGAATAAAGGACCACCTTGTGTAAAGACCTCAATAAAGGACTGACGCCCCAGTGTCTCACAAAATTTTCATGGGAACTTTCTCTGTACGGCCAGCCAATGAAACGAATCCATCTGAAATAAATGGGCATGAGTAGGATTCATTTCAGAAGGAACTAGAGTGATGTGTGACAGAAGATGAAGAGACATAGGTTTCCACATAGAAGTAAGGAGATTTTCCCTTTGATTTCAAACACTGGACGATTCCCTTTCCAATGACCCACTCCCCAAGCAATAGCGGCACACTTGTTCTGATCCAGGTCAAACACCAACGGCTGGCAGAGTGTTAATTCATTTCACAATAAAAGTCCAAGTGTTAACATCTTTCTGGACACTTGCTAAAAGCAGGTGTCACCAGGATGAGCCTTATGAGTTCATTGACACTGATCTACCAACACAGCCGCCTCAGCTTCGTTCTGAGCCTCTTTCTCCTCCACGTATGTCGCAACACGCCCTGCCAAAGTATTGCTCCAAAACTATTAAATCCACCATATTGTCAAACATTTCAACATTAGAAGCAACACACCACCTTTGGCATTGTAAACGCAACTCTCCGGCAAATTCGACATGTTTGATCTGGGTGTTTTTGCATATTTCTAAAACGCTGCCGATAAGCCTTGGGAATTACTTCAGAGGCCCTTACGACTGTAGCCTTAATATCTGCATAATTTCGACTCTGGCTAGTTGGCTACTTATTCATTGCTCCCTATTCGGATTTTCCGGTCCACCTTAAATGCTTTGCAGCCCAATGCGATGATGCAATTGTGCCTGTAGGGGGACCATTCATACTTCAAACACCTCTGTGCCAGGCAAATATCAACTTCTCAGTACAGATCAGGTACCAAACTATATAGAAAAGGTAACAGTGTCCTGACCCAGAGTGGATTTACGGCTTTAAAAAAAAAAAAAAAATCAGATGGAAACAAGGCATGTCATACTATAGTGCACAAAGGTGTGAAGCCAGGTTCCAGATTGAGTATTCAGTTGTACCATATATTTTATTACATTTCTATTTAAGACAGTGAAGTTAACTAAACATTGAAGCAGGTTACTTACATTACAATACCCCCACCTAACGCATGAACACCACACACACACAAGGGCACTGCCATGGGCACAAAGAACGGGTGGACAACCACTAACGAAAACCAAGGAACTGGACAGAGAAAACCAAGAATTCGGACAAGAGGGAGACAAACAGACAGAAGAGACACCAGGAGTTGGGACAGGAACATTAGACGAGGGAACACAGTAAGGGGCAGAACAGACAGACTCAGGAACGGATATGGAGACTCAGGAAGAGAAGCACGAGCACAAGGCAGAAAACAAAATAGCGTAGGGGAACCAGAAGGGAAAGTAAAGTAATAAAAGGAGCAGGGCGAGGGAAAGGACCAGGGACACGAGACTGGGACTGAAATGGGGCAGAGGAACTGAAAGGGAAGGACAAAAACAGCACTTGTTGGGGCAGTTGGCCAGGAAACAGAAGAGGGAAGGGTCGGTTAGGAAGTGGGCCAGGTGGATGACTGGAGGGCGACGAGGAGGAAGGGACGGCAGGACAGGAAGTGGAAGGTGACAAGGGAGTGCAGGACTGGGGCCTACTGGACAGGGACCTAGGCCTGGATGTAGGCCCACCTAGCGTGTCCCCGTCTCCCCTTTCGGGAGACAGTGATCCAACCTGGCCCTCTATTGGGCCTCCTCCTGTGCCAAAGGCCCGCAAGGCAGGAGCCTGGAAAGCAGGACTCAGGTCCTGGGGTCCCACTCCAAGTCCTGTGGAGTGGATTCCCCCCAAATCCATCTCCACTAGCTTATGGACAGCCTTAGGCAGAGGTGCAAAGACAAGATGCACGGCCCCCTGTGGGTCAGACTCAGGAGGGTCGGGCGGGGAGACGGGTGCCATGGCGGTTTCCCCTGGGCAGGGCCCCTGCCAGATCCACCAGGTGCCAAACACACACACACACACACACACAACCCTCTCCACTCTACACACCTCCTTCTCTGAAGATGCAGGAGAGCGCTGAAGAAGCTGCCATCTTCAGTCAGAGCCTGGCACAACCAAGGAGGCATGATGCCGGCAGAAATGTGGACGACCCACATGCAGCACAAAAGGATAAATATGGATTTGTTAAACAAAACAGAAAACACTAAGAACACTACAAGAAAACCAAAAGGACCACGAGGGATCAAAAACAGAAGGGGATACACAAAGACTAAATTTAAAAAAGGGTCAAGACAGGCAGGCTACAAACAGAATGTTCCAAACTTCACTGACAATATAACTATCACAAACAATGAACCACTAGGGACTAAAACTCAGGCAGGAACTTAAATACAAAAACTGAACAGGGTAATGACAAGCAGGAGTGAAAGACAATTAACCAATAGAGGAAGGTGCAGGACAATGAGCAATCAGGCAAACACACAAGGGCAGGAACAGGAACGGGCAACAGGTGGAACTAACTCAGGGAACTGAACAGGGAAACTAAGAACTAACCAAGGAAACAGGGCAACAGAAACTAACACTGGGGAATAACAGACAGGTAGAAACACAAGCGGGGCACAAGGAACAAAACCCAAGAACCATATACAAAATCACCAGATACAAGAACTAGAAAAACTCAAATGAAACACTAGGGAGGAACATGCAAAAACAGAGGAGGCAGGATTCAAACATGACAGAATAGATCACAGGCAGCCGCATGTTCAACGCATCGAGCCATGCGGCTGAGAGGGAGCAGGGGAAGACACTAGACTGACAACACAAGGGACAGGGTGAACAGCAACACCTGCTGGCCAAACGGGGAAGGGACACAGAGTGGAACAGGAGCTGACCCCCACACAGCCTACAAGGCGCATGGCATGCTGGTGATACCCAGCGCAGATACGTAGTCGGGATTATTAATAGTCATGCATCTGCTCAGGTAAAATTGGATTACTACATGTACAATATAATAGTCAATACCACAAAGTGTGTCTGCTGAGGTGTGGCATGAGTAAATGGTGTCCTGTAGCTTTCTGGGCATACAGCAACTCTGGATATAACGGACTTTGGATATAACGGAGTGTTTTGCCAGGTCCCTTGAAGTCCGTTATAACTGGATTTGACTGTGTTAAATAATAATAATCTGACACATAGGAAATGAAGCGCTGCATTCAGTAAGTACAATGAACGCTACTTCCGCGTTTAATTTGCCAGTCGTCTTTTCTGGTTTGGGCTGCTTTTGCCGTGTTACCCCTTGTGCATATTAGTTCTTGAAATTCTTCATATCCTTCTAATACGACGTCCTGCTCTGCTTGCGTGAAAAGGTGCGCCCTTCCTTTCGCCATTTTGTTGCAGCCTATCAAAGACTTGCTGATCATGTTTTCTAGACTCGATATATATGGGCCTTTCAATCACCGCTGGTATGCACAATCATCTCGGATGATTGGATCCAGCTAAACTAATCTACTACACAGCTGCGAATTAAAAACTGACTTATCCCAGATGAGTTTCACTGGCATTAACTCATCCAGGATGAAGCATCTGATCTTGGATGATTTAAGTGAAGTATGGAAAATACCCCCCCGCTCCCTCCATGCACAGACCAAGCCCCCTTTTATGCCCTTTGGGGAAATTCTTTCTGTGCCCCCCCCCCCAACTTGCCCTCTATAGGTGAAAGCAAGTTGGCTGTGAAGGGCAGTCACCCATAGCAATGCCCAGGGAGCTGGGGGTTAAGGGCCTCGCTGAAGGACCCGCAGATGTGCTGAGGCTGGGCTCAAACCAGCAACCTTCTGATCACAACCACAAACGCTTAGCCCATTGAGCCACAAGCCGCCTCCCATACAATCATCTCATCATTCTGTTAATAATACATCAAACCTAGAAAATCAACACAACAAAAGTTTTTAATATACATTTATAAATTTTTTTTGAGCATTACCATCCAAAGTATCAAGGGATACAAAGGACTATGGGGGGGGGGGTAAATTTATAAAAGTTACAAAGCATTGAAATATTTTAAAAGGCAACAACAAGAAAACCAAACTGTCATTGTGATGTTTACAATAAGCCAGAGGTCCTGCCTCGTCCTGGACAACACAGGAGTGACCCCCCCCCCCCCCCCCAGAGAGTGAAGCATATGGCTTGTTTATAATCAAAACGGTCAGAAGTGTGAGTCTACACGCTACTGTCAAGCCCCAGGTGATGTACACATCTCTCCACATACTGCTTCAACAAGACAAAATAATAATAATAATAATAATAATAATATGATATGCACAATGTTCATAACTGTGAAGTGAGTTCCGGAACATTCCATGGTAACAGCAACCGTCTAAGGGCCAAAGAAAAAACACTTGAGATTATTTTACATTCAAAATGGCTGAAATGAGTCTGGATGAATCGGCACTGTCCTTTTTTTGCCCAGGTACCAGCAGCCCGACAGACGGACAGCTCCCTCCCAGCCCCCAGGAAAAATATCTACAATTATTTCCAGTCTCCAGGTTAAGTCCGGGGCTTCAGTTTGTGTGGTTTATTTACTTACGGGCCAATCTGTTCTAATCTGTCCACAGTTGACAGAGACCATCAGCACCGGGTCCAAAGTATCGGTAACAGTTCTACAAAGAGCACCATTAGGAAAAAAAAAAAAAATAATCATGTAAATATGGCTTTTAAAACCATGTCGATGAGTGAAAACAGATAATGTTTAAAATAGTTTCTTTCGGAAAAATTTGCTTCTTGAAAATGGTGGGCACGCGGCCGGTCGTGTCGTGTTGAGCGCGTGGGGTGCTGGTGGACAGGAGAAGGCACGTGTTGCTCCTGAGGTCGGTCGGGGCCTGCAGCTGTGTGTGCGCGTGCGACTGCGCGTGCGACTGCGTGTGTGTGGGAGTGAGAGGGAGCGAGAGGCGGAGCCGGGTGCCGTCACTCCCGTATGCTGGCCGAGTACGAGAACTGCGGGAAGTGGTCCGACTCCTCGCAGTCCAGGCTGTCATCTGCAGCGACATGGACAAACAGTCAGAGGGACTTCAAAGGGAGACGGAAAACAACGAATCACATGCATGCGCAGATAAAGAGACATGCATTGCAGCACACGCAGATGTGAAGACTCGCCTGCGCAGGTCCAGATGCACAGATGGGCACGTGCAGGCACATGCGTAAATGCACATGTGCAGACACACAGAGAAAACACAGGGCATGCACAGACATGAAGATGCGCCTGCGCAGACACGGCGCTTTACTCACACTTGTCCGGAGGTGTGAGCGTGATGGTCTGTGCTGTGAACTCGTCGTCAAAGTAACGAGTGTCCGTCTCCGACGTCACCTGGGGCTTGAAGGGCGGGGTCAGCTGAGACAGCCAATCAAATCAGAGAGTCAGATGCTGAGCCAGTCACAGCAGCCAGTGACACCCAGTGGTTGCCGGGGCTTAACTTTCAATTTGCCCGACTCCGAGGAGCTCTGCACTCCTGACCCACAGATGACGCCCTGCATGAACCCTCCTTACCTTCTTCTGGAGGACATCCTGCCAGTTGATGGAGCTGAAGAATCTGTGGGTCATCACTTCCTTAGCGTCGTCAGTCCCGCCTCCAAGCCTGCAAATCAGCACTATGAGCCTCCAAAGCACACAACCTCCCACCCCCCCCGCCGTTACCACCACCATCAGCAGCATGGAGCCCCCACCTCTGTTTGGGGTCCTTTTTCAGCAGCCCGGCCAGAAGTGCCTTGGCCTCCGGAGACAGGTTCCTGGGAAAGCGAATCTCCTCCATGAGGATGAGTTCGAATAGCCGCTCGTGGTCCTGGTTGTAGAAGGGCAGTCGGCCGCACATCATCTCGTACATGACCACACCCAGCCCCCACCAGTCCACAGCCCGGCCGTAGTCGTTGTCCTCCAGCACCTTGGGTGGAGCAAAGACAAGAGGCTGTGAACCACAGGGAACGTACTCGTCCAACGCTGAAGGCCTGACGATCGCACGGGAACGTCTTCAGCATCCGGGAGGGCAGTACCTCGGGGGCCAGGTACTCGGGGGTGCCGCAGAAGGTCTTCATGGTGGCCCCGTCGGTGATGCCTTCCTTGCACAGGCCGAAGTCCGTAATCTTGATGTGGCCATCCTTGTCTAGCATAAGGTTCTCCAGCTACCGGGAAATCCGAAGCAGATCATGGCGGATGAAGGCATGCATATGTATGTCTACTTTGCAGTCTCTCCGCGAATGCACAACTTGGACTGCGTCCTGTCAGCGGCCCAGCCGGTTTTGACCCAAGACCCTCACCTTGAGATCCCTGTAGACCACGTCTCGAGAGTGCAGGTACTCCAGCGCGGACACGATCTCGGCGCCGTAGAATCGTGCCCGGTCCTCGGTGAACACGCGCTCCCGGGAAAGGTGAAAGAACAACTATGGAGAGAGAGGAACACCAACACGGAGCTGACTGCATACACAGTAAGTGCCCGACAGCCAAAGCCTAGCGATCATGGTCAAAAACACTCATCATCAGTTGGACAACAGAACAGAGATTTCACAGTACAGATCATATTTAAATGAATCTGTTAGGAGCATCACATTTATTCGTATAGCCAAGAGTGCATAGTTTCCTTAGATTAGCCAGTCACAATTAACATGATTAAGCGCTGAACAATTAGGTCATGGCTGATTATACAGCTGGGCGGTATGACCAAAAATTTATCACGGTATTTTATAAAGTTATATTGGTTTCACGGTATACAACGGTATTTTTTACTGGGAGTTTACCACATTTTACAGGACACATTTTTGTTTTACGTTTTTGTATCGTTTCCAGATTAACCTTATTATTTTGTTATTAGCCATTGCGCCTATCCGCTACCTTAATGATAACATACAGCTAACGTGTTTGTTGGCTAACTGCTTATAAACGGCTAATGTTAAGGTGTGCGCCGGCCAAGTTAACATTTTTGATAAGTGTTTAATAGCTCAGTGTTGCTGGAACGCGAGCTTTACTGACCTCGCGAAATTTCTCATACAGACCGGGATGTCGGTCTTTAAGATGCTTCGCCAGGTTTGACGTGCTACTTGACTTCGTCGCCACAACTTTGTAGCACCGTTTGCATAGAGGCTTATTGACATCCTTAGCCTTTTCATGCTCGTCTGCAAAATACTTCCAAATGGCACTTTTGCATTTTTTTTTCCTTTTTACTAAATCAGCTTGTGAAGTGACTTAAAACTGCAGCAAATGTTCAGCTAACTCGGTATATGTGTGTGAACCAGCGCAAGCGTGTTCAGCGGCTATTGAGAGGTGGGGCTGTGCATGCGTGTGTGTGTGCGTGTGTGTGTGCGTGTGTGTGCGTGTGTGTGTGTCTGCACTGTAGTGGTGCTGTGTGAAGTTTAGCGAATGAGGTGAAAACTGCACTGTTGGTATCAATAATGGTGAAAATGAGTATCTAATCAGGTAATAATTTTTAATATCGATTAGTATTCGAGAATCGATTTTCTGACAACCTCAGTGTCTCATTCTTTTCAACTCCAGCGTCAGCTATATCTTCCATTTCTGATCTTTCGCGGTACATTTTTAGCAGTGCAGCAGTGAAAAAGGTTCCCCTTAAACAGTTTCCAGCTGCGCCACTTTCCGAACGTTGCGTAGGCTATTTAAACCGGCATTGCGGTATAAGAAAAATTCATATCATAACAATAATAAAAAATGGATTTCGGTATGAACTGGTATATGAACCGACAACACTAGCTGATCGACACTAATGAACTTGAAGGTTTCTTTCTAGCATTAGCACATGAAGAGGTTTTCACAAATTGCAATGCATCCTAAAGTTTTTTTTCTTCCAACCACATCTTTGGAAGACTTATTTTCACATGCGCTACAGACGGAACTCTGCAGCCGGCGCCCTCTGGTGGGGGGAGGAGTAGGCTGCCTTTTACTGCCCACTTACCTCTCCTCCATTGGCGTACTCCATCACAAAGCAGAGGCGGTCATGGGTCTGAAAGGCGTACTTTAGTGTCTGAAAAAGTATAGCAGCATGGCGTCAACATGACTAATCAAGAGACGTGGGTGAGACAGCTGGGTGTGACCAAGACAATCAAAAACCTCATTGGGAATTATGAACAGCGCCCCCTGTCGCCACACTGGACCAGTGTGATGTCCGCCCCCCCTTGGTCAGTCTTCTGAATATTCAGGTATGACCACAGCATTTATTTGGAATCCCCTGGGTTCCTTGCTTCCACCCTTGCATACTCACAGTGAGGAAGGGATGCCTGGTATTCTGTAACACCCGGCTCTCAGTCACGGTGTGTGC
>JAODJW010000099.1:330412-349792 GCA_026777045.1 Hyperopisus bebe
GCCGTGTGTGTGTGTCTGTGTGTGTGTGTATGCGTGTGTGTGTGTGCGTGTGTGTGTGCGTGTGCGTGTGCGCGTGCGCGTGCGCGTGTGCGTGCGCGTGCGTGTGTGTGTGTGTGTGTGTGTGTGTGTGTGTGTGTGTATGCCTTTTCCGGGACAAGGCTCAGATGAGGTGTGATGGGTTTGTGACTCATTAACTCAGCCGGGCTGTGTGTCGTTAGCGTGGCAGCGCCCATCATGGTGACCTCTCAGTCCTCGACCCCGGGCACAGAGAACCCATGTGACAGCCACACTGCACTCTGCTCCTGCCAAATGTCTCATTAAGGCCTCAGAGTGACCCGGGGGCAGGTAATTAAGCCCAGCGGCCTGGGGACTGCAGCATGACACGTGACACGAAGGGGGGGCTTGGTTATCGTGTGTGTGTGTGTCTGTGGATTATGAGGACCAAATGATCCCCACAAACGTAATAAAAAAATCTGACATAGTGGGGGCCATTTTAAAATACCAAAAATCGTATATTTTGTTTGGTAACTTATGGTTAGGTTAGGGGTGGGTAGGGGTTAAGGTCGTCATGTTATGAATAGCGTTTTCCCCATAGACATGAATGGAGAGTCCCCACAAAGATATAATTACAAACCTGTGTGTGTGTGTGTGTGTGTGTGATTATGTAAGTCCCTGAAGCAATGCAACTGTGCCCTCTCCCCTCCATTGCCCCACATTTGGTACCTCCTCTGCTGCTCCAGTTCTTCCTGGGAGGGTCCATTCTGCACAGGTCGGGGGGCACTGGGAAAGCCTACCGGGTAAAAGGTGAAATGTAATATCCTTCAATATTTTTTTAAAAACCCTATAAAATACGTAATAGTGATAATAATAATCTGTGTGTATCACTGTCTGTATTGGCCTCCTTGAACAGGAGACTAGAATCTCTGAGCTGCTCAAACCAGAACGCTGAAACAGGCAGCGGATTGGCCACCTTAAAAATGACAGCAGGCTGAAACAGGCACCAGATTGGCCAGTTTAGTTATGACAGTAAGCCAAAGAGGAGGCAGGAAATTCAAGATAAACAGCAGCAGATCTTTGTTTATGTTTCATTCTTCCACAGAACCACTCTCCCCCCCCCAACACACACACACACACACACACACACACACACACCAGGACATAGCACAGCCATGATCAAAGAGGAACACAGTGGTGGTACCCGCATCACCCAGCGCGCTGATCACTTCCAGGGCGTGTGAGATGCCATTAGCGAAGAGGGTGGCGTCTTCCTTGCTGCCAAAGTTCAGACCCCACACCTGCCTGGCATCCCTCCACTGGTGGAAGTTGGGCGTGGCCTGGTTGTACTTCAGGCCCTTTGTGATTGGGCAGTTGATCACCACCTGTGGAGGGTTCACCAATCATACACAATGCTGCGAATGCAGTGCCTGACTATGCATCTGAACATGCAAGTCCTGACCAGCTTGTCTGCTGGTGCGTGTAAACCTAACCCCTGGTGCTTAGGCTGGACGATGGATGGATGGATATAAACCTTATGAATATTCACCAGCCCGTACGCTTCTGCTGTGGTCTGGCCAGTCTCTCAAGGAGTGATACACTGAATTTTACACTGTGGAAAAACGCGGATGTATATATTTGCGGCCACAAGGGGGCGACAAAAGCCGCACTTGTGATCACAGTGACACTGAGGTCCATGAACTCTCTCATATTGCTTTGTTAGTTTCCCAGCCTCACATTTTCGAAAATGAAAACCCAAGAAGAGTGGACATCGGACTAGGCGGAAGCAGGCAGCGGCTGCGAGCGAAAAGCTGACACGCATGCAGAAGCAGGCGACCTTCTGGTAAACAACACCAGAGGCAGAGATGGAGAAGTCAAGGCCAGAATGGGTGGAAAGGGGAAGCGAGTGAATGGCTGAATGTGAGAACGAAGGAGAGCCATAGTGAGAGCGGGAGACTGATTTTACGGGGGCCCAGGGAGCCGGGCGGGCACCAGAGGGCGCCAGAGATGACAAAGCCACACGGCGGATGGAAGCGAGACGGGGTGCCTGCACGCGGCAGGGGAGCACAGGGCGGGCAGGCAGAGCCAGGACTCAGTGAGTCAGACCGGAACCAAGATGCTGTGAGATCCCACAGTGCTGCGCATGACCTGCTTCAGCTTCCTCTCACACAGCAGAGTTAGATTTAGGCAGCAGGGCGTCCCGGCCTGTACATGACCCTGGGCTGCGCAGGGTCTTGCCCTGCCCCATCACGTACAGGCCCCTCCCCTTACCTGCTGGCCCCGCCCCTCACCCGCTGGCCCCGCCCCTCACCTGCTGGTCCGCCTGTATCTTCCGGCCCACGATGCGGAAGGTGTTGTTGCTGGGGTTGTGGTACACCTGGACCCGGCTGAAGGCCTGAGCGCCCGTCCCCGCCGGAACCCACTTCTTGTTTGCGTCGTCGTAGATCATCACAGTGGCTCGAGCCTGGCAGATGCTGGACTCACTGGAGGACAGGGGACGGGAGGAGCCAGCGGGTCAGACCGTAAGGCATTGATGCCGGTTTGCAGAGCCGCACGACCAGCACTTCATGAGGCAAAGCCCAGCGGGTCTCGCCTCCCGCCCGGCGAGTTGTTAAGGTCATTAACCCTAAGCATCTGTGTTAACCAAAACCAAGACATAGACATTCCGACTCAGAAACAAACAGGAAGTGGCGGCGCGTTTCCGTGGCCATCAGAGAACAGTGTATGCTAACTGAACATGTGAGTCATCTGCACCTTGCTGAGGGGGGGCGGGGGCTTTGCCAGAAGCCTGAGACGGATGGAAGGAGGAAGCGGGCGGTCCAGCGACCACAGTGAGAGTGTCCAGTTCGGCACCGATGGTAATAATGGCCGAAAGAGAAACGAAGCGGCGTGGCACAAACGGACTGGTGCAAACACACGGGCCAGCGAGGATCAATTAAACCATCAAGAAATAAAAAAGCTTAAATTTTCAGCGGAATCCGCAAGGTTGCCACGGTTTAGAAAAGTAAGACGGCTTATCAGCTCCGACTCCAGCTGCCGGTTTTTCCCGTCAGATTCTTGTGTTCCGGTGTCACCACAGCTCATTCGCTGCTAATAATCCCTTCTTATTTCAAAAATCAGCGCTTTGCGATGCAGACAGAACTAACCAGCTGTCCAGTCAGAATGGTGATTAAGTGACTGCCATCGAAACTGAGCGCGTGCAGGCGTGTTAGCGGCGAGCGGTCAGTGCGACTTGTCGCTCACCGCCTCCGAATCTGAAGCGTTTACGCTTCCATTTATAAAAGCTGTATTTTAATAAGCGACGCAGAGGGTTTCGTTTTTTAACGAGTCGCTGCTTCGGTCTTACTCGGGCTCAGCGAAATGCTTAAAACAGAAACGCGGAGAGAGAGAGGCAGACGGGACAGACGGATGCATGACGGCAGCCTGCGGAGTAACAGCACGCTTTCGCTCTCGCTGACGCACCACCACGCGGCTGCATGGCTCGGTGACTTAACTCCGCCGCACAGACACGAGGCATCTCTGCCTGCCCCCGGGATTAAAATAAGAAATTGGGTCAGGAGGGGTTTGCGGGGGGAGACCAGGCCCCACCTCTCCCCCCCCCCCAGGGCGGATCTTCACTCTGTATCCACCGCCTCATCCCAGCAACTGATTGGTTGTGTCGAACACAAGATGTTAAGACTTTAACATTCAGATCATGTGTCAAACGCCAGCTTTTCTCTACACAGCCTTGATGTCACCAGGTGGCGCAATGGTTAAGGACTCACTGGTTCCAAAGGCCTTTGTTTTTTTTTTTTTGTTAAATCGGGAAAAGCACGAGAATGAATGTGGGAGTGAGATGTGAATGTGAGTTGGCCACGCACACACACTCACACACAGGCTTGTAATTATATCTTTGTGGGGACTCTCCATTCATTTCTATGAGGAAAACTCGAATCCCAACATGACCCCCTTAACCCCTACCCAGCCCTAACCTTAACCCCTACCCAGCCCTAACCTTAACCATAAGTAACCAAACTAAATATGAGGCTTTTGGCATTTTTAGTTTTTTGCTTGCTTTAACAGATCTTTGTGGGGACCTGAAAATGCTCCCCACAACACCAAAGTAACAAGTTTTACCACATCGTGGGGTACATTTGGTCCCCATAACGTAATATAAACCTAATCCACTCACACACACACACACACAGCCAGAGCCCTGCCTTGCTACTGCAGTGCATTGTGGTTCTTTTCTCAGCTGTTCTGACACCCCACGACAGCGAACGCCACACGTTCTCCACACTCCCGTCACCCTCCCCGCTGCTCACGGTTCCCAGGCTGCTCTGGGCCCCCTGTCCGCCCACTTCCTTAAAAAGACAAACCCGAGACCTATTCCAGGTTCCTCTCCTGCGTGTGAAGCACACGTCGGACAGGGCTGTTTAAGGTGCTATGCTGCACACAGATACTTTCACACAGAAACACACTTATAACGAGTCACACACACACACACCCCAGAATCCCACACCTGCTGTTCATTCCCCTCATTACTCGCCCCCCCCCCTCACACACAGCGGGGAGGAATGGGCTGGGCAACCCCCCAGCTGCCTGCATTCCCACGCCTGCTGTCTGGGCCATGCCGATGCCCCCCAGGCGACACACACGAAGGGGTCTACAAACAGCTGTAGGGGGTGCTTTGACACAATCAGATCAGGAAGGGTATAAATGACTAGAAAACAGAGAGAGCGGGGGGGGGGAATGGCGGCAGGAGGACGCTACGGGGGTCTGTATGGGTTCATGGGGTCTGTAACAATTAACTGACCATCCCAGGGAGCAGAAAGGCGTACCCGGACAGGCAATATCTGCACTCACCTGTGGGGGGCGCCAGTGGGGCTCGGGCAGCATCTATGTGTGGGAGGGTGCCCCCTCCTTGGGAGAAACACTTGTGCTTATCCTACAGCCAGGTGGCACACAGCACCGTAAGCAGGCGCACGTCCCAGTACATTTACCCCAGCCATTAAACGGTGGCTAAACGTCACCTTGACAGAGACTTCCCATGCCCATTCCTTAAGCAATACGCCACCTGCTGGTAACCACAAACAACTACCAAGAACCGTTTGTACTACATAAGATCAAGCTATGGGAGAACGACAGGAAAGCCTCACGAGTCGGACAACGCAGACAGACATATAAGTGCACAAGCAAACACACACACATATACGCACATATATACACACCCCTCGGTACAGAAGGCGTCGTCTGCCTTACACACTTCCAGAGATGGAACCGAGATATACTGTGGATAGCCGTTTAAAACACATCCATACCGTTTTTAAATCAGCGACCCCCCCACATGAACTGAGAGCGAGATCTGTCTTCCCATAGAGTCACTCAAACAAACGTTCTGCCACCCTGCCCACCTTCAGTCATACCGTCTGTACTGGGGAGCGACTGGTGACAGTCATTTTGTGTGTGGCCCTCTGGAAAGTTCACGGAAGGTGGCGTGATGAAGTATGCGACAGAGCGTGACACAGTCGCAGTACGGGTGTCCCCGACGTGCCCGTTTACGCGCCCGCGCCTGACGAGCGGCCTGGCACCGCGTCACGTCCCCCACGCCGGGGTTCGCCACTCTCTTTCCCACCTACGAGTCCCAGGCCGCTATTTTTAGAAGTTGCCCATGGCAACCCATCACCGTGCCACCACCGTGACTACAGGAGCCTTCCGGAATATTGTGATGTAAAAACAGAAAGTTCGGTTTGGCGTGTAAACACCAGCTGTGTGGTGTCTCCTTAGCCCACCCCCCCCCGCACACCCCGCATGTGGTAGGGGTCTACAGCCCCACCCATCTTCACTAATGCACTAGGGGGCGGCACCCTAAGTATATTCGATTGTGCTTTAATGGCACTGCTAATGTAGCCATTTCCCGAAACCCAAGCTGGGAGATGCGTGGGAGATCGATCCGAACCGGCTGCCCTCCATTTGAGCTCACAGCCACCGTTCTGTCCGCTAGACGGCCGGCTAATGCTGCTCCCTAGAGTATCAGAATCCGAATCAGGTTCACTGGCCACACACAGGGAAAATGTCTGTAGCCATATTCAGTCTGATATATAAAACAGATATGTGTGGATGAGAAGTGTATAAAAAGGGCAGGCATGCAGTGCGAGGAATGTATTATTGAGTACAATAGGTACAGAACATTACAATAAATACAGTGCAATACAATAGGCACAGTACTCATTAATCCGATCGACCCAATTGGCAAGTATGACCTGGGAACGCCTTGGTGACTATAACACCAGCCACGAAGCAGAGCCCCCTGGAGGCCAGGAGGACTGGAAAAATGAGCCATTTGGGGAAAGCTGAGGAGGATTTCCAAGAAACGCCTCCCTTGACAATACATGAGCTACAGCGGGTCCCGCGACTCTGAGCTCATTCTGCACCATGGCGCCCCCTACTGGCCCCTCCCATTTTCCTCTTTAAAAGCTTAGTAGCCACTTTCCACCGAAAGCTACTTTCACAAAACCAAGTTACACACTGCACAACTATTCTGATAAAACAGTACCAGTTAATAATCCAGCATTACACCAAAGTGGTCAGACCTCGTCAGGTGCCTGAATGATCAAAAAAATCATCCTTAATCATCCTTAAGTGCTGGTAGAGCTGAGAAATTCCTCATGGCTATAATTATACTAAATAAGATATTGGGGCTGTTATTATAAGGATAAATTAAGAAAACCTTTGTAGGCCTACATTTAAACTGCCAAATTACTGTAGGAATAAACAATGACGTGCAACGTGTAAAGCCTCCAATCGCGCGACATCAAGACGACAGCTTACAGGGCGAAAGCAACATTTACACCGAACTGAGAATTTTCGTGATGTGTAACTCTGAGAAGTGTAATCTTTTTGCAATTCATTGCATTATCGGGAGGTGTGGAGGTATCGCGAAAAAAAAACAAGTTCCCCTTTGCAATTTCCCTACATGAAAAGACTCACAGGTCAGACGTGTGAGGTGCACACGGGACAGCGCAAACACTGCGTAAGATGAATCACTGCGTGCCCCACAAGCATCAGAGGAGAGGGGGGTGAGAGCCAGTCCGCCACATCATCCCAAGGAGATGCCCAAAGCTTCATTGCCTGTCCTGCACATACTCTCAGCGCAGACAGGACTGAGTGATGGACTACTCAGGGTAAAGGGGGTGGCTTTGAATGTGTCATCTCTCCGGGAGACAGCTGTCCGGGAATAGCTGACCGGCGTTCCCACAAACCCACGCCAGCGTTGAGACAGCCATCCCCGTTTCGACCTTCCCGTCTCTCTGTGTCCGGTGTGAGCGAGTGTTGTGGGAGGACTGGCATGTTTTCCAAAGATAAAGCAGTTTAGTCTGGGGCCAGAGCTGGGAGTGGGCGAGCAAGGGCGAGCGGAGCGATAAGCGGCATGAATCACGTTGCTGCCGTGATGACAGCCATTATGCCGGCCGAACCGCTTCCCCTGTTTTCTGAATAACCATCTTTGGAAGATCAGCTCCAACTAGGTGCCACTATACCACTGCATCTTTCCACCGATTCTCCATTCGGTCATTCACAGATCTCAAACAAGCTCACGCAAATCAACCCATAACTTACTATAGTCCTAAATGACTGAAAAGTTACATTTAACGGATGATCTCTAAAAGACCCCAAAAAGTCGTCACCTAAGGCACAGTTACGCCACCCATACTACACAGAGCTTATCCAGCACAAGGTATCGGCGTTATTACACACGTCGGTCGCTTTCGATTTCGTTTATTTCTGAAGTTGCGGAAATCCGCACTTTTAACATTAGGAAAATCTTTTTCAGTTTGCGCGGAAACCAAGTCTTCTTCCTCACTTTAAAAACGTTACGTGACATCTGCACTAGTTGAAAGTTCTATATTTACTTGTCAATATATAGGCTTAAAATAAAATATTTAATGCATAATATACGTAAATATTTAGGCTACTTAAACATTGTAATTGAAATCGGACTGGTAAGTCAGGGATCTGAGTGCGGATACAGCGAATATAGAATTTCTGCATAGTTTGCACATCCACCTCGGATACTTTACGACACTATACTAAAGCCTCCGTAAACTCCGTACTCTGCACGGTCCAACTGCAAAACGACAACTAAGTGGCGGGTTTCGGAGCCGTGAACCCGGCAGGCTTTGCCCCACAAAGGGATGCGGATCTGAGCGCACCGATAATGTCAACGCGGTTCCGGGTGCAGCCTATAGTGAAACCGGTCCTCTGGCCACCCTCTCGTAGAACAGAAAGAATGAGAGAAAGAAACAATGAATAACAAAGGCAACAGCCGCCTTTAACCTTTGGGGGCTAAATGGGGAAATTGGGAAATCACCTACGACGCGTTACAACTGAATGTGAGAAGTGCATTGTGCAAAGAAAAGACGGCGTGGCATAATGATGTAAGGCAGAAAAATTACCCACTTTCATAACAACCCTCTAAAGCGTTTAAAGCTAAGACCGTATAACTAAATCATTCGATTCGGTCAGACGTTTGATCCGTCTACATCATGTATCCACAAGGATCTCAAGATGGCGAGATAGACACACAGGAACACGGACGCCTGTATTTTATATATTTGTGCTGTAGGAAGTATCTCTGCCGGGAGGCTCAGTCCAGTACGGTGCAACTGTCCATGTAAAACCGGTTATAATTCAGCCCTGTGTCACAAATAGGTGCGGCGACGATTGATCGCAATGGGGAGGGGGAAAAGTTTAGGATAACTGTCAGATTGACAATCGTATAAAGAGACGGGCAAATGAGTGTCTTCCCACTTAATCCCCAGCAGCCAGAGGTGCTTTTTAACCTATTAATACAGAATCTAGGATAGATAGAGCCAAAAATAAAAAAGGAAAGGCATGGTTCAGGCACCGGCTCTATGCACCGTGTTGAAAAGCAGCCGGATGAAGGGAGACACGCGTACAAATCACACTCACCCCAGTCCTTACCTCATTTTTGGAGAACGGTGTCGGTGCCGAGCCGCGCCGAGTCCCCGGTCCCGGTCCGTAAACGAAAGACACAAAAGCGATTATGCAGCCGGTCGGGGGTACAGATGTAACCAGCCGCCCCGGGTTATGAGTTCATGATCATGAAGAAAACAAGAGAGAGAGAGAAGAGGAGGAGGAGGAGGACTAGCTGGCTATTTCCTGATTCGGGAGGGGAGGGGAGGGGAGAGAGGAGCGCGTCCTCGCACGGCAGCCTGCCGGCGCTCCGCATAGCCTGTACACCCACCGCTCATTTATTCCTACTTTACACGTAACACAGGGGGATAGCGCCCACGTTTAGACCTCATTTCTGACTCCTTCCGCCCGAAACACCTATCCTGGCTGATTTGCCGTGATTTCAGTGCCGGGCCATCGCTCCCATCCCATCATAACCCTAAATGATGATCGAGCCGCAGCTTCAGCAGCCGAGATGCGTGTTTAAGCGGGCGACCGTTCCGGTGTCTTCGCTGTTACACGGGGCAAGGAGATAAAAAATCTGATTTTCCTGGGCTGGGTGCAACAAAAAACCTCGTAATACATGCATTTATTTAAAACGTACCTAAACTACCCGGTGGTCACAGAAATACTCAAGGAGGAAGGAAGAAAGCAAAAAAAAAAAAAAAAGTGAATCGTGAGTTTAAAACCGCAAAGCTTTTCCTGTCTCTCACCCCCACACAGACAAACCTGGGTTTAAACTGAATCAGTTATTCTCATGAAAGAAATGAACAAAAGTATACGCCGATATAAGCTTAACGAACTGAAGTGAACATGCAGTCGTGTAAATAACTATAGATTAAACCACCACAACCCGGATAAGAATGTTCTCGTTTCTCCTTTTGTCTCTGAATTGTAATCTCTTTTCTGCGGGCAAAAAGCGACAGCAGATTAAAAGTTGCAGAAGTTACTTTAAGGCTGCATATGTTCGTCCACCTCTCGCTGTATATTGTTCAGATGTTCATCTTATGCAAGAAGCACTTTACTCAAATGACTCAGCGCTATTGGTTTCCCAGGATTACACTACACGGCTAAAAGCCGCAGGGCTTTATATGCTTGTTAAGTATATATTATACAGGGTAGCTCAAAAATAGCTAAACAATTAGACATGAGTAGGCCCCTATAGGCCTAAAATGTTTGCGCGAGTATTTTATCCTTCTAATTTCATGTTATTTGCTATTTTTCCGATTTTTCGAGCACCATTACGGCGCAGGATATTATGCATTCAGAATTTAATATGCCCGTTGTTTCATTCTTAAACAAACATACTTAGAAAATAATGGCAATCCAGCCTTACACGACCCTGTGTAAGCCTACATAAACATCAAAATCCCACGCAGCGATTTCAGTAAGAATTTTGTGGTCCGGCCTGTAGCGAATTAGCGTTTTGTTCCATTCTCATATTAAAAGTATGATTAACCGTTAAATGCATGGGCAGGTTTTCCTCAAACTCTAAAACCATTCATCTAATACGATGGCGTTATTGTACTTGCGACCATTTACTACCGACAACAAACACAACGATGAGTAATCAAAACACAGCTTTCTGTAAACAATGTTTTATACCTAATCTACATGCACATATATAATGCGTGGCCGGTCATCCCTTCCAGGAAGCACAGGACTCAAGGATGGGGTACACCCCGGATGGGACACCACTTCGTCGCTAGACACAATCATACTGTACGGGCACCTGAGAGATGCCAGCCAGTATACTCGGTATTTTTGAAATGGGGGAGGAAACACTAATGACGTGGATATAACATGTAAACTCAGCACACTGTACAATTAATGCTGCCCACCGAGCCTGCCCCTAAGTCAGCAGCGCTGGGTTCCCTTTTTAGGGCGTTTTTCAGCACAACCTTCCCTACGTTTTATTCCGCTCCTCGTGATCAACCGCATTCATTTCTACCAAACGTTCGCTGGCTTTAAGCCAAAAGCATTTAGTGCTTCCGATCAAAAGCACGTTAATGCCGCTTCGCTCTGCACCAGCAGAGGGCGCTGAGGATTACCGTGAACTGATAATCTTCTTGTTCCAAATAGCACAGCCACACTAGGCTGAGGTTCTGGAAGGCAACACCACAAAACCAAATGGCCATATATAGGTTACCAAGAAATGTAAGGAAAGGTCAGTCACATTATCGAAAGCCTAACATTGCCTACTGTACCACCATAGAAAACAGCACCCAGCTGCAACTATTGCATACTTCCACAATTTCAATAGAAACATGAGAAGCCACACAGAAACTGGACAGCAAATGATACTTTTCATTTTATTAGGAAAACAAAATAACGCCAAAGAAAATGGCAAATGTTACAAAGCCATAGAGATATCCAAAAATGTAGCCCAACTTAACAGGTGAGGCATTTGGAATCATTAGAGGGGAAGCACATTGTAGCCAGATTTCCACTGTCCGGTTAAGATCGAGTCTTATCTAAACCCATTCTCTGGTTCAATACAAAGAAGCCATTTTAAAAATAGGGAATGAGGATCTTAATGTGAACCACATTTAAAACGCACCATCACACATTCAATGACTCATTAAGTTCTACAAGGTGACAACCAGATACTAGGGAACGAGACACATGGAGAAAATTAGCACAGCCTGCAACATGGAGACTGGCTGGGAGGTCGTTAGATCCAGTCTAGGTTCCAGCCTTGATGTCCCAATTAATGGCTCCAAATTTCCCTCAGAAATGATTTTTTGGGGGTGGGGGTGGGGTGGTTAAAAAAAAATCTGTAACGAAGTTACACATCACATGAATACATTATACAGAGTGTGAGCTTCAATTAACCAAATAAACCAAAATGATGGACCATGGCATGTGACCGCTGAGGACTGAGACTGTTCACCATTCTTCTAAAGGGGGGGGGGGGGGACTATTTCCCACTGATGAGTGGGTTTCTCAGCACCACAATGACTGAGTCACCACGCAGGAACATCTTGGAGATATAGCGGTCCTTGTTGACCGGCTTGGACTTCTTCTTGCCCTTCCCGCTCTTGGGCACCTCGGTCCACATCTCCTTCACGTTCTCCAGCACCATGTTGCAGTGCCTGCACAACACGGGAAGACAAATTGACACAACGTTATTTATAATAGGTGAAAATGACCAGGTCCATACAGTACGAAAACCTGACATAAAGACACATTAAAATGTCTGCCTTTTCGTACAATAAATAAGTTAGTAGTGGCCAATAGCACCGAAGCAGTATAGCCCAAAGCAGAAATATACAATCTCAAGCTAAGTAACCCAAAACCAATTCCGTGTTCTCCACAACTTCTATATGGACCATTTCTTTGTAGGGTTCACACTTTTTGTGGACTCACCCAGGTCCAAAGTCAGCCAACCTGGCCTAACTGGTTAACAGACAGGAAGCAGCGAGTAGTTATCAGAGGCACAATGTCACAGTGGGCCTGCGTTCATAGTGGGGTACCACAGGGTTCAATTTTAGGACCACTATTGTTCCTAATTTACATTAATGATATTGACACCAATACATACAGCAAACTGGTTAAATTCGCAGACGACACCAAGGTGGGTGGTGCAGCAGATACTGATCTAGCAGCAGACAGGCTACAACGGGATCTTGATTTAATTATCGACTGGGCTGATACCTGGCAGATGAAACGTAACGTAGATAGATGTAAGGTAATCCATGCAGGGAGCAGAAATATAAAGTACAGATGCTTTATGGGTTCCACTGAAATAAAGGCAGCCGATTATGAGAAAGACCTAGGTGTGTATGTTGATGCTTCCATGTCCCACTCTTGCCAGTGTGGGGAATCAATAAAAAGGCCAATAGGATGTTGGGTTACATCTCTAGGTGTGTGGAGTTCAAGTCAAGGGAGATGATGCTACAATTATACAATTACTTGGTAAGACCCCACCTAGAATATTGTGTGTAGGTTTGTCACCAGACCTTAAAAAGGACATTGCTGCCTTGAAAAAGTTCAACGTAGGGCTACAAGAATGATTCCTGGCCTTAGAGGAATGTCTTATGAGGAGAGGTTAGCAGAGCTGAATCTGATCAGCCTCAAACAAAGGAGACTAAGGGGGGACATGATCCAGGTATATAAGATTCTGGCAGGTCTGGATGCTGTTCAGCCAAATGGCTACTTTAATATTAGTTTAAATCAGGGGTCTCCAACTCCAGTCCTGGAGAGCTACCATCCAGTAGGTTTCCTATCCTACTTGGCTTCTGATGAGCCACACCTGTTCCTGATATTTACCTGAGAACAGGTGTGGCTCATCAGAAGCCAGGTAGGATAGGAAACCTACTGGATGGTAGCTCTCCAGGACTGGAGTTGGAGACCCCTGGTTTAAATACTAGAACTCGTGGCCATAAGTAGAAATTACCGGGTGAACATTTTAAAATGAAATTGAGAAAGCACTTCTTTATACAGCATGTAGAATACGTAATAATCTTCTTGTTTAGTGTAGTGCAAGCTAAAATCCTGAGTTCCTTTAAATTTCATGCAAGATTTTAACAACTATGAGCTATTAGTTAAGTTCTCTGTAGTTAAGTGTTCTTATGTTTCTACCTGTCAAACGCCTTAACACGGCCCAGCAGCTTCTTGTTATTTCGGCAGTTGATGAGGACTTGCGTGTTGTTTTTCACCGACTGGGTGAGCACGGACAGCGGGCCCGTGTTGAACTCCTCCTCCTCCCGCTTCTGCAGCTCCTCCGGCGTCATCTCCGATTTGGGCTTATTCAAAAGACTCCTACAAAAGACGCGAAGACATTAAATGCTTTAAAAGTGCTTACTTAGAAATCCCACGCGGGACTTTAGTTAGCCCAGCTCTTTGCCAAGTTACACGCACCGGATCAACCACCGGCTAACACATGATATACACAATAAAGAACGAGGCAACCAAATTGCCTCGTAAGCACTCCACTTTAAGAAAAATAGAATAATCACATTAACGACAAAATAAATAACGTACATGTTTTTGTTCAGACTGCAGTCCTGGCGAATATGAATACCGACTTGATTTAACAAAGCAAACTGGCGTGCTACAGCAGATGGCGGCTTCCGGTAAACGCGCGTTTCTTTCCGGCGGTATCAGTTCCGGGTCACATGTGCTTAATTTGACTAGAGGGCGGGTTATTGCTCTGTTAATGTGTATTACAGTTGATGCGCTTTTCGTTATTCATCGCGCACATAAGTAATCTGATTAGTTCCATGCATTTTTGACGGTTGATAATTGTTAGTTCACCGACGATTTGTTTCATAATGTGTTACTCCCGTAACTGCTCATAAATATTAGTTTTTATAAGACGTGGCCGCAACTACTTAACTTTAAACACCACTTATATAGCCGGATAGATTTACAAAAAAATCATAAAACAGCTATATACTTCCCGAGATTTGATTCTGCAACCTTCCATTGACAACGCCACCGTACCTATGCGAGACCCCGTTTGTATGGGAAGCACGCATTTATTGTATCTCTCCATCTCCCACGATGCATATCAGGCTAGACGGGATGTTTTTTTCTCACCGCTAATCACACCTATGTCGTATTATTAGGTCGGTAAGTGCTAGATGATGGGAGGTCTTTTAAACACGCGGTAAAATAATCCACAGCTTCAGCTGTCGCTGCGGGTAATGGTGTTTGTTAATGACTAAAAAAATAAAAGCAGAAGTAGTGACATTGTGTTTTTCTTTCCAAATGGGTCGTGCAGCGGCGCAGCGTCCCTCTCGCCGGCCTCCGCATACCGTGCGGTTGGCTTTGCCAAACAGGACCATTTAACAGTCAAAGATATTCCCGCAAGCCCTCCTGCGCCAGCCCAGTCCGGCCTAAGCGCATCTAGGTATGCAAAGCGGAGTTTCAGTACGACCTACTTTGCTGCCCTGGGTGGGGCGGCCAGGAGGCTCCTTCTCACTACTACCCGTCTTCCACTTAATTATGTTTACAAATAAATTTGTTTTAACTCCACCAGCGAGAACAAAAGACGCTGTCTGTACGGCAGTACGATCCTACCGATAACTCTGCGCTTTCATTGAGCGAATGGATGTCAGATTACCTAGCTTTTTATCACAGATATTTGTGTGATAAATACCTGTGCAGCCCCGACTGGATGTAGCGATGTATAAATGCAAGGTTATAATCATAATATATATCAGGGAGACACATTGACAAGGCTACGGACTCTAAAGATTGTTTCATGGATAGCTTTCATAGGCGTGTAGGGTGATGAACCGTTTAAGAACCAGCTGGAGTTTTACAGGGAGTTAATCGAATTTGACTGTTGGGATGCACTCGGCTCTTTCCAGGTCTGCCCAGAAGCTTGCCTGTGACCACACCTCGCTCTCCGTCAGCGGGGCTGGGTGGGGCGCATATTTGCATACAGTTAGAGCGAGTCTTGCAGTCGGCAGCGGGAGAGCAGGACAGTATTGTGTGACAGCTGGCCCAGACAGTATTGTGTGACAGCGGAGCAGCCCAGACAAACTTCCCTGGATTTCACTGTCTGTCGCGCAAAGCACCGGCTACCGGCGTTTGAAAAGTGCTTGGACCTTTTCCTCAAAGTCTGTGGGCTTCAAAGGTTTGCTGGAGGGGGAAGTTACGCAGTGTACACACATGAGCACACGGACATCCGTGCACAAAGAGTGCAGGGTTGCCAAGTCTCACGCATCTGTCGTGACACTTTCAGACTCACGGCAAGAAATCTTACTGCAAGTCTGTATTATTCTATTACAAACCTAAAATTAGCTACACCAAAACTGTTTTTTTTTCACAGCAATAAAACAATAATTTCATTATATGGTAATAAAACTGTATCATACATGTAAATGCGTGTGCAGACTCAAATTGAAAATCTCACACCAGCCAGCTGACCAAACTTGGCAACCCTGGGAGTGAATCAGTGGAAATAAGAAGTGCTAGATGGTTGTTCTTCATCTGACCCCTGTAACATTTGCCTAATGCTCTCTCTCTCTCTGTCTCCCCATCCTGCCAGTGAATTCTGACCTCACTGTCCCGATGTGTGTCACTGCACTTCCCCACTCACACAGTTTACTGGAGGCCAGAAAGAAGCAAGCCCATCCTAAGCGCCTTTGGGGACAGCGGCTGCGTGAACATCGTCGGCCTCAGCACCAGCCAGAACAAATCATAGTCGCCCTGCTGTCTTCAGGCAGGCCAGGAAGTGTTACGCGGAGCTTCGCCTTCGGGCTGCCGTGTTTGCTCTGCATGGAAAAGCCTCCGGGCCTTTTAAGTGTAAGGACACGTGACGAAAACAAACACAAAAAAATTAAGGTGCGACTTCCTGCATTACACCGGAGCAGCTTATGCGGGACGCAGTGTATAAAAAGGGAAGGACAGGAGCAAGCAAATGTGACTGAGCGTTGTGTGTTTATACTCTTTTTGTATTTTCAGAACAATGTAAAAATGAGGGATGGTGTGTAAAAGCCTTCATGCGGCACTGGCCCGCAGCTGTGTGTTTATGCATGTACTCTGACTAGAGGCGGGGGAGGGGGGCAGGCATGGAGCAGATCCCTGGGTGGGCTGCGGCTCTTGACCCCCCCCCTGCTACATTTGAATAACCTTTATGTGCGCTGGGGAGTGACAGGCCCAGCAGACAATGTGGGGGTGGACTCTGGCAAACAGGTGATTTTACTAGCAGTTCAGGCTGTGGGCTCCCCCCCCACTACCAAGCCTCTGTTACACAAACTGTGGCGTCGGTGAGAGGATCCGTCCTGGGGACTCGATTTGCATAGGCGGGGGGGGGAGCCTGAATGGGCCAGGCAGATTCTCAGTACCTGGCATGCAAACCAGCTGGGGGGGGGGCAGTTACAGTGCCTCATGCATCAGCCTGCACAGGTGTGTCCACCCCCACATGCCCAGCCCACCCCACCCAGTCACGGGGGCGGGACAAGCCAGGGAAATGAGTGCTGTGATTTCTTTTCTTTACCTGTGGGGGTGCGGGTTCGGGAGCAGTGATAGGTGCGTAGGGAGCTGCCTGGTGGAGGGGGGGGGGGCATTGGCCGACACCCACCACGCATAAACGGAGACGGGCAGGCCCCCGGGACAGTGGTAGCAGACGGGCGACGAGGACAAGGACAGAGAGATGCCACGCTCCTTTCTGGTGAAGAAAAAACAGGGCATCTACGGGGCATGGAGATGGAGGGATGAGGAGGAAGAGCAGACACCCGTGAAGGAGTGCCGTGCAGGTGAGGAAGGTCAGGGCAGGGCGGGGCGACTCAGGACAAAACTCACAGGTACAGACACTGAGTAAAGCTGTGTGTGTTTCTGTCTTATTCCATGCATGGTGCGTATCCTCAGTGTGACCGTTTGCCAGCTAGTCTGTCTGTCTGGAGGCCGAAACTGCACAATGTTTCACTCATTCTGTCATTTTCTGCTCCTCCCTCAGCCACACGAACTGCTCCGCTGCCCCAACACCAATCGTCTGCCCCCGACTCCAGTGCAGAACCCGCCACCGTGCCTCAGCCCTCCGCCCCCAGCCTGCCAGTGGAGGCAGCCCAAACCTGGCCCCCCTGTCTGTCCCAGCACCCCCTGCTGCCTACCCAGGGGCAGTATTACCCCCATGCCATGCTGCCCATGGCCCCCCGTGCCAAGGTAAGGCTGACGCTATCCTCACAGCCACGCTCGCTCGCATGCACTCACCATCTAATAGAAAGCTGAGGATTTGCTGACCCCGCCCCCTTATCCGTGGCTCCTCCCTCTTCACCCCACCAGCCACGCTTGGCCACTAGCTCCGGGGACTTCCTGTGCGCTGTCTGCCACAAGGTATTCCCGCTGCAGCGCATGCTGACACGTCACCTGAAGTGCCACAGCCTGGTGAAAAGGCACCTGTGCAGGTACTGCGGCAAGGGGTTCAATGACACCTTCGACCTGAAGAGGCACATGCGCACGCACACGGGTGAGAGCGCCCCCTACTGCCGCCGCCTGCTCACAGCACACGCACGCGCCCAGACGCTAACGCGCCCAGACGCTAACGCGCCCAGACGCTAACGCGCCCGCTTCCCCCAGGCATCCGGCCGTACCGCTGCGAGCTGTGCGAGAAGGCCTTCACGCAGCGCTGCTCGCTCGAGTCCCACCTACGCAAGATCCACGGCGTGGCCCAGCAGTACGCGTACCGCCAACGCCGCTCCAAAATATTCGTGTGCGAGGACTGCGGCTTCACCTCCTCACGCCCTGACGACTATTTCCAGCACGTGCGGCAGCGGCACCCGGGAAGCCCCGCCCTCCGGCGGTACTATCGCAAGCACTCGCACGAGCAGGGAGCCCCCAGTCCCGCGGAGCACAAGATCACCCCCTTAGTGCTCTACCCGCACACCAGGTACTTCATCTGACTTCCCCCCAGTCCTCCGGGGAACATAAAATATATGTCCATGGAAAACTGTCCTTTATCTCTTTTCGTTTTATTATTCTAAAAAATGTATAATAATGATGTACAACAGCACTGACAAAAATAAAACTAAATTCAAAAATTGGCCAGTTGTTTGCTGTTCTTCTCAGTCACACAAAGACACTACAGAAAGCAGTTCCTGTTCCGACGTGGAAGCCAGTCACAGAGGACATGGAGATACGATCCTGTGACAGACAGCATCTCCACTGGCCTGAGATCAGAGGGGTGTGTATTGATTCTGATGTATGTATGAGACACCTTCCTCCCGCTCCTCTTCACTCAGTCCAGCGATGTCCACAGTGAGGCGCTGTACACACATAGTACAGTCTCATGGCATCCTGCAAAACAAACAAGATGGTCACACTGTCTCATAAAAAACAAGCTCTCTAATGACGTCTACCAGCTTACTTTTGCAAACACAACAAAAATAATTTATGAAGCAGCGGTACAGCACTGCATATTCTGCCAAAATGAATTAAACCTAAATGAATACTGCACCTCTGCTTTCATGCTGTGAGACTGGAAGAACACCGCCTCCTTGTGTCCGCACCTGGAATTAACAGGCGGCAAAATGTGAGGCGAGAAAGTAGGGAGTCAGAGGCAAGAACTGAAAGCACCAGAGGCTGAGCATGATAGCGTGGGGGAGACTTACTTGGGACACGGATGGTCTTCAGTACGAGGCAGTGTGGGGTCTTGGGACACATCTGCTATAATCTGGGTTAGTTCACTGGAAGACATAACCACGGGCGCGGTTAAAATAACGGTGTACTCTACGTTATGTACATTACCCGGTTACAAAACTGCAAGACAGTGGACGCCACTCACTCAACCTCGTGTGTGATCTTGTTGACATAGATGCAGCTGTTATCGGCTTCTTGCTGGTAATCGCAGTTCCTGCACTAAAACGCGTTGAGACAAACGTATGAGTCGAATCGCCGGTCGGACACAACAACAACAACAACAAATTTATTTTTGTATAGCGCATTATCACAACATTACATCGTCTCAAAGCGCTTTACAGC
>JAODJW010000099.1:364960-388924 GCA_026777045.1 Hyperopisus bebe
GACAGACAGACAACGGCACATGACACATTCAGGAATGTGTCCCTTTTTTCTGCTACACATCCAGGAATGTGTCCTTTTTTCCTGCTACACATCCAGGAATGTGTCCTTTTTTTCTGCTACACATCCAGGAGTGTGTCCTTTTTTCTGCTACACATCCAGGAATGTGTCCTGTTTTTCTGCTACACATCCAGGAATGTGTCCTGTTTTTCTGCTACACATCCAGGAATGTGTCCTTTTTTTCTGCTACACATCCAGGAATGTGTCCCTTTTTTCTGCTACACATCCAGGAATGTGTCCTTTGTTTCTGCTACACATCCATGAATGTGTTCTTTTTTCTGCTACACATCCAGGAATGTGTCCTTTTTTTCTGCTACACATCCAGTGTTACACAGAACCTTCGACATTTGCCTTTACATGATTTACTTTGTCTGTTTTTGTATATGTGTGTTTTAAATTTCGCTTCTGTATTTTTGCCTGACAATAAAAGTACTTTTCTTTGTTGGGGGGGGGGGATGTCACAGGTTCAGCCCTTTAATATTCTGCAACAACAGCACCACCTGCTGGAAGAACCAGTGCCCCAGGCGGCTGAACCGTGAATCGATGTGCCGGCTGAGACTGAGCCACTCAGCTGCCTTCTGCCACGATTTGAAGCTTCCCCGCAGATTCACAAAGACTTATGCCCGCGGTACATAGCAAGTTCAAGCTGTCTGACTCTCCAAAGCGTGGTTCTGTGTTGGGCAGATGGTCTATCTGGGTGAATTTAGCCTGGTCACACTTATATCAAAACTGAATAAACTCTCCGGTCCCCTTGCTCGAATAACGCTGAGAAACAGACGCTCACAATCTCACCCACCCGTGCTTCTCTATCCCTTTCTTAGGCGCCCTCTAGTGCTCATAATTGGAAAATGCGTTGCTCTCAGATGCCCTTCGCGAGGTACGGGTAATATAAATGAGGCTTCTAAATTACCATTAACCAACAGTCGTGACTTGCTTTGTCTCAAGAGATTCCAACTAATAATGTGACCCTACTAGTCTCGGCCACTGCAGGTTCCGTGCCCTCATTAAAGTCAAAACCCACTCAGATGCAGCCAATTCAATCCGCAGTCAGAGCCGAAGGGCGACAGTCACCAATTCAATGCAGACTGCAATAGGGAGACTCAAGAACTAGAAGGAAACGCGTGAACAGAGAGATATATCTGCACGAACACAGCAGGGCATCGATTTTTACTTGTGACCTTGCAGCTGCAGGAACAGTAATTATACTGCCAGTGGGATCGTGCGGGCCAATAAAACGTGCCACGTGACCCGGACTTCACGTCCAAAACGTGTCATGTGACTCGGGCTTCACGTTTAAAATCCCCTTAATTGGCGTAGGCAACACATCCAACTGTGTAAACCCGTAATAAATTGTTTCCCACAAGTTGCGGAAAGTATTTAGCTGTAAAAAGAAAAACAACGAATATAAGTTACATACTATACACATATGTAAGCCCCCTGTGTGATGAAGACTGAACCCCCCGACTGAAGGCAATAAATTATAACCGCCCCCCGTCAAGTTTAACACTGTGTGTCAGCAGACACTGGATGCTTCTCGTAAACCCTCATAACCTTGGGGTGGCGGTCATGTGGGGACGGTCTGAGTCAGGCGAGATGAAGTTATTTCACAGGAGAGACAAGCTAAATGCAGGGATGACTTTTTTTCTTAAAGTCTGCCCGGAAGGAATATTTAAAAAACGGATGAAAGTCACTGCAGCACCCTCCTGCTTCAGCTGTCGCAAACAGACTCTTCTCCTTAGGACACTTTCTCAAAGCCGGTGTCATGTTTACCGCAAGCAAACCTGCGACGGTGCCGCTGGAGATCCTGCTGTGGGTTATATGCTGTTTACCGTGTCATCGCCAATGTTCATTGGTATTCAGGCAAAGACGACTCCCAGGAATAGAAATACCAGGCTTACCCCGGTGGTGCACCATGAAAGCAGCTACCTGCTGCCTTGTCAAAAACTGGCTATTTATGAGTCTTTTCGGTCCGTTAAAGTCCACGCAAAATGTGACTAAAGTGCGAGCTTTAGTCACCTCTTATTGCACGTTTTTACTGCGGGAAATTTGCTGCAAGTATCAGGCTAAATCTACCCGAAGCCGAAGTTTCATTCGGTTTGTACTTAATAAATATTGTTATGTGTGAAGGACATGGTCTGAAACGCTCAGAAATAGATAATGCACAAATTTTCCCAGTTGGGTGTGCAGGGGAAGGGAAGGTTCTCGACTTGTGCATAACTATAGCGTATCATCTCTGTGATTTACGATCCGTCTGACTGAACTTCCTATTGCACATTTCATTGTGGGAATTGTGGGAATCAAATCTGAGAACTTACTGCCTGATCTGCTTGCTTAACACTCTTAAAGCGCAGAAATAAAACTTTTGCACCCCAGTGTAATAACGTGATTTCTCCTGGTGACAATTATTTTTATGTATATTCGCTACCACGATAAGTTCAGAGTCTATCTAGAACTACTAGTTTTCTCTTTTTATACCATTGGCCTATTCTATAGGAATATCACGACATCTCTGCTTTAATGCTAAGTTCACAATCAAGCGGACTGTAGAAAATAGGGTTTTTTTTTACGAGTCTCAACTTTGAAATCAGCAGTTACACTAAGTGTCCACATAGGGGCAGCAAAAACACGAGTTTACGCCACTAACTCGGGCATGAACGCGATGTATGTAATCCTATTTCCAAATTATACATACGTCCTGCCCATTAACAAATGCAGTCTTTTATAGCATACGCTTTTAAGTGATCCGTGCAACGAGATCTTCTCATAGTGACGGTCAATGGAATACAAATGCTTCTTTTATAAAAGAAGTGGAATGAACATTGCTGCCATTCTGTGCCGCAAATGCCATGAGGGGCCAGTTTAATCCCTGGCAGATGTTTTTAAATGGAAGAAAACCATCGTTACCTTGAAAGCAAACCACGAGTTTAATCGGCCCCATTGAGTCCAAATGCAGCCCAGGTGTCTCATGTTGTATTAACCATAAAAATCTAAGAAGCCGGAATGTTGACTAGGGCCACAGCGAAGCCCTCCTGGGACGCTCTGATTTACGTCTGTCACAAGCTTTTTTTTATGTTCACTCTACCTGAACTTATCTAGCGTCAAGCTCCTCAAGACTGATTACCGCCACCCCGCCTTGTCCGTGTACACCTAGGACACTGAAGAGTGGGAGCGCGACTTAAAAACACTCTGTGGAAACCAAGCGGAAGATGGAGGAGTGACTCGTGGGAGACGGATAGCTGACAGGAGATGGACATCATCTAAGAAGGAAACGCAGTACAGATGCACCAATGTCCTCAAAGGTAATGAGACGCCCTTTGAAACGTTCCGCATGGAATCACGTCTATTCGCAAATCGGAATGGGTGGGGCGCTGTCATGTTGTCATAGTAACAGCAGGCTATACTGCCTCACCCTCTAAGCCCCCAGAGGTGGGTCCACTTGGGTGGCCTGGCAGACATCAGACCCACACCCTGCTCCGACCTGGGCCTCCGGCGGAGAGCCGGGACTGTGTGCTGGGAACAGCTGTCTGGGAGGTGAACATTCCCAGTGTCGGGAATACGCGGCTCTCTCCTCTTACAGGACTGGCCTCGCTCCCGAACTGTGGAATGCAGACGGAGACTCAGGCAACAGCAGGCAGGAAACACGGCTTCAGTGTGCGAGGGGCTCGGCCTCTGTGTGTGTGTGATGGATTAAATGTTAGTGCTGAGGGAGGGGAAAAAGAGGGACAGACAATGGAAAAAGACTGAAGGTAGTCACCGTTCTCCAGAGAGGGGGCCAAGTTCGTCTGAGTCTGATAGCAACAAGACAGAGAAAGTTATGAAAGAGGTCAGTCCGCCTGTAGGATGAAGAAACAGTGCCAAACTGAAAACCGCGCCTCCCCTCTCCTCATCCTCCCCCCTCCCCACCCCCTGCCAGTCGCAGTCACCCTGTCCTCTCTCCCCTCCCCTCTTCCATGTTAATCAGATCCAGATGCTGTACGGGGTCGGGCCCAGTGATCTCCTCACCGCTGCAGCCTTTCCTCTACCTCTTTACTCTCCCCGTTTCTGCTCTCCCCCGGATCTCCTGGTTTTCGTTTGCCCCCGCTGCCGGTCCACCGTCGCACCCCTGCCCCCTCCTACTTTCCCTCCATCTCCTTCCCAGGAAGTGCTTCGGGTTCCTGGCCCGAAGGCCACATGCCTCTCTAACAGCATCCAGATGGAAGGATGGAGTAAGTAGGGACTGAGCGAGGAATCAGGAAAGAAAGAGAAACACTGTCGGGTTGGGGTGTGGGGGGGGGTTGCTTAGATGACTTAAAAAGCCTAGATACTCATACACCTCAGTCTGCAGAGAGGCCTTTGAGCTCATTCCTGCTGCCCCAAGTGTCTGTTCACCTATGACTCACTGCCTGTCTGACTCTCTGCCTGACTCTCACTTGCATGACTCTTCCTCACTTGCACGGCTCTTGCTGACTCTCTCACAGCGCCCGTGTTTCTTTCTTGGCCCTTAGTGATTTTCTTGCACGGTTCTTGACTTCAGCTCTCCTTTGCTCTTGCACTTCCCCGCTCTCCGTGTACCGCCTCCGCTTCCTGTGCTCTTGCCCCATGCTCAGCCCAGGCCTGCAGACAGATCGCTCTTTGTTCTCTCGCTCCTGACAGAATCCCCTTCTCGAGTCTGTGAGTGCTGCTCGACATTAAACCACAGCCATATGCGTCTGCATGTGAGTGTGAGCGTTTATTTCTATGTGCACGTGTCCTCTGAGCCCGTATGCCCATCAAATGTGTGTGTATGCAAGTGGGGGGGGGTCTGCACACTAATGTGAGAACTAGGAGTTGTGTCCCATTCCCTTTGGTGCTGAGGGAGAATGGGCCGTACCATGTCTGTCATGCAGCAGGGGGGAAGAGGGGCAACCAGCCCATGATCCTGTGCCAGCACATAGAAGAGTCCACAGAACCCCCAGTGGTACCACCTCCCGAGTTACTGTCCCCCATGTGACATCGCAAAGCATCCCAGAATCCTTCTGTGCAGATCCATCTGTGTAAGCGGATTCTTTTATTAAAAGTGGGCGGAAATAAGAAGAGAGCGACCTCATCATTAAACCATAGGTCTTCTGCTCCATGTGTAGCGATGTCCCCTTAACTGTAGCGTGGCTCAGCCTGCCAGCTGCTTCACTCTCAGGACAAAATAAAAACTCAAAATAGACTCTTTGTGCAACACAAGATCAATGGCTACTTTGAGACGGAGATGTGGACAGGGGTGAGGAACGGAGGAAGAGCCTTGGACCAGAACAGGGGTGGGGATATAGAAGTAACCATGGCAACAGGACAAATGGGGGGGGGCTGTATAGGGTCCAGACTCAGTCTGTCCACCGTAACCCTTCCTCCTGATAAAATAAACCATTGACTGTTAGATCACAGCTATTTATTTACACATTTTATACAGGCTGCACGTCGGTATGCACACATTTACAGGTAGGGTGGCGCCGACCGGCGGGTCGGCGACCTTGGCGGTTGTGGCTGGGATCACATCCCAGTAATGCTTCAATGGTAGGTGGATCCTGGTCTTCCCTGCCAACGGCTCCCACTTGCGTCCTTGACCCAACTTGCCTGGTGGGGATGGGCAGGGCTGGTCTGCCCCCTCTCCTACTTGCCAGCCTCTTTCCCTGGAGTCTTGCCATTCCATAGGCCTCCACACTTGGAGCCCCTTCTCAGCTAGGGGGTCCGTGGGGTACCTGCAGCAGTCTTGATATCCGACATCTCTTCCGGTGGCCCGTAGAGGTCTTGTGACCAAAGGGGTTTTGGTTCACAGTGGCAGCGTGTAGGGATTAAGTGAGCAGGTGTGTTTGCACGCTAGGAGGTGTGGGTTCCAGCCTCACACGGTGGTCATGACCTTGAGGGAACCTGTTCGGAAACGCAAGATCTTCTTCTTCAGTGCATGGGAGGCCTTGATCTTGACGAAGGCTTTGGGCTGTGCGGGAGCCCCAGGCAGGGCCGGCGGGGAGGGGGGAGCCAGCTGAGGTGGCAGCTGCTGGGGCCACACCAGACCGCCGCTTTCGTCAGAGTCACTGGAAAGGGAGGAGGAGCCAGGGGAGTCGGCCTCGCTCAGGCTGGACTCAGACTCTCCCGGGGCAGGAGGCCCGTCCTCTGGCCTGCACATTAGTGCATGCTCCAGGTACTCTGGGTGGTGGTGGTGGCCATGGAGTGGCCCGTGTGAGTATGGGTAGGGGGGCCCCGGGGTCCGAGGCTTGCGAGGGCGCCGGGGGGGGCCTTGCTCCCCCGGGTGCTCGCCCTCGTCTTGACTGAGCTCCAGAGTGGACCGCCAGCGGCGGTAGCTGGAATTACCCTGTGGGGGGCGGCGGCTCTTGGTGGGGCCGCCCCTCCCGCCGTCTCGCTCCACGGTGTTGTACTTCCTCTCGGTGCCCCCCCGCTGCCCCAGAAGGCTGTTCTCTGACTGTGAGCGGCAGGCCTTACGGCCGGGCTTACGGGAGGCCGGTCGTTCTTCACTGAAGCGGCATTTCTTGGGTACGGCCCGGGACCGGGGCTGGGGCTCCTCGGGCGAGTAGCCAGCCCTCCCGGGTTTAGGGGCCGCCGGGGGCCGGTGGGTGGGCGCCCGGCTGGGCGTGCGGCACGGCTGCGCTGGGATGTACTGGGCGCTCACCATCTGGTCGTAGGACGACGGCGAGTCGGGGGCCGGGTAGCTGTGGAAGTGTTGGGGCGAATCGGACCCGCTGGCACTTGGGTCGGGCCCCCCCCCAGCGTAGTCTACAGAGGCGGAGCGAGGCAGCCCGGTCAGGGCCGCCTGCCTAGGCCGGGCGTATATCACGGGCAGGGCGTCCTCCACGGGCAGCGCCGCGTAGTGCTGCTCATCCAGGCCGCGGCAGGCCCAGGCTTGGCCCTCCAGCCCTGGTGAGACGTTACGCAGCTCAGGGCCTAAGGGGGGCTCCTTGCGGCACAGGCTGCTCTGCCGGACCACACCCCTGGAGTCGGGCGGGCCTAGGCTGGTGCGTGGTTTGGAGGGCCGCTGGGGTAGAGCCCGGCGCTGGATGAGACCCAGGATGTAGCTCTCCACGCGCTGGGCCTGCTTATAGTCCTCGGCCGTGGGCTCCCCCTCGAGCTCCGAGCGGCAGTGAGAGTCCCACAGCCAGGGGTCCTCCTCCGCCGCTCCCTCCGCAATGCCCTCCAAAGAGGGGTACGGGGCAGAAAAGGAGCGCGGGACTGCGGGCCGCGAGCCCATGTCCAGCATCCCGTCCCGGTTTGCTCCGAAGGCTTCTCCTGGAGACAAGAGACACGGTTTGAGGCCGAGCAGAGAAGCGTGTTCGGCTGCACGTTGTCCTGTGATTGTGTGATCACTATAGCAGCTGTAAGAGTGTGTGTGTGTGTCTGCAGTGGCGTAGCCATCGCTAGTGAGCTGTGGGGTGGTTCAGCCCCACCAAGGTCAGAAACTTCATTATCGGGGGAGACGGGCCTGAGTTTGTCATGCAATAAATACTGCAGCTGCCACCCCTGCATGCGCATGCCCTTCCACATGCGCCGCTGTCGTTGTCAGTGTGCCTTCCCTGTGCCTAAAGCAGGAAGAGGTACCGCCGGAGGCCCTGACGTCCATGAGCTTTCCTGCCGCTGACGGTTAAATGTTAACGCAGCGATCAGTGTCTGGGGCTGGAAAAACGTTCAGTTTTTTTTTTTTTTTTTAAATGATTTTCCTGCGGAGGCGAGGAATTCAAGCCCCGCGGATTGCCAGCTGCTCGCTGGAACCTTCTGCGGTGATACATCAAACTGGGACCTCCGACAGCCCCCATCGAGGTTCACGCAGATCTGAGGATGGGGGACTCACCAACGGACTTGGGTCTCTCCCCGGGGTAGGCTGGTCGTGGGGGGCGGGGGCAGCTGGGGGAAGGGAGCTCTCCCAGCATGGAGGAGTCGGAGAGGCCGGCGGAGGAGCGGCCCTCGCTCTGCTCATAGAAGCCTGCGGGGGGAGCCGGCGAGCCAATGAGCGCCACACCCCATACTGGCGAGGCGCTGACATGCCAAACACGTCCATCGCGCCGGTGTGACCCACTCTCCTTCAGTGCTAACCGGGTGAGACCAGGCAGGGAGTGACTGGCATGACCACCAGCTCCGGGCCTCTCCACCCCGTTACCCAGAGGGCCGTGCGGCCAAGTCAGAGGTTTTACTCCAGGGTTCCTTCCTCACCAACCGCAGACACCTCACACGTGTGTTTGTTTACTGTCACTACAGACCAAACGTGTGAGAATTCACAGCAAACTCCCAATGTCCTCCCAGCTTGGAAATAACATAAACGCTCTGCTTCTGGATGATGATGGGCCGGGGACGTACCTGAACTGGGCCGGCTGTCCCCCCCCTCGCTGGGGGCCTCTGGGGCACTGGGCTCCATGCCTACCCTTAGCTCCCCCACTTGCTGTTCCAGCGCCGCCAGCAGGCTCCAGGGATGACACTGCAGGCTGTTCTGTAGAACATAAATGCAGGGAGTCAGGGACACCACCGACCCACAGCGCCCCCACCAGCCCTGGAGGTCACATGACCGTGAAGCCGTAATCGGGAGGCGCGGTTTGAAGGTAGTGCATTCCCCAGAGAGACGGGGATGCCAGCGAGGCGCGTGGACGGTTCCCTGAGGTCATCAGGCCGACTGGGGTTCTAAGCCGTCTGGGGTTCTAAGCCGTCTCACACTCAGACACTGTAAACACTGAGCCTGCCTGCGTGCCCACACACACCGAGGGCGGCGTCTGCATGGGAGCAATGGGCCAGAGAGCCGGAAAACGGGAACGTACGCAGATTCCGAGGAATTAAACCCGACAGTGTGAAACCTGTGACACTCATCCTGGCCGCAAACCGGCGGCTGTAGGATGAAAACATGTTAATATCGAATGCTGTACTAGGAAAGAGATGTTAGGGATCTGCGCTGCTCAGCAGTCCAGTCAGAACATTCATGGACTGACCCCGGCATGGCTGAGGCGGACCCGGACCCCCTTTGATCGTTTCTGGTCCTGTTTTGGCCCCTCCCATCTGGAAATCTGGGGCGAAATCTTTCCCATCATCCCCTTGGTGTCAGTCACACTGATGACGTGTACACCATGACAGGGAGACCTGCCCTGCGGGGGACTCGTGACAAACGGCCGGTCAGATTCTGGGGGGGGGGGTCATGGGGGTGGTGACAGTCTGGGACAGCTTCAGACAGGAGCTACGCTGAGACACCTCGAGGGACAGCGGCTGTTCCATCCATCCAGCCAACATCTGCCTCTCATCTGCTCGTGCCCCCCCCCCCCCGGGTGCTAAGCCCCTTGAGCCCCTTCTCCAGGCTATGGGGTGGGGGAGGAGGGGTTCATTGCAGTGGACGGGGGACTCGGTCCTTAATTTGGTTCCAAACAGTCAAAACAAATAAAAAAAAAAAGAGATGAAAACTCAGGGCGAATGAGCGGCACCAAGCGATAGGACCAGCGGTCTGTTTACATTCCTCCCTCAGAGACACAAACAGAACCTTCTGGAGAGCCTCAGAGGACCTCGCCGCAGCACATCACATGACCACCGGAGCTCCCACAGCGGGGGTACATTTCCCTTTGCCGTTTCTGACTTTCACCTTCAATAATCCGTCATCTATTCCCATATATTTGCCCCAAAAGCTCATCTGTGTCCATGGATGGACAAGACCTGGTACCAGCTTAGGGGACGGTGAGCGTGCAGGAATGTCAGTAAGAGACAGAGAATAAATAGTAAGCCACAGTGTGAGGCCTGGGGGGCGTGGGGGGGCAGGAGACACTGGCAGCGGTGACCCGGCCCTGGATGTATTGCTGCCGCCCCCCCCCGCTCACATGTGGCCCGTACAACTTGCCCAAAAGACTCAGAGGGTTGTGATAATAACCAATAATAAGTACATGACGGTTATTAAAGGAGCGTCTCCATCCCTCCATCTCCGAGGCTGCACGTCTAAAACCAATAAGGGCTCCATTATGAGGTTTAACTTCAGCCCTGGACGTGCAGAGGTGACCCTAAATAGATTATCTGGCACTTCTCTCTCTAGCCTGAGGTGCACAGGAAACGAAATCGATATCCATCTGCCCGGTGAATGATGGATTCACACCATGGCACTCGTTCTTTGGTAATAAACTTTACCACAGGCCGACAGCGGCGGCGTGGCGCTGGCATACTGTCCAGTAGGCGTTTAGGCCTGCTATCTGGGCAGGGTAGGCCTGCGCTGCCCAGTGAGAAGGCCTGCTATCTGGTCAGGGTAGGCCTGCGCAGTGAGAAGGCCTGCTATCTGGTCAGGGTAGGCCTGCGCTGCCCAGTGAGAAGGCCTGCTATCTGGTCAGGGTAGGCCTGTGCAGTGAGACGGCCTGCTAGCTGAGCTACCATGTGAAGGGGATGTGATCCAAAAAGGGTCCAGCTTGACCTAACAATGCTAATATAGCGCCACCACCTGGGCAACAGTGCTAGTTTGCCAGGATAAAACTGGAAGGTAGAATCTGGCTTTGGCAAAATCTATATGAAGAAACAGGCAGAGTGGAAGACGGCTAGATGGCTCCGGAAGGCCCCTTTCACTGCTCCGTCTATCACATGACCAGTTTGTTTTCTCTGCACAAATACCTTTTGCAGAAATATTGCTTCACTGAGATTGACTGGCTCTTACCAGAGGGAGGCTTTGCCGTGTTAAAACTGTGCCGCCGTCTGGCGAGACGCTGGCAAAGCTTCTGGTTCTCTTACATCTCAGGTTACTCAGCTGCTAAAATGTGAAGGTTTATGCTAAAAATTAGCCCATTAACTTTCTCGTTTTCTCTTCCAAAGGGAACCCTGACAGAACCCTGACGTAAAGACCCAAGGATCAAGCTGTGACAGAAGGCATCCAATGAAGAGTCCATTTTTGTTTAATTGAGTCATATTTCATCAAACTCCAAAGACAAGTACACGCATCATAAGGGTATTAGCCATTAAAACTGTGTACCGGCAGACTAGCTGGTCTTCAGATCCACAGGGACTGTAATTAACCCTCGGATGTCTGCCATTCTGGATCCCGCCACAGTGTCGCGGCCAAGCGCGTCACGCTAACAGACGGCGCAGCTGTTTGCGGTAACAGCTGTGCTAATACAGGGTGATGACGTACAGGGAGGGGCCCACACATCACGGACTCCCGGATGGCAGCACCACCTGCTGGTGGGAGGACAGAAGGTGTGGCCACTCTCAGGGACTAATTAACCATCAGTAGCCGGCTGGGGAAAAACACCCTCCCATTGCGTGAGTTTGGTTTTACACACATGGGGGGGTGCGACGTGTGCTTCAGGGTTAGTGTCCATTTCAGGATATTGAGATGATGAAGTGGGAACCACCCACATAGAGCTGCCTGATTATCATACAGGGACACAGATACAGGCGCACACAGATACAGGCGCACACAGATACAGGCGCACACAGATACAGTCGCACATAGATACAGGCGCACACAGATACAGGCGCACATAGATACAGGCGCACACAGATACAGGCGCACATAGATACAGGCGCACAGACAGGCGCCAAGGCATGAGGTAATAAACTGGAAGCTGGTTTCTGGGATTAAGTGGGGGAGCTGAGGGGGGGTTGCACTTTTCCTGTGTTCCCTATCAGAGCGCCGGGCTGTTCTCCTGAAGACTGGAGCCCCAGATCCTCGCTGCAGACATGGTCATTAGCCTGGGCCGCTGATGTAACCCAGTGTCACCATGGCAACATAGAGGCTTGGCCGCCGGAGGGGTGATGGAGCAAGGAATGGGGCGGGGGGTTCGGTACCTCGACACCCTCGCTTACGTCGTGTGAGTCACGCGGGGCTGACTGTGCGCGGACTACATGAAAACATGCACACACACACACACACACACACACACACACACACACACACACACACAGGCTGAGACACACAAACATGCACGCACACACACAAACATGCACGCACACACACACACACACAGGCTGAGACACACAAACATGCACACACACACACACACACACAGGCTGAGACACACAAACATGCACGCACACACACACACACACGCTCACACACACACACAGAAACACACACACACAGAAACACACACACACACAAACGTGTACTCAGGTGCACACAAAAAGGCTACACACCCACAAATGGATAAACACACAGACACATGCACGGCCGTCAATCAATCCCAGGCTCACTGGCTCAGCGCCCCCACCCCCAACAAAATGACACCTCCTCTCGCCACAGCTTGAGCTCCTGCTCCTGCCACTGGTGTAATTATAAGGTAATTACTGGTTCCAGCGATGCCCGCTCTGTGTTGGGGAGGGCAGTAATTACAGTTTCTTCTCTGCCCCCGTTCTCTAAAGTGGCCAGGCCCACACTCCCCCCCCCCTCCTACAGCACGTGCCTGAGAATTCAGAATGTTTACCCAACACAGTCGGGTGTCAGAAACAGCCCCCACAACACACATGGCCTATGCCCCGCCCTGTCCGGCCCCAGCGACCCACAGATTGACATCTGACACATTTAGTCTTTTTCGTTGTCTGGGTAACATGCCGCCGTTCATGTGACATTGCATGACATCACCCTGTCCCACGGCGTGTCTTGTCACTGCGCAGGGCTCCAGTCTGGAATGCGACCACGCTGTCACATTTGCTAAACGTGGCACTGCGACCCCAAATAATTGCAGTGTCCATTTCACTGAAATAAATCAATGCATATAAACAGATATGCATATAGATGCAGAAACCACACATGCCTACACAACATAGAAACACAGACACACAGACAACTCCAGGGTTTTACAGCTGCCGTTGCCCCTTGGAGGCCTGTCAGCACCATGAGGCCTGGAATAAACTGCTAGCCTCTGGTCACGTGGTCACACGGACAGGGCACGTGGGGGGTGGATTAGGACCTGCTGGGTGGGTGGCAATGACTCACTTCCAGGCACGATGGGTCCCCCTTGAGCTACCCAAAACCAGGCTAACGCCGGCCGGCAGCATCCGGGGTCCGAGGCGCTGCCTATAACCGTGACCCGTCCCTGACCCGTCCTGACAGGCCAGGGCCGCCTGCCCGCGCAGAACACACCGGGAACACGCCCACTCCGCGTTCGGGACAGAGAGCAGTGCTGTCAAACTCCCCGTCACAGATATGCGACATGCAGCCTCATGACTGCTGCGCGATCGCTATTTATAAAGATCCCAGTCAGGGGGATAAAGGCTTAAATAAAACACCGCTTTTCTGACAGGATTTTCTGTCCCAGCCTCAGCTCAATGAGCGCCTTGTGTACAGCTGCACCGAGCTGCCCTGTGGACTGCAGTGAAAGTGCATCCTGCAAACAGAGGCTTTTAACAGCCCCCTACAAACAGTAACGTTTGGAGGCGCAGTGATTACGGCGCGATAATGGAAACGGAGACGAATTCCGGCTGTTTTAAGCGGAAACATCGCAGATGTCTGCATGCTCTGTCATAAACTAAGACAGGATAACTCCGTTTTAACAAAGAGCCCCGCGGCGCCAACATCACCAGATAGTTTCCCTTCCTTAACCCCTCCACGGTAAGCAACACCGCAACCTGTCAAATCCATCTATTCGCACTCCTATCCTGTCTATTCGTGGCACAGGTGTGCGCTCCTTGCCAAGGCACCGGTTTTATATCCACTGTAGATAATACTGAGCGCGCCCCCGCGGTTCGGCGCGCACACGCACGCCAGCAGCGCCGCGAGCGGCTCCAGATCATTAGTATTCCGGGCCATCCGCGCCCTTTGTCAGAAACGCAGCACTTGGGGGAGAGCTGAAGGGAGCAATGCTGGGGAGGTGGCGCGAAAGGCGCTGTTTATTTGATTTCTCCCACTAATTTAAAGTCCCCCTGAACTAGAGCTTTGCGGCTGGGGGCGCCGGCAGCGAGGCCGCATGGACAGGGAGGGGGGAGGTCTCGCTCCGTGTTATCACATAGTGCCGCACTACACAATTAAATCTGCATGAATATTAAACTGCTATTTAAATTCAGCTCTCCTTGGAGAAGAGGGGGGAGTGAATCATGTTGTGAAGCACACTGTAATAAAAATGACTATATATCACAGTTATGTATGAGATGCATTCCTCATGGTCTGTCGTCCTAATAACGGGCGGACATTATCGGTGCATAAACCTTAATATTGCCGAACAACTTTGCCCTGCTTGCATTGTAATACGCTGCGCCCATAAAAAGAAATAACGCTGGATTTACTCAGACTTTAATACAATAACGACTCTTAAAAACCAGTTTCAACTGCAAGAAACCAAGTAATAACGAGAAAACTTTCCACACCCAAAACACGGTAGACAAATAATTTTTTTGTTCCTTGCTTTGTTCTGCAGAAAAAAAACGTGGCAGGAGACTTAATTAAAAACCATCACACAAAATGAACTACAATATAGTGCAGATTTCCATGACAGTTAAGAAGCGACTGCAGCGTCTAAATCAGATCGTCCCGCATAAGTTTTTCTGGATTTAGTTAAACTGCTTATCGCTTAAAAGTTTTACATACTTTTTTAGCCCGAGCTAATAATTTTGAAATATGAAATATTGGGTAACACCAATGCAAACTCCCTTGAAGAGCCTCTCTCCCCCGGCTTCACCCTGCGAACGGAGCCGATCCGGTTCCAGTGTAAACAAAAGGCTCATTACTCATTTTAATTCGACTTAAAGCCGCAGCCGGTGTGATTTAATTCAGCACACAATGGGATAAAACCAAATTCGCCGAGTTCGCCATAAAAGGCCACGCTTGCATGGGACTCCTGGCGCTCTTTACTGTGATTTATTATATGTGGGGGGCCCGTTATTTTGCGCTTGGGTAGTGGAGCGCCAGTCACATTATAAACGCTTCAGGACATCTTTACTAGAGCACCGACCAAGGGGCAGAAAAAGGGGCCATCCGAAGCGCTGCTTTACTCTTATAAAAATCTCCACCGTCCACTTTAGTGGAGAAAACCTCCAGCACTCCCGAACAGACGAAAGAATACGCAAAAACTTTTTTTAAACAATGAGTTAAAATTTAATTAACCTCTTACCAGCTGCCGTCTCAGAGTCAGGTCGTCCTGGCTCCGGAGCTGAGCAGAAGCAGCCGAGCGGGGAGGCTGGAGGTCTCCCCAAGCGGGTTGCCCCGGGGTGGCGTCCCCGAGGGACAGGGCGCTGAGCACCAAGCATTCCTGCCTCTGCTTCAGCAGCTCCAGCTCGCACAAGCCGGCGAGGCTCGCCTCCAGACGCTCCTTATTCCGGCTGCGCTCCGCAGACATCGGAAAGGAGAAAGCACGGTACATGCCGTCCTCCCTCTCTCCCTTCTTTTTTTGGACAAAAAAAGACCCTCAGATACTTTTCTTCCACAAGCCGCCGCTATCAGACCTTCCTAACCCTGCCGTAACTTACTGAGGAGTTGCTTTGCACGGGCTGCTATTGCGCAGCGTGCATTTCCATTTTTAATGCAGAGCGACGTTAGTACAGCTGCGGCTGCGGAATACCGCCACTCCTCACCCCATCCCTCTCTCTACATCTAGATGATTTTCCTCCCGCAGCTGTCAAATGCTTATTAGTCTGCTCCTCTCCCTTGGATTCCCATTGGCTACAAGGATCTAATAGTCGCTTAATATTAATGAGTGGGCCCGCCTCCCGGCACACCGCTTGCCATCGACTGGGCGACAGCTGGCGTTTTGCATAAATTGTCCCTCTCTTCGCATCGGATTCGCCCGGCACAAGTAAGAGTCCCGCCCCTTCCACATAGCCGGACCCCCAGAGAGCCCGTTGACTGGGAGAGCAGTTATTCCGGCGTCGCATTCGGAAGGTTTCACATGAATGAATCGCGCGCCGATGAATGGCAGATGCAGGCCACCATCGGGACATAAGTAGCGCTTTTTGGGAGCCATAGTCTTGGCAGTCTGCTCAGGTAACATTATAAGCAAAAGTTTAAACAAGAAAAAGAAAATAAAGAGAAAAAAACGCTTATACATATATATTACAAAAAAAAAACATACATGATGTCACCAGGGCTGCCAACTGAAAAGCATCTGGCGCAACAGATATCAGACGCTCACGCAAGAAATCTTACGGCAAATCTATATATTATTCCACTATAAAATTGGCTACATCAAAGTGTCTGAGTAGTTTGCAAACCCTACATACCATTTACAACGTAATAAAACTCTTACATACACGTCAATGCGCGTGCAGACTTGACTCGAATTGAAAATCTTTCTCCAGCCGGACATGTGGACCAAGCATAAGTGCAGCTAATCTTAAAAGAACTGCACAACTACAACATCCTATTATGAAGCGATTGCGTGTTTCATTTCCACTCTGTAGACTGTATAGCGTCATCTCTGCTAATGCTGGTGGCGCGTGCTTAATCTGAACCCTATTTATGGGTGGGAATGATTTTTGATACAGCTGTATCCCCCTCCCATTAGTTTAGTGCTGCGCTTACTTTAAATACAAATAATTTATAAACCACACACAATTTCCAGTTCTCTGCCTTCTCCTTTTAAATTCTCATGACCAACCCGACTGTCCGTTAGACTATTTTTTATTTATGCTCGGGCGCTGTGTCACGGGGCCCCTAAGGGGTCTTGAATAGCGTGACTCAGCTCAGATCCTCCAGTCTCCCCCTTGTGGCCGCCATTGGTAGTTTTCAAACCACGCACAGACAGTCCGCACCCCCGGTCCGTCCCAGCGGCCGTTTCTCTGTTCCTCGCACACTGACCCGGGCTTGTTTCCTGCCACTCAAAACCGAATGTGCGCAATAAAAAGGATGGCCTGTTCTTGTCCTTCTGTGAGAGGAAAAAATGACTCAGCACGACTATTATCACAGATACACAGAAACAGCAAACCTTGAAGGCTGTGTGAAATACAAGCTTTATGAATGTTTCACATTCTTTCTGTTAAAATTCCCAACCCTAACCTTCAAGTGGAGGGGGATTATTCCGTTTCCTGTTAAGCCTGTTTAAAAAAAAAAAAGATACATTTTAGCACAGCGCTTTACAGTATATTTCAAAGACAACAGAAACAAAAAGAAACTATAAAAATTCTATTTAAATATTTAATACCTTTCCCTCCCTCGTCTGTTCTTTGAAATCGTCTCCATCTTATAACGTTGTAGGTATAACGGTGTCGTCAGAAAACAAATCAAAGGCATTGACTCATGGCTCCTCCAACAGCAAAGAAGCAACATTACCTTCTGGGTGTCATTTAAAATTACTATTACAAGTCGACATTGATGGCACTTTAAAGAATATAGATTTAGAGATGACGGTTCATTGGCTGGATTTTACTGCCCCATAGTGGCGGAAGCAGTCACTGCAGCTGAGTGACTTCTACCATGGTTATGATGGGAAAATTAAGCTTTGAAAGCCACTCTGGGTGGGATTAGCAGTCACAGCTTGGGTCAACTTACTTGGAAAGAAAAGCAATGGGAAGTAGGTCAAGCAGGCAGTGATTGACAGCACACACTAATCCCGCCCAAGTTTGGCTTCATAGCCTGATTCCTCCAATCACTGCTGAGCAAGCAGTGAGTGACAGCATGTTAATCCTGTCCGCTTTGGGTTTCAAAGCCTCCTTCCTCCGTTCGCAGCTGAGCAGGCAGGTTGTGGGAAGCGCCAGGTGTTTGCGCAGATCATAGAGGATTTGAGGTAAACAAACTTCTTACTGTGGGATATAAGTAGAATCAAGAAAAGTGGCCTTTCAGTCACAGTGATTCAACAACTTGGAAAGAATTTGAGTTCATTTGCATGTCAATTATAAACCATCTTAGGCAGAGCATCAGTGAAAGTGATTGATTTCGGTTGTCTGTGCACCTTTGGGTTAGTGCCGAAATGGGCAGTGAGATGACAGGTGGTGCCAGCTAATAGGCACAGCATTATCCTCCTGACGCATGACACACTGGAAGCCCACCTACTCTCAGCTGGCCACGCCCTCCTGCTGGGTCACTTCCGATCAGCCGTTCTGGTCCTCGTACTGGCCTCAGAACAGTTGGAATATTGGATTGTCGTCCCTGTCAGATGTAGTCCTGTAAGATACTGCCAGTCTCGCAGGAGATCTCCATACACCACCAGCATGTCAGCAGTCCAACTGGGACTCGAACCTACAACCCCCCCCCGACACCATATACCCACCTGATATCCAGTACAGGCACTTAGAGTTCAGTTCAATTCAATTCAATTCAATTCAATTCAATTCAATGTTGTTTGTATAGTGCATTTTCAGAACATTACATTGTCTCAAAGCACTTTACATTATCGCCACCCAAAGCCCCCAGTGAGGAAAGCCAGAGGCAATAGTGGCAAGTGAAACTCCCTAGAAGGAAGAAACTTTGGGAGGAACCAGACTCAAAAGGGGGAGCCCATCCTCCAGGGGGCAGCAGAGGAAGTCAAATGAGCAAGATGCCAAAATCCCAATCCACACTTTCCAAACTTTAACATGCGAGTCTCAAAGCAGGGGGGCAGGTAGGTGAAGGCAGGCAGGTGCATATGCTGCTTCTGATGGCAGGATGAACAGTGGTACAACAGCAGGGCATTCAGGAGAAATGTCACAGGCAGAAAGGAGAGCAGGCCGGAAAGACGGCCCAGGCAGAAAGGAGAGCAGGCCGGAAAAACGCCACAGGCAGAAAGGAGAGCAGGCCCGAAAGGCGGCCCAGGCAGAAAGGAAAGCAGGCCGGAAAGATGCCATAGGCAGAAAGGAGAGCAGGCCGGAAAGACGCAACAGGCAGAAAGGAGAGCAGGCCGGAAAGGCGGCCCAGGCAGAAAGGAAAGCAGGCCGGAAAGATGCCATAGGTAGTGGAGGCATCACAGGCAGCAGGGAAGGCAGAATATCTTGATATTTTGGGGTCTCCAGGCAGCGCTGCCCAGGAGGGGTAGGGAAAATAAAATCTGCAATGTTCAGTCTATGGCACTGATCTTCAGTAGTACAACCAGTCATATTTTTTTCTAAGTCATTTAATAATATGTTGTGCTCTTGGGTGAGACCAAGACGCATCTCAATAACAGCTTTAAATGGGTTTACTTTGTGCAAAAGGCCAGAGGCCGTCCAACATCCGCTGTATGGCGTTTTAAACCTTGTACTGCTTCTGAGGGCTTCTATACTGAGTGTGGTTCAGTATACCTATACCACTGTGTGGGTGTCATAACAAGTAATGGCCAGCAGAGGTCAGGGTCAACAACACCTCTGTTTAAATCACCTTCTGCGTTCAATAAAATATGAGGTGTTTGAACCATATTATGCAACCATTGCTAAAAATGAATTTGTTGCTTGAATGATGCGTTGAGATACGGCAACGCTGAGACACGGGGACTTTAATCAGTACCTTTATTCATACATTTCATATTCCTCTATTTTCATAAAGCTGATTCGGAGTCCATGTCTACATGGAAATGAAACCACGCACAGCGCAGATTCTGATTGGTCTTTGTAGATATATACAGCATATACACACAATATATAGTATAAATATATTAAGGTTCGTATACATACATAGATCAAAACTGTTCTAAAAACAAACAAAAAAACATACATTTCCATTCTTTTTTCCGCCCCACATACAGTTAATGCCACAACACACCTGCGGTACATTTTCCTTAAAATATCACCATAAATTTCTTTCATAATTCCATTTTTTTGTGTGTGTAAATACTGTATACAGATGCCTGCGTGTGAGAATGTGCATCAGCAGCACGGACCTGGGGTGTGACACTGGTTATGGGCGTGTGTCCCAAAACGCCCCCTACAGGAGGACACTGGCAAACTGCGTGGGACCATTGGGCCGTGAATATGTTGTCATGGAGACACTTCCCAGAATGTGCAACATCTATTAAAGCAGGCGCTCAGCCTGGGAATTCTGAGCATTCCTCTTTGGATTTCCAGTGATTCAACTGGATAGTGACAGCGGATCTTTCCGATTAGCTGGGCACCCCACTGGGGTAAATGTGCATGGAAGCTGGGCTACCATTGACTGGCACTTTATACACGAGGTCTTGTATGGCCTTGAATTCTTCCCTTAGATTAATAAAAATGAAAAGCATGAACACGAGAGGTGGCATTCTGGTAACGTGGCAGCTGCACTTAATCAAACCTGAAGTCAAGTTTGTAATGGAAATATGGATGTGGCGAGAAGTCAAATTAAAAAACACAAGACAAAGAAAACTCAATGTTGACAAGTGTGATGTGCAACAGGCCAAATCTTAGTAACAGTGCCACATAGGGGACAGGAGGTATCACTGTCACATATCAAAACTAATTGCTATTACAGTTAAGGAATGCTGTCAGCTCAGTACAACTGGCATGCACTAGGAGGTGCTCAGGTGCAGCCAATCAAATCAGAGGAAAGCATGAGTGTTGGTGAGAAAATAGAACTACTATTGGCTGAGCATCGGAAAGATTAGCTGCTAGTGAAGGACAGACAGATTACACAGATTCCTGGGTGGCGTTTCAGATTACACAGATTCCTGGGTGGCATTTTGGCATAGGCATAAGACTAAGGCTTCAGTTTTCCTCTGACTGTATTAATCAAGCTTAACGATGGCTGCAGCCAGCCTAGAAAGACAGGAAGCATGTTTGTAAGGATGCAAAGACTCTTTCACTTCAAAAATGTGGCATTTCATGATGCTGGAACAGTCTGAACATGACACTTCCTGTAAATGAAGATGGGTTTGGTGTGCATCAGTCCCACAGAGCACCGCAGAGACACCTGCTGCTCCTCATACTGCCAAAACAGGGGCTGAATGAAACACTGCGGTACTCCAGAAGTCACAGATTTGGTAGATTAAACTGGTTTCTGTGATCAGCCTGGTTTTCTTTGGTGATCTTTTTTTCAATCAGCTGGTAATGAGAATAAAGATTTTGGTACTAAATAATCCGAGATAATTCTTTGATCTACCCTTCAATGTTTGAAGCCATCGTGACCTCATTGTCTGTCACAAACGCAGGCTGCATGATACCCATGAGAGGGCGCTGTATGGAACATGTCCAGAGTGTCCTGTAGTGACGGCCAAATGAAGCTGCATGAGCCATTTTCTGACCCAACTAGATGGTTCTCTTGGTTTACTTTGGAGTACGGCTTTGAGCCCTTTCTTTTTTAACAGAGAGCACCACCTAGTGGTGTCAGACAATACAGCAAACGGTTCAAGCAGTTTCATGGCTGCATAGTTTCCTGGCATATAGTAGGGCTGCAGTTCTGCTTTTTTGCGGGAGGTTTGTGACCAGGATGCTTCAGATCACACTGAATGTTTTATTCTAACGGAGGGGTTTAGTTTTTTTATAGAAACATCTAGATGTGACATTTCCCTCTGTCAGAGAGCAGTAGTTTTGACCGTTATGCACAAACAAATACCACAGGATAAAATGCATAGAACTCATTGGCTCATCCGGCAGGATGTGCGAGTGACACGATGCTGAATAGCACTGATGTCAACTCTCAAGATGCATCAGTCGCACGTGACGAGCGAGCCCTCATAAAGAGGCCCGTGTGACCCTCATGAATACAAGCAGCTCCCGGATCATAAGCGGAGACGTTGGCTCCGGCGTCAGGGCCATTAAGGGACATTCCTGTCCCTGGGTCACATGCCACTTCAAGCACACTGCTCATGTTTACGCACCGGGGGGGAGGGGGCAGTCATTGTGCGTATGCTGGGTGCGGCTTTGCGTCGCAGAGCTACGACACGCTCATATACGTCAATCGCACAGAAAAGCAGCACATCCGGGCCTAAAGAGGCTCCGGTAAGGAGACGGAGGCCAATTAAATCTGGCCGCCGTTCAAAGTGATCATAAAAATGACAGCAGATTCAATTGCCAACTGCTATTTTCAAGACAGGAATGACATCTGGCTGAACGACTGGCTGAAAATGAATATGACTGTAATAAATAATAAATATGGGACAGGTAGATACTAATGTCCAGGCTGGGACAGTGCGCTGACAGGTCCAGTGTGGTGATACTGCCCCCTAGTGACGAGTCACTGGTAGTAGCCTTGAAAAGCATTAAATGCTGTCCTGATGAAGGGGGTACAGTCAGACTTCACTCTTTCACATAACTGGGATCAAAAAAAGTAAGGACAAAGGCGGACTGGTGGGCACGTCACACCCAGTAACACGCCAAATACAGGCTACTGTCAGTTGGAGTTCTTCAACCTCTTCTGTACATCATCACATCACATTTATAATCCTCTTATTATTTAAATGTTTCCAGTAAAGCTATTCACAGTTTCTGAAATGAAACACTTGGGAAGTAACAGTCACCTTAGTTCAACTGCAGATCCCCCCCCCCCATCCCAACCCTGACCTTGAAAGCCTCGGAGCACATGATTATTCACCAAAATCTGCTCGATTCTCTCACAGAGGTGAAGGACTAACACTGATGCTGTTACGTGGCTCTTTGATCTGCAAGGCACGTACTGATCTGGGAGCCGGCTGTAGAGGAAAAAAGCAAGAAGGAGCAGTGACAGTGATGACAAGATGAGAGGAGCGGGCATGATTCACAACTGGGGGGGGGGGAGGCTTTCCAGAGCCCGTCTGGACAGGTCACCTTTAACTGCATCATTACTTTCAGATACCTGCTCGACAAACCTGTGTCATGTGACTCTCCCATCTACCCATAACCAAGTGCAGGAGCATCACTGCGGCTTCCAGGACAGCCACCGGGGGGCGCTGCGGTCTAATGGCGTTTCCGCTGGGCATGGTGATGGAGTGGGATCAGTGCAGTCTTTTGTCAGATTCTCGCTGGAAATGGTTACCATGGGAACGGCGAGATTCTTTCATATGGTCCCTGGATGCTTCATAGCAGGACGGCCAGCCTTGTGACACGAAGGTGTCACTAGGCCACGGCCACACGAGGAATCGGGGAAACCAGCCCTGATTCCACCTGGCCGCAAATGCCATACAAAACCAATCAGTATAACTATGTACAAAGGTACAGCTGTGTATCTCCATGGAAACCCACACCAAGGTCTGTGTTTGCATACTGATTGGTGGTAATTAACATACGTGGTCCCAGATTTTCAAGGTAAAAAAGGGGATACTGCAACACTGACCACCAGGGGGCAGTCTACCTGGAAGAGCTGGAGTAGTCCTAGTGCTGCATGAACAGGCGCTGCCTGGGAGGAGAGGGTCCTCACTGGGAAGAGAGGGTCCTCACTGGGAGGAGGCATGGCTAAACCTCTCACTCTACTGGAGATAAAACCTCACAGCACGTCTCTAAAAAGGAGACAAGCTGACGGCTTGAGCCAAGCAGAGCAGCTCTGCTGTCTGGGAGGGAGACGCTGCTCCGGCCTCCTGCCGGTCAGAGGTCAGAGGTCAGCCGGGTGCACTCCCGCGCTTAGTGGTACGACCCTGTGCTTTCCTCCGGCTCAGAGCTGTAGTCCCTCAGGATGATGCCCTTCTGCAGGTTCAACAGCGACTTCTTCATCTGGGGGTGGGGAGTGGGAGACGGAGGTGGGGGAGAGCTCAGTGGAGGATGCGCAAACAAATTAATATTCATGAGAGAAGCTACATGATTGGCTGATGAAGTCTGTCTATGGCATTCACTGGCCAAACAGTCCAATGAATATTAATAGGTTTCCCATAACCACCCCGTAATATGAAAAATTACCCCCAGAGCGGCCCCCACCTGATCCAGGAGCAGCACTGAGGACCGCAGGATCTCTCTCCACTTTTGCAGCTCGTCGTCATGGTACCGCTGCTGTGACTCCAGCAGCTGCGCCCACTCGGCCTGCGTCTGTGGGAGCCTATCAGGCCAGCAGAGGGCACTCTGACGATACTTATACATGCAACACTAAGACTGTCAGGCCAGCAGAGGGCACTCTGACGATACTTATACATGCAACACTAAGACTGTCAGGCCAGCAGAGGGCGCTCTGACGATACTTATACATGCAACACTAAGACTGTCAGGCCCGCAGAGGGCACTCTGACGATACTTATACATGCAACACTAAGACTGTCAGGC
>JAODJW010000099.1:413864-428261 GCA_026777045.1 Hyperopisus bebe
AGGGGATGAGGGGGGGGGAGAGAGAGACAGTGACAGTCACCCGGAGGTGGTGCACTAAACAACAGCCTTTCCCTTCCTGTGTGAGGACGGTGGGGGCGGGTTTAGCGTGTCGGACAATGACAAGGTGAGGCATACAGCACTGGCTGATGCTGCCGTCTTCTGCAGCGTAACCCGCTGGCTTCAGAGACATATGAGGCCTGGTACACAGGTTCGAATGCTTTTCACTGTGTCACGAAAGGGGCTCAAAACAGCTTAAGAGCAAAGACACGCGTGTCATCTCCCCCCCCCGCAGTGCACCACGACGATGATGATGTCACACACCATGCGAGTGCTAACAGCTACGCGGGACATCCATTTCGGGACGGGATCCCGTCTCCCCCCCATACCGCAAGTGCCGGACCCCCCCACACACACGCGATGAGCAAACATCCGGCAGAAAAATGGTACCCGCAGCAGACAGGAAATCGCCTGCTTTCAGCGGCCACTGTGTGCATTCCCACGCTGCCTGTACAAGGATCCACCAGGGGGCGCTCATGTGCCACAAACAAATGCCCACCTCCATCATGACTTTTTACTATAACACCTCCACCCCCACACTTCCACCAAAAAGAGTGAAAGAAAAAAAAAAAAGAAAATAAACAGAATGATTGAGGCCAAGCCCCCCCTCACCCCCCAGCGAGGAGGCTGATCAGCACTCCATGTGCACCTGTGCAGACACACGTATCAGGATCACCTTGGCAGCTCTGTGCCCTGGGGGGACAAAGGGACGTCCTGCCCTGCACTGCACAACAGCACCACCTAGTGTCAGAATCAGACAGGGGCCCTGAAATGGACCTATCCCAGCCTTAGATCATTCAACTCCATGAAAATACACACCTCAAATGCACTGAAAGAGGCTGATATGCTTATGTGGCTGCTACCCAACACGCACACAGACACTTAAGGATGGGGGGGGGGCACATCCGCTCAGGGGCAGCAATGTCTAAAAGCAGCATGTCTGCCTGGGCCTCTAACGGCGCTGCGGTACCTCCAGCCGCATGAGTCACCTTTCCTCCAGTAAACCGCGCATCGGGTGACTGAACATCCAGGGCTGAATCACAGCATTTATTTACACGTCGGTGGTTATTAAACAACAATAGTATCCTATTGTAATCCCACCATGCCTCTCTGAAAACACACACACCTATGCAAAACACTGAAACTTCTAAGCAGACGATCCAAGATTAGAGATATAATCCGCTGCCAGCTTAAACACTGGGGAAATCACGCATGACAGACAAGTGGAAATCCCTCTTTCTCTGCAAAAAACCACTAGACATTTAAGTAGCTTAACTCCTTCTTGTTGTCTCGAGGATAACATTATATCACGTATGGAAGCATGTGTGCACGCAGACACACACACAGACACACACGTCGGGTAAACATATCTTTATGGGGACCTGTCATTCATTTCTATTTGAAGAATGCCGGCGCTATGCTAACTATGACAACATTAACCCCTACCCAGCCCTAACCATAACCATAAGTAACCGAACACGAGTTTCTGCATTTTTATTTTTTCATTGCAGTCACAGATTTTTATAAAATTGAGGAACGGATATCCATCATGTTGTGGGGACATTGTGTCCCCATAAGGTAAGGTATACCCGCACACACACACACACACACACACACACACACACACACACACACACACACACAGGTTTGTAGTTGTATCTTTGTGGGGACTCTCCATTCATTCCTATGGGGAAAACTCTGATCCCAACATGACGACCTTAACCCAGCCCAGCCTTAACCATAAGTAACCAAACTAAATATGAGATAGTTTTCCGATTGCAATGACAGATCTGACTGAAAAATGGTCCCCACAACGTCAAAAAAACAAGTTTTTAATTACATTTTGGGGAACACTTGGTTCTCACAACAACATAATAAAAACGTAATTCACAGGCAGACACACACACACACACACACACACACACACACACACACACACAGTACTGGCCTCTCCTCACGGATGAAGGGACTCAGGAAGTGAGTGGTGAGTGGAGGATGGAGAGTGTCATCCTCATGGCTGTTCAGCTGGCCGCTCTGATGCCTGGAACAGAGAGACAGAGATGGAGATGGACAGCTGTGAACCACTGAAACGCACCAGACCGGCGAGCGTCGGATGCCCACGGCGTCGCCACGGAAACGGCGCAGTGCATTAAGGCTGCCGATGGCTCCTGCTAATCCAGCTCTTTCATGAACCACAGTTTAATTGTTCATAAATTCCTTTTTCAATGCATAAGTAATTTTCTCCAAACAGAAGCAAAAGTCTTAAGGCAGCAGCGCATTGCAGTATAAAATCTGTCCACTGGAGGGCAACATAAACACCACAGCATTATTTTGTGTCCACCAGAAACCAGAATCGCAGCCCACAGTTCACTTAAACTGCTAAACAGGTCTGATAAAGTTAGTTGCTGAAGTTTTTGAGTCTGCCGCATGACCTACTACGCATCAATAGAGACGAATCTGGCTGTTATACCTGAGGCTTCTGATTTGTGTCAGTAAAAACAACCCGAATTTCAGGCTCCAGCTTGTCTCTCTGCTGTTGTGAGTCTGCTGTGTGTTTTAAAGCAGAAAACCCAGCACGCTGTAGTTGACATTTACCAGAGGAAGCGGCAATTCAGGACAGAAGTGGCACTGAGCAAGGAAAACCCCATTGCACTGAGACATCTTCACACGCATATTAGCTCATCCCAGTTCACCTTTAAACTGGGAAATGCTTCTTAACCAATGCAGATCAGAAACCAAACCAGCAGCCAGTACACAGCTACATTGTCACACAAGCAGTTGGCCCAGGGCTTTCAGAAAGGGTACAACGCACACCCATGAAGAACGCCGCCCCCCGCAGACCAGACTGCAGCTTCCTGGCTCAAAGACGAGTCATTCCTGCACTCTGTCGTTTGCCATTTCACGCAAGAAGTGAAAGGACAAGCCACAATGAGGGCACATATGCTCTGCCAGTGAGGCGTCTGCAGTGAGTAGCATGTACGCAGTGTCTGTGCAGAGCGAAGGAAGGCCTGAGCAGTGCTATCTTTGCACTGATGGGTGCAAAGATAGCGCCAAGTGTAGAGCGTTATCCACGAGCGGTAATTCACGTGTATGAAAGCGCATGGGAAACACCCTCACCATACATGAACCGCTTCCATCAGCGGTACTGATCTGACCCCGATACTGAGTTCTCTGATATAAACAAAGGTTGCGCGGTCATAACCTGATGCCAGGGTGTAGGAAAGCTGAAGAAGCTCTGTGGGAAAAGCCTTCACAGATCTTTCTAGAAGTTCTGCCCCCGTTTGCCAAAGATCGACGGCACCCACGCAGCACCACAGAAGGACAGTGCGACGGCCATAGCTGGTGGACAAGCGGGTCATAGTTGAGCTAAGAAATGGGGGAAGTCACCTCACTGCAGCTGCAAACTCGACACCCTATTGGAGCAGACCTGGGGTCAAAGGTTAGAGAGGCATGACACATAAACAAGGTCGGCTGGGCAGCCGTTTCTACCCGTTGTTCCTCATTGACTGAAAGACCTCGCTTACGACTTTTCAGTTGCATTGAAAACTGACTGGTGAAACTGATGCCCACAAGTGGGAAGGTTTCGTGGGGCTGAACCTGCCTCCTGGGCCTGGTACTACCCCCTGCCCACAGCTCAAGCAGGTCTTCCAGCACCCTTAATACCCTGACGCTGGCATCACGACAGCGACTTAAATTCTGCAAGCTAGAAATGTTTTACTGCACAAAGTGCTCGCGCAGAACAAAAGCCCAGAAAGATGCCAATCGCAGGCAAACAGGGAGAATCAAATGATTCATGGTCCAGAGGGTCGACGGCAGCGTCCTGCCAGATGGATCATCAATCAGGCTGCTCTACGGCAACAGACGAGGAGTTTAAGGTGAAAGGGAACGGATGAAGGATTTGTGGGTCGGTATTCGTGGAAGGAATCTTTACTAGATGAGTGTAGGCCACTGATGGTTCCTTGCAGAGCATGGGTCCTAACCCAGGTACCCCCCTCTCCAAAATCACAGACTATCATGCCTCATGAAAAAGGAAATGTGAATCGTATGCAAAGCCAAGCTCTGACATACAGCCTCAGCCAGTTAGCAGTCAGGGACTAATTGCCGATGATAGACACCATGGCACTGGCCCCGCGGCGGGGGGTGTCCCACAGATGGCATACCATCCACCTGGTCACCAAGGTAACGACTGCGCCCCTTTTGCTGGGTCGCAAAAGTACAACCGTCCGGTTCGTGGTCCCTACATCGCGGTAAAATGTTTCAGCTGCCCCCTTTAGCCGTGTAACAGCGGCATAGCGTGGGGGGGGGGCAGCCGGCTCGCTGCCATACCGACCTGTTGGCACAGCAGCGTCTCTTCCTGTCGTTCACCTTCAGCCAGCGCCGTATGAGCGAGCGCTTTTGGCGGGGCGAGGAGCTGGGCGTGGAGCAGACAGAGCGAGGCGTGTCCTCATCGCTCGACGGCGTTATCGCGATGGACGGCAGTGGAAGCTGCTCCCTGGACCCCTCCAAGCTGACTGGCTCCCCCACCCTGCACCTCCTTCGGTGTGAACCGGGGCTCCCGTCCGGCCCCACAGCGCCAGCCCCTCCATTCCCGCCGTGAAGCTGATGGTGCAGCATGTCTGGCATGGGAGGCCCACAGAGGGACGGGAGTCTCTTGCGGTCTGGATTGTCCTAGCCGGGTTCCAGCCTCCTCCTGCTGTCAGCGCATCACAAGCAGCGAGTCCGACGTGACGCCTTCAGTTCTTCACTGGCCGTTCCTGCCCTGTCACACAGCCCTTGTGACTCAGCCACGGGCAGCTGTGCGGTACTTGTACAGGAAGTCAGTTTGGAGGTGTGGCTCTGTGGCAGTGGGCGGGGCTTCAGCTCTAGACAGAGCAGCCGACAGCGGGGCACGGAACTGGACCGCACTCCAGGTCCAAAGGCCAAGAGGCGACCACTCCCTGGGGGCCCTCCACTCTGTACCTCAGAGCTCCCCCTGCTGGGACCCCCGTCCACAGCTTCACGGCTGGTCCTGTAGAGCAGAGTGCACAAGACGGGCAGCAAGGGGCAGATGGGCAACCACACACACACACACACACACACACACACACACACACAGAGAAACCACATGGCTCTATCACACTTACACTTATCACTTTCCTTTCCCTTTCAAGCACACTGTGGTCCAGTTGTCAGTGGGTTTCTATGTTCGTGGGACTTTTAGCAGAAATCGACCTGGACTAATGTTATCCATCCTTAGTCAGAAGTCGCTCACTTGAAAAACAAAGTTCCTTCTTTTCACGGTTTAGAACGATTCTTCCTCAAGGGGCATTCCCGGCCAAAACAGTCACAGCTACAGGGCATCCTCAAAAATGAGCCGGCAACATTTGAATATCCAGAAAGTCGCCGGGTCTTTAACACGGACGGTATCTCCGTGTTAAAGCCCCATGATCTCACTTCTGCAAAATGAGGATCGGCACAACAGCTGCACTGTGTTCGCGGTAAAACGCCTCTATAATTATGCCGGACACCGGGGCATCGTGAGTCTGACGACTTTCTGAAGGCCTACGGACTCGATAAATATAAGAGGCGACGTTACTGCCGGGGTGGGGGTAGCTGCAGCGAGGGCCCTGACGCAGGTAGATGGCATAGCGGCGACACTGGCCAGTTGGAAGGGATTTGCAGAAGCTCTGGGATGATTGTTTCTTTGCCTCTAAAAGGCGGTGAAAAGTACTTAATGTGAACGGCTACAGTACAAAATTTAGCTGTAGAAACTGGCAAGAAGAGTAAACTATGATTATTATTATCAGTATACCAGACAGGGGCAGCCCAGACACAAACACGCCACATTGAACTGTGTCATCACTCGGCTCAGGAAATGGCCATGGAGGGGGGGGCTAAGGGGCCAATACACGGAATGCAGTCACCCCCCCGGGACAACGAGCACAGTCAAAACAGCGTCTTTCCATTTGATACATCAAGGGCTGCATAATTACTGAGGCTCATTCCTTTCTGTACCCTGGCTGTAAACCAGCACATGCATGGTTAAGAATTACAGCAAACACAGCTTCCAGAAACACTAAACAATATGAGCAACATGATAGGTGATAGGCCTGAAATATAAAAAGTGTTCAGCCAAACAAAACAGGGAGTATTAAATAATTATAACGAGTTACATGAAACAAATCCATTCATGGAGGTGCGGCTGAGTCTTAGGTCACCTGACAGACTTCAGCAAATCAGTGTGCAGTCCAGCGAGATAGGGACAAGCACAATAAGTAATGGGGAGAAGAGTATCTCACGGTGAGAAAACCCTATGCACCCTTCGCTACGATTAATGTGAAACCTCAACAAGACCTTCCCGCTCGTGGGGAGTTAGACTGGGCCGTGGCCCAGACAGGGTCTGTCTTCCTATTAAGTATGACCAAAGGTTTAAGAGAAAATATGAATAGCACTGAAAGTTTAACCTTCCTTAACACCGTGTTCCCAAAAATCAGCTCACAGTATGCTTACAGAAACTGAAATGCCGTCAATGACCAATTATCATCTCACATACTGGCAATTAATGGAACATCTATATTTCGTAAAAGCATTACTGATTGACCCAGATTTCACTTATTCATTGTGCTGGAGAGTAACTGAGGTCATGAGTAGACATGCTGAGATATTCGGGAGGCTGTTTTGGGTGAACAAAAAGCCTTGGAGTCCATTAGCTCCTCACAAAAGCAGCAAGTTGCACCAATCTCTCCCTGACATCCATACATGCATGTTCAGCACTCGCTTCCTCTCTGTACTCAGCTAATAAATAATGCAGCTGCCATTGCTGCCGATGGCGGAGCTCGCTGTGCGATCGCTTACGGTGCAGCTTGGCTTTCCGGGAAAAGTGCTGCGGCCTGCGTCCCGCGGGCCGGGGACAGAACCGGAACCAGCAGCTTCCTCCCAAGGCCACCTCAGCCCAGACATGCGGCTCAGGAAGCTTCACTCATTATGAAAGGTGATCAGGCAGCCTTTAGCAAAGCACATGACCTAAATTCCTTCAGCAAAATAAATGTGACAGCTCCATCTATAAATATACCACTGAAACTGTAAGCTCTAAATGGCTTTGGATAAAAAGGGTGTGATAAGCATCTTGACAATGACACCGTTGTCAATGCACCGTGCCCGCAATTAATGTGCGTTACGCTCATCAACTGCGATTACAGACCCGAGGCCAGCCAGCCCGACTCCCCCAGAGCGTTCCTCCTTCCATAAATGTCACCGGTTCTCCGTGCGACCCTATGCCAGCCGCTGAACCTGCAGCCTCCCCAGCACATGGCACAGAGAGGAAGTGGGTGGCAGATTTTAAAAAGCCCGTCCTGAACAATGGGGGCACTGTCTTATTTCAGTCACTTTGGGCTCTTTGGGGGAACACGTGCAGATTGGCTTACGACCATGTGTACAATCTGTGCCAATGTCTGGAATGTTGTGGGTTCAAATGCCATGGCTGTAACCCCAATTCTTCCAGGATCACTGGTTGACCCTTCTCTTTGATCTCCACTTGTTGCTCCACTAGTCTGGGGAAGGCTGTCATAATTCAACCACTTAAAGAGCTTCCATTCCAGCTAGGCATCACAACAGAAGAGAAAAGCATAATAATCCAGGGTTTAAATATGGCCTATGCGTCTGGCTTTATTTTCTCATCTCAAAGCACATCAATACATGAAAACAGATTCAGATGAGACAAGCCGAGATTCAAGTTTTAAACTCAACTACTCTTTTAGGAGCGTTCAAATGAAAGAGCAATAACCTCAAGCTTGAGGAATCACTTCACATTAAAAGTAAATTAAACTGTAGTAGCCCGTCAGTTTTGGAAAACAGAACTTAAACATCACAACAGCACGACTACAATACAAATACATCTTAAAAGAAGACATTCTGGTTTGACGGACTCGCCTAATTATGCGAGATTAGCCATAGATTTGTCCCATTTGGCCTCTCAAAGTAACCAAGCCTGTTTGTTGTCATCACTTTGCCTTAAATTACTTTGCTTAAATTTACTTTCTACAATTTCTGCCTCTCAGAATAATCACACAGAGCAGTGCTGTCACATAGCTGCATCATCTTACAAAACACGATACATAATAACCTTATTTTTTCCTTTGTGAACACATTGTGTGTTTTGAATAAGGCTGAACAACAATAGGAAAAGTTCACACTGTGATATTTGAAGTTTTTTGAATATTTAGGAGCTGAAAATGAACTACAGTCAAATATAACTTATCTACCAACAGATTTGTCAAATAAGTTGACGAGTCATGCCAATAGACAAAGCAGTGCTAACAAATCATTTGCTTTTGTTCAGTATTGTCTCCATGAATCCAAAATATTTCCAAACAGCAAAAGACAGACAATGTATTTTCCTAAGTAGATTCATGTTATTTTTTTCACAAACGCACCACACTGTCTATGACTGCAGTGTTTCCTGTGGATCACGACGTTTCATGTGTATTCCGAGAAAAAAAAAACTAAGACATCCGACCTCTGCTGTACATAAGATTTTTTTTTACTGTTTAGTGATGGCATGTTCCCTTTCTGTCTATGGACAAAAACACTTAATTTTTTGAATTAATATAAGCTAGTTATTTTCAGTGACAGTTATAGCTACTTTTTTGGCGGTTGTTAAATTAAGTCCTCAACAGTTTGCCTGTCTTCAGTGCAACAGCAATGCAGCAGCCTAACTGTGACTCAGTCAAATTTAGCGGGCTTGTTGTGGGAAATGATTCGCTCCCAGTGTGTGACCCCTTTTCACATGTGAAACCTGTTAGTGTATCAGGTTAAAAGTACACGGGATGGAAAATAAATTCTCATTCCCACTCAGTGTTTCCAACCAATAAAACAGAGATACACAAGTGTGTTTCAGTGTGTGTCAATGGGGCATAAGAAAGTGAGGAGAGATCCAGCGTTGCCCCCACCTAACTAAAAGCCTGTTCTGTCTACCTACCTTGTTTGTTTTTTGTTTCCTTGGAAAATACCGAAGTAAGCTCATTTTATTACAGCCTTATAAGAACATCTACTAAATGACAACGTAATATAGCTTATTACTGCCATTAACCAACTGAATTTCCGTTATGCATGAACGAGGGGGTGGGGTGGGAATCCCTTCCCAGGTGAGTCAGCGTTGGATTAGATGATTCGTCGGACTGAGGTTGTCTTGCAGCGGTGGCAAAAATTTTGTCATGCCCGACTGCCACAGAGATCCGTTACCGGCAGAAACACTGGAGTTAGTCAAACGGCAAGGACGAGAATGATTACCATTATTGTCCATGCAGGCCTCATGCTAAAGCAGTGGTGGCAAACTTTAGACTTTTTCTTTCTTTAATTAACATTAACAACTAGTTAACGTTGAAAACAAAACATCATTAAATTGCAGAGCTTGCAAAGTTTTGTTTCCTATGACAGTAAAAACACTTTGGCATAACTTTTGGAGGCCAACCAAGCCGACCACCATGCGACAAGTGCATGTGCATAACATGCGATGTTGGCATTAACACTGCACATAGTGCAGGCCCAGTATTGAAGGTGGCTGTTGCTGCACACCACTGTTTTGTGTGTGTGGAGTTTGCGTGTCTCCCCATGTGCACATGGGTTTGTGCCAGATTCCTTAGATTCCTCCCACTGTCCAATAAAAAATGCAACTTAAGTGAATTGGAAGTGAATTGGAAGTGAATTGGAAGTGAATTGGAAGTGCCTAAACTGACTGTAAGGGTGAGGTGAGTGAATAAGGACCTTGCAATGGGCTGCTACCCCATCCCAGATTGGTTTCTACCATGTGCCATTTACAATTTATATTATATGTATATAAACGATTACTCAATTAATCGTTAAATGAATCTATATTTAAAAAATGAGTAATATACAAATCAGTAGTTACAGCCATACTACAGGCGACAAGGCCATATTGCAGCCGACCCCAGCATTAATGCACATTTCCTGTTACTATCCTCCCAGCCTGGTTGACACTGGAATGGAACACGTCATCCCCACAAGCTGATATTAAAGCAAAGCAAGCAGAATTTCTCTTACGTCAGCAGGATAGGAAGCGCAGCTGAGAGCCAGTAAGTTTTGTTTGTACATGTAACGTTCCTTAAGGTACAGGCTGTTTTCCAGTTTCATGCCCTGACACAATCATCTGGCTAACAGAACACTATTAAAGCCTTGCTACACTGACAAGAACTCAACACTGCAGCAGTTTTCAGTCTGGCCTCTGAGAGGATAGACATCAGATCTGATAGGAGCCGTCTGCTGGCCGGAGGCTTCCTGCAAACACCACAGACGTGCCTTGTGTCAGAAGCGAGGGGAAGCGGAGGCTGGGTCAGCAGCCCATCGCATACCAAGTCAAGGACACTGATGGAGGGAGCCGTGGAGGAAACGATCCTGAATGAATAAGCCGCGTAGAGTCCAGGCAGCAGCAATAAGCGCACAGGATCTGTAGGTCAGCTAGACCAGCCTAAACTTCCAAGAGTAGTCTTTCGACCTGATCTAACCCTAACCCCCAAACTAATCCCTACTCCTGTCCAACATCTGCACTGAAGTGCTGGAAAACAAATTTATGTTGGTAAGCCTGAGTGATGAAGAATGTTTCCCCAACATGGCTACCCGTTCACAGAAAGCTAACTCACCCAGTGCCAGTAAGCCACTGGGCAGGGTAAAAAAATCCCCCACGGGGCCTCACATCCCGAAACACACCTCCCCTTCGATAATAAATAAATAATTGATACTTTTTTATTAATCCCCGTGGGAAACTTTTTTATGCCTCCCTCAACTTGCTCTTCGTAGAGTAAACTGTCCGCGAAGGGCAGCCACCTGTTGGGGCGCACAGGGAACTGGGGGTTAAGGGCCTTGCTCAAGGACCCGCAGACGTGCTGAGGCTGGGATTGAACCGGCGATCTTGTGATTACAGGCACACGGCTTAGCCCACTGAGCCACACGCTGCTGCCCTGCTTCACCTCCGGTTTAAAGCAGAACAGATTTAGTTTTTGTCCAAAAAGCTAAACAGATACAGGATGCTAACACGCCGTCACACTCCTGTAAAATTATTTAGCGGCTTACACCCTGAGCGGCCCCTGCCCCGTTCCTCTGGGGATAGACTACAGGGCTATAGCGACTGTGTACTGGATAAGTAGATAATGGAACAGAGGCTGGAAGCTAAGACCCAAGTCTTTCATCCCAAGTGGCTTAAAGGTTGATGCATCACAGTATTTCAGCACAGAAACCCTTGCAGGAACCCTCAGGTTGTAGAATGGGTGCTTCACAGTTTCACTCCGACACACAGGGCCAAGTCATTTTTAAAAATGACTTTAGGGAAAGGATTTTGTGAGATGTGTATGTGCCTGCGTGCCTGTAAAAGTGAATTATATAGCAGTACTACGGCGATGCTATTAATAGCGCTACAGCACACACTTAGTATCTCGCAGCCTTAGCAGTACAGGCGCGAACGCCTTCCGGCGAGCGGCCCCGACCGACTGCAGGCGTGTGAGCATCGACACCGGCGCTGCGGTCACATCAGCAGGCGGGCGGGAGGCACCGAGCGCTCGCACACAGGCGGAGGCCCTGGGCTGTGACTTCCTGCAGGGCTATCTGTAAAGTAAGCGAAGGTGCAGGCAGCAGGGGACCGTGGAGTTATCTCCGTCACCGACAGCCTGGAGTGAGCCGTGCGGACCCGGCATCTCACCCATCCGTCAGAAACCCCGAACGCTGCGCGTTAAACTTCTCCATATTTAAAAATTAGTCATGCTGAGAAGCCTCAGTGTGAAAAGCCGGGTATTTCACAAACTTGGGAAGCCGAATAAGGCCAAATAAGCGGTACCATCCGCGGGATTTATACCTGTCCGCAACTTACCACCCACAGGAGTCGGGGGAACTCCAGTGGAATTTTCTGTCATACTACATAAACATTACTTGTTTTGTTATAGGACTTGTGGAGTTTCAGGAAATCAAATAAGAAGCATGATATTATTCGGTGACATAATTTTGAATTCGGTGATGCAATTCTGAATTTATTCATGGTAAGGTGACATCTATCGACTGCACTGTTAATCTCCCAAAACCTTCAAACGGCCACGGTTTAACTCATTAGTAAAGCTAAACGGGGGCACCCTGTTGATCACCCGTCGCCACACGCCGCGTACTAACTAGTCACGCCGTATCCAGCTAGTCGGCGAGTGCCGGGTAACAACATCCATCCGAAATTATAAAAGCCAGACTTCAACCTACCTTTGGCGACGTCCCCTTCGCAGGGAGGCCCGCCGGAGTCAAGGGCTTCCCCAGCGGAATGGCGACGTCTGGGGCATCCCTCGATAAACTAATCCAATTAACGCTACCATAATAATTTGCAATTTATCCGGTCTACAGATTTCCCTTTTCTCATAAGTCGAACCACTATGCTACTACGGGGGTTGTAAAACCCCACAGATCAGAATTTAGAAAACCAAAATCCCTATTAACAGCCAAGTACAAACTTTTTTTCTGATTAACAGACTGTAGTTATTCTAAGTATCAATTTACTTTACCTGATGAAGTGGCATTTTAAAATTAAGAATTTGGTCCCCGTGGAAACATAGAACAGTCCAAGAAATCGTTAGCGCTTTTGGTTTAGATTGACGCTGATGCTGTCCAATCAGCGCAGAAGTTCCGTGTCGGATTGCTCCAGCGAGGACCAATGACAGGCTCAGGAGGCTGGCTCATAACATTCCGTTATGTTGGGTCCACACGCCGCTCTCTCAGCCGAGCCAAGTACTGATAAGGAACTGACGTGATGTCCCAACATAATCAGCCTATTTTACTCAAGCGGTTTTAAACAAAGCGAGCTTTGCTGATCACTTGAAAATGGATCATATGGAAAATTGCATTCTTTTTCAATTATGAGAAATCACGGTTGTGACAGGAAACCCACACTATAACGCACTGTATACCGAGGTCTCTGTTGTTATACGTATTATACAGTTAATATAGGAATATATAGAGATATAATAAAAAAGCAGTTACAACATTAGAACACAGCTCGCACAAAGTTTGACCAGAATGGAGCACAATAACACAAAAATCAGCTTCTTTAAAAGTGTAACACAAAGCTACTGCACGCCTTCCTGTCCATCGCACTATGCTTTCTTTCACGTGGTGTCAAAACAGAGCCATCAGCACATGACACAACCTGAAGTACCCGTCAATCCATCTAATCAAATAATAAACGAGATTAATCATCAACCACCATTTTTACCCCGAATACTGTGGGTTTTGGGGACGTATGTACAAAATTATTGTATAAAACAATGAATAGTATAATAGGTTCTTTGATGCCATTGTTGGTGACATTGTTGTTTCTTTGTGTCCATTACTCGAAGCGCTTTCACCTCATTGGCTGCGGTTGATCAGGTGTCCCTTCTCTCATTATTACATCACACGCTGCCAATTGCTCAGCACGATCTTTTCCCGTATCTGGGTACCAAAGGCCATGAGGGTCCGGCGCTGGCCCGTGGGTGTTTCTGTGACTGTGAGTGTGTCTGTGGTCAGGCTCAATGTGCTCTTTGTGCCAGTGGCTGGCTTTCAACATGCCTTCCTGGTGTGTAAGACACGAGGCTGGATCCCGGAAGGCCCTGAGATCACATGATGAGCGCGGCCCGCCTTGGGGGGGGGCTTCCCTGTCACTGGAATACACCTGTATTTCTGTGGAAATGGGATACTTCTATAGACTGCACATGCAGATTACCTTGCACTGCAAAGACAGAGCAAAATTTACTATTTTTAATACTGAAATACTTCCAGCTTCACTATCCTTCTTCTTTTTAAAGTTTCTTTAAAAAGCCTTTTTGCCAGAAAACTTCACAGGATAAACTTTTTCTGGCATTTTATATCAGAGCATAGGACATGAAAGCAGCATTCTATATCACTGAGATGTATTTAAAATGTTGCGGATGTTTCTTAAACAGCTGTCGGAACTCACCCAAACACACCCAGAGCCAATGAGCGCCCCTGGTCATGACTGACACTCGATTAAGGTGTTTTAATTTAAAGTGCATTATAATTAATTGTTATGTATGCTGCTTCAGCATCCGTGTTTATTAATGAGTTATTCTCTGTACATAGGTATCCCTCAAAAGTTGTGGTCCCGTCTCCAGCTGGTGCAAAATTCCGCTCCCAGACTCCTGACTGGTACCAGAAATAAACAGCATATTCCTCCTGCGTTACCTTCACTGCACTGGCTGCCAGTCAGATATAGGGTACATTTTAAAGGTGTCACATGAACAGGCTCCTTCTTCGATTGTTGTTATGCTCCACATTGGTTCTAGTGCCTTCTTAGGTCTTGTAACCAGCTTAATCTCCTGTTCT
>JAODJW010000099.1:437611-452327 GCA_026777045.1 Hyperopisus bebe
TATAATCATAAAATATCAGTGAAAGAGTGCAACCTTGTAACTATACCCCATTCTGTGTAGTTCTGCAACAGATCCAAAAGTCAAAAATATAATGTGAAACAATGTGCCAGTTAATCTTGTTACATAAATGGAACATCATTTCATATCACACAGCCTTCTGGGAAATAGCTAGAAATCACAGAAAGAGTTACCATTTCTTAGGTACTACTTGTCTTTAATGTATCTATCACATACCTATCAACTGTTACCACAACAATCATTACTGGTTCAAACAGACATTCCCAAAGAAAATAGTTTTATCCTTTCTTATTTTAAAATGTGCAATGTAATTTATGTTGTATTTGCAGAACTCATGATTTCAAAGTTTTTGAAGAGATCAAGATAAATTCTCTTACATTACTGTGTGACCTCAATGAATACATGAAATATTAAAAACACCTGTTACGCATGTTAAAAAAATACATAAACAGCAATTTAAGTGGAAAATTTCAAGTCAAATAAGGTGGTAAAAATGTTTCATAGTGTACTTACTCCAAAGCCATGTACTGGGTAAGTGGTTGGAATATGGATGGATGGATCACCCTATTAAATTCCCTACCATGTGACAAAGCAGCAATTGTTAACTGCAAAAGACTGAGATGCGTTTGGAAGCTTATCGTGCACAGTTAACTTGTAAATTTAGTCACACCATGAAATACCTTCAAATCTAATAATTACCTGAAGCTCACACCAGGCAACTTCCACCCAGGTGTCGGTGTCTAGTCCTTTGTAGACAGTCTTGAAAGACCCCCTTCCCAGTTCAATGTCAAACTTGAGGAATCTCCCACCGGGGGATGTGGAGACAGCTTTCATTTCGGCCTCCTCCTCGTTCTCGTCGCTGGTGGCCTTGCCAGCGCCTTTCCCGTGGTCGGCGGACGCCGCATTGACATCGAGCCGGCCTTTCTCCTTCTCCTCGTCCGCGGCGACGCTCTCCGTGGGGCTGCCTTTCTGTCCGCCCTGGCTCTCGGTGCTAGAGCCCTCTAGCAGGCACCGATCGGCCCCCAGCGTCCTGTCCACAACCGTGCGCAGATTTATGCTGCCTATTTTGCTCCTGCTCTCGCATTCCGGCGCTTCGAAGGCTTGCTCGTCGGAGTCGGAAAACCACAGGGTCCTTCTTATAAACCGCTGGTGCACGATTCTCCGGTAACTGGACGGAGGGTAAGCACTAGGGTCGCTTCCCCCCCTCGGCAGCACCGAAGTATCCATATTATTGACATTGCTGTCACTCGTGGCTTCGTGCACCTTAACGCTCGGCTTGCATCCCGAGCTTGGGCATTCGTGTCCCCGCGGGGGCTCCGAGCTGGATTCGCCCCCCGCTTCCATTTCACCTGAAAATGTTCAATATTTATCAGCGACGACCCAGGGTCGCATCGCCACGCTTGTCTCCCTACCGGTACCAGCAGCAGCGACGGCCGGCCACAGAGTACCTGCAGATACGCCTACTGACGCAGTTCAGCAACATGGGGCATCACCAGAGCTGCTCCATCGCATCCAGCACGATCGGCAAGAGGAAGATGCGCTGTGCTCATTTATACTCTTCATGAAAGAAAGACAGGGAAGCCTTAAACGGAGACGGCCATGCTGACGCTTAGGAAGAGCTTTCCTCCCCCTTTAATTCTGCAGATAATCCCCATTCCAGTTCAGCCATATCGAAAACGCACCGATGAATCACCTACGATTTTGCAGCGATGTTCAGTAACTGATCACTTACAATACATCACCTTCCGTAACCGCTAACTAGTTACAACGAGAAAGCCCGATGAAGCTCACAACAGATCGCAAGCAAATTGCCCGTAAGATATAACGGCTCATTATTAAGTAGTTGGCTCGCCATCTACAATGCAAGCACACCTAGCTAAACATGATATAGGTACCATCTCTCTGTTCTCAAATCGGCTATAATAGCTAGACTAATGGCTGTATCTTTTCTGCTGGATTTTTCATATGTATTTTTTTAGAAATGCTGGGTACTTACAACACGCGCCAAGATAAAGCGTTAGCCGGTTAAGTGACCCAAAAGAGCAAAAGTGAGCGGCTCCTAGCATTAACGGCTAGCCGCTTGCCATTAGGCAGGTCCTTCCCACTTTCACGCTTTAACCGTAGGAGGCTGCGGACGTGCGTTGAAAGAAAAAGAAGGCGAAAATCAGTCGTGGATTCCCCTTGACCTTTATACTATAATCTTTTAAATAATCCTTGTCATAAAGATGTAAGTCACTCCACTTGCAAGGCGTGTATCGCTTTCAGCTGCCTATAGGTAGCCAACGACATAATCCAAAGAGGCAGAAACAGATTTAATCCCAGCATCTAAACTGCGGTTATAAATTTTCATCCGTAACAAACTACCAATTTGAACAGAAGTGCCACAGAAATCACAGATCCTTTTTCTGTGGAAAATAAAACAATCAATGAGCGCCGCTCGTGTTTCAGATCCACCTCACACACGGTTTCCACTCCCCTAGCAACGACGGCTCGTGCCGTCCAATGCACGCGCTCGTGCTTCCGCCTGCAACGCCTGCTTTATGATAACGGGAGGGGGCATCACGCACACCCTGCCCACCGCACTGTCCACCCGGCCCGGCCCCGACCTGTGCACACAGGAGAATCATAGGTCCCGCTTCGTCCGTGCAATTTAAAGATTTCCTCCCTCTCGTCTTGCTTTTATTATTTTAGACCAGTAAACGAGAGAATTATTGTAAAGCGAAGAGGGTGGTAACTCTGTATTAGGTTAGAAAGTCACTAAAAACCTGAAAGTGATCCCCCATAACAGGGCATAATTGCACAAATGTTCATACATAGTTCACAAAAAAAAAACAGGATTTCTCTCAATACTTCTTTCACAGTATTCTTGAAATGACAATGCGCATTAATAAAGGAAGGAAAACAGTAAAGACAAAGTTAAAACACGGATATTTTAAGGCAGGGCTGGAGTGCTCACCTGGCATACCGGGCATTGTCCCGGTGGACCGATGTTATGTGGGCCGGCAAAATTAATCGTGAGGACCTCCCGCTCGGCAAAATCTATCGCTCAACAAAAGTTTAAGGACGTCTTTATTTACTAGGTTATCTAACTATAGAACAGCTAGAACGTGATAGCTACCTGAAAATATCTTTAAATAGCAATATTTGCATACTCTACACATTTTATGCATACAGCATGTAAAATGTGTTTGTCATCTATCACACAATGATTCGTTATGACCATCCGCTTTCAATGCCGCATATACAGGTGAGGGCTTCGCTTTCTCGGCGTACTTGTTGCTTTTCACAAAACATCTGCTTCGTTATTTATCAGTTAGTTTATGAACTTAATCGATGGCTTTGTTTGTTATTGCATGCTGAGTTTAAAATACAGCTTGTTAACAATTTATTCGTTCGATGCTGTTTTTTCAGGGTCAGAGAAAAATTACAAACATAAAGTCTATGTAACTTTATAATTACGTTATCATTAAACTTCATATGTAGGCCTAACTTTATAATTGAATGGACATATAACCTATCTATAGGCTCCGGACCCCCCGCGACCCAGTAGGATAAGCGGTTTGGAAAATGGATGGATGGATGGATGGATATAACCTATCTACACAAGAAAATATAATTTTTAAAACAGAATACAACTTGTCTCAACATATTTTAAAATAACCCACCCGACAATGATAATTAATGAAGGATAAATCATTTGTTAAGATGTTTGAATTGTTAATTAGAAATATACGTCTTATATATCAATATAAGTATAAATGTTAGTTCGCACTGTACTTACACTTAAATCCAGATTTCTACAGACACCTGTCGTTGATCCAGTACACGGCAGTATGTAGTGTTAAGCTGAGGGTTCTTGGTGAAATCTGCCGGAACGCCGTTGTGCTGTCACAGAAGGTTCTATCCTTTTTTGGACGTTTATTTACCCCTATAAATTTCTGTCAAAGAAACAGGAAGAACATTAAGAACAGTATCAATAAAGTTTGTGCGTGGTGCTCTGGTTAGACGTTAGGTAAACTTTCAGGGAGTTTTTACCTGGACTAAATCACTAAATAACGCTCAATGAAAGTGTTAGGGCTGGAAAAGGTAGTAATTAGGCATGGATATTATATGTAATGTACAATACACACACACACACACACACACACACACACACACACACACACACACATAACTGAAATTAACTTCTTTAATTCTCATACTGGTATTAAATATTTTGACGTATTTGGAATTTCTGTGTGTATTGTGATATGATTGTAATAATAAAATTAATACTTAGGGAAAATAGTTCACATGACCTACTTCAAACTTACCATACTAGAACATTAAATAATCCACTGAATGAAAAATGATGAATCAATTCAGTCGCTTTATTGTTATAAGGTTGAAAATTATTAAGTAGCTGAAAGAAGACATGGAATTATTGAATTAGCCAATTTACTATGTTTAAGTTAGTATCTGTATTAGGGTTAGTGTCTTCATTTATTCATTCATTCATTCATTTATTTATTTATTTATTTATTGGGGGGAACTAAATCAATCTGCATAGAGAAATCCAGCCTTCTTAGCGGAGTTATATTTATCTTAATTTTAGTAGACCATTAATTTTTAAGTTCATAATAGTCGGCTAATACATGGTGGTGCAGTGGTTAGCCCTGTTGCCTCACACCTCTGGGACCTGCGTTCAAGTCTCCGCCTGGGTTGCATGTGTGTGGAGTTTGCATGTTCTCTCCGTGTCGTCGTGGGGTTTCCTCCAGGTACTCCCGTTGGAGTTCCTAAATTGCCCATAGGTGTGCATGTGTGAGTGGTTGGTGCGTGAATGTGCCCTGCGATGGGCTGGCCCCCCATCCAGGGTTGTTCCCTGCCTCATGCCCGTTGCTTCCGGGATAGGCACAAGACCCCCCGCGACCCAGTAAGATAAGCGGGTTGGAAAATGGATGGATAGTCGGCTAATAACTGGCCTAAAAAACAATATACAACATGTCTGACAAACCTTGTTCTAGAAACTATTGCTGAGGGTAGCTGTAGCTGTACCCTTTCTGTGCAATAGGCGGCACTGTACATCTCGGAAACAATACCATACTATCGGCAATAGTTAAAACAAACTTCTAACATGTTATGATTAGACATTTAAAACATATGGTAAAACGTTATATGGGCAAATATGTTTAGGTCCTAGTAGCATGCTTCTTTTAAACAAAAGATATTGATGACATACAGAATTAGAAAAAATAACTAAATAAATACAGCACGAAATAGAGTAAATAATTTGTTCATCGTTAAGCGGCTCCTAACTACTAAACTCTAATCTACGAAAACAAGGTAAAGGTAATTGAGTAAGTTGGACTTTATGAATATAACGCCACTGGTGACGAGTCTCCGCGGAGCGCAGCGCCTAACGCCCCCTAATGGAAGAACAGGAGTTCAGCGCCATCCTGTCCGCCGGTCTCGCTTGTGAAAACTATCGGGGAAAAAAGCCATTTTTGGGAATTATTCTAGATAAATACACTTAACCAGCTAGGTTGTTTAAAATACTGACGGTGGTTATGTCTGCGGGAAGCATGGAGATGAACGGCGATGCCGATGGAAACGCCGGGGCGGAGGTAAGATGCTGTCGGCACAAAGGCGGGATCTGTGTATGGGAAGCTAAGCGGCTAGCGGAGTGTGTAAAGTCTATCCGGTTATGGGATTAGGTGAATAGAAAGCTCTTCGTTATGATCGAGTGATAAGTAAACAACACTATTGGCATGCCGACAGTCTTCCATTAAATAACGATGTTCTTAGATCTGTATTAGCGGCTGTTATAGATAGTAACTGCATTCTGCTGCACCGTGCCTGCTTCCTTAACCAGCCCTTAGCGAGCATTCGCAAACCGATTAGCTTATAACTTCAGGATATTGTAAAGGGGATATACACCAATAACTTTCGTGGGTGGTTTTTAACTGCGTGGGCTTTCTTAATTTGCCAACTTAAGACGGATGTTTGTTTGCTCGATATTAGACACACACGTGTGTACGTGCAATAATGAGGTATTACAGGTAGAAAAGCCTACAATGAAATACTATGTACCTGGTACAGTTAGATCAGTTTAAAAGCGAGGTTGTCTCTGTTATAGCATAGGATGAACGCTAGGGGATCACAAGTCATCCTTTTTTGAATGAGATAAAGGATAGTAAATACTACTGTTTGCCTCCGGATGTTAGTTTAAACGTCATACAGATCCCACCGCGGCTTTGGCTCTGCGGAGAGGGCATGTTCTCCCTGCATCTCGTGTGTTTCTTCCTTGTACTCGGGTTTCTCCCCATAGTCTAAAGCAGTGTTTTTCAAGCCAGTCATCGGGAGCCTCCAGACTGTCCACATTTTTGCTTCCTTCCGGGTCCTAACATACCTGTACTTTCATGTTCTTGATTGGGAGGGAGCAAAAACGTGGACTGTCTGGGGCTCATTGAGGATTGGGTTGAGAAACACCGGTCTAAAGCAGTCAGGTCTAGCTCAATCGGTGTCTCTAAATTTCCTGTAGTATCCAGATTTTAACATGACTCCACATGCATGGCTAAACATGCCAACTGTGTTTTATTTTAAACCAGTGTTACAAATTTGTTGTTTTTGTGAAGCATGACTATGTTTATCCCAACTCGTCTTTGATTCTGGAGGTTCTTGTTTTACAGTGATATATATAACCCAATGTTTTCCCCCACAGTTAATTTAAAAGATGGCCTTCAGTGTCTCGCTCAATCCTTCGGTCCAGTGGCCTGTACTACGAAGCGGGGTTACTGGCTTACCGGGGTAATTTCTCGGATAAATTTAAGGTAGTCTGGGCAAAATGTAAGTGAGCGAATATGAAGTCCATTTAAACTGTGGTACCTTAAATCCGACAAGTTACCCCGATAAGCCAGTAACCCCGCTTTGTAGTACAGGCCACTGAACTGTCTCTATGTAAGCAATTCAGCAAATGTCCTGTTCAAACTCCTGCTGGGATCTGAAGCTATAACATTCTGGTGACAAGTTCAGAGCCCATGCCACACCCTTTGAGACGTCAGGCATGGGTGCTGGCTTTCACCTTAGTACGTGGCTCCTTAACCTCTCCGCCCTCTCATCAGGCGTGGCTGAACTGCCACATGCTTTCTTCACAAACCCTCAGAACCTTTGGCGTCCTGCACCTGCCTCTGCTGTGAATATGGCCACAGTTGGCTCTGTGGTTCTTGTTAGTCTTTCTCACTCTTCTGGTCCAGCTTTCTCTGGATCTCCCTGGGGCTTTATATCTCTGGACACTTTGCCCAGTTTCCACAGCTCTTAATGACTCAATCCCCTAGCCTTGATGGAGGAGAGGGAAGAGCCTGTCACTTTTTTGAAGTCCTCTGTGACACCTTGAGGGCTTCTGTGGTCTTGAGGGTGTCCTGTGATCTCCGGAGACTGATCGAGAGCGCCTGTGATATCTCGAGGCTTCCTGTGATATCTCCAGGCCTCCTGTGATATCTCCAGGCCTCCTGTGATATCTCCAGGCCTTCTGGGATATCTCGAGGTCTCCTGCGATATCTTGAGGCCTTCTGTGATATCTTGAGGCCTCCTGTGATATCTCCAGGCCTTCTGTGATATCTCAAGGCCTCCTGTGATATCTCCAGGCCTCCTGTGATATCTCCAGGCCTCCTGTGATATCTCCAGGCCTCCTGTGATATCTCGAGGCCTCTTGTGATATCTCCAGGCCTCCTGTGATATCCCGAGGCCTCCTGTGATATCTCCAGGCCTTCTGTGATATCTCCAGGCCTCCTGTGATATCTCCAGGCCTCCTGTGATATCTCCAGGCCTTCTGTGATATCTCGAGGCCTTCTGTGATATCTCCAGGCCTCCTGTGATATCTCCAGGCCTCCTGTGATATCTCCAGGCCTCCTGTGATGTGTCCCGCAGACTCTTCTGCCTGCCTGTAGGGCGTGGTTTACTCTTAGGATGATAAATCATGTTGACACTGAATCATCTCTGAGCCTCTCAGCCCAATGGCTCACAGGGGAAGGCTGGGTGGGGACTGACACACTCAAACACGCATCTTCAGACTGCAGTGACATTTCTTCCTGTGACTGGAACACAGATTATTCTTATGTCAGTCATCAGCTGCATAACTAACTGGCCGTATCCATCAGCCCGATGCAATATTCACTGTCTTCAGTACAGGTCAGCTTGGGGAGCATGCGCTGATGCAGTGCATTGCTGCACCCACTGCAAATAGAAACTCCTCGGGATCCCAGCCGGCGACCCCCCAGGCAGATACATGGTCCAGTCCCACCCTCCGTAAATGGCCATCCATCTGCCACAGCCAGGTGCGTTACCTGGGCGTCCCCTCAGCCTGGTCCAGCCACTTGGGTCCTCAGCTACGAGGATCCTGAGAGCCGGATCACCCTCAGGGAAACATTCCACATGGCTGTAGTCAGTGTGGTGCCAGTTCACACTGAAAAAGATCTAGTTCAAAGTTCATAGTTCATTTTTAAAAGTTTTGAACTAAGTTCACAGCTCCAAAAATGATTAGTTTGTTAGTTTTTTTTTAATTAACATTTTCAATACATCTTTGTATCTGAACCTTCTTCGATTTTCTCCTTCTGTCTGTCCTTCAGCACTGAACAATCACACATCAGTTTCATTAAAAAGATTTAATTGCATTAAAAACCAATTCTAAGGTTGAGAATCGATCTTACCACTTGTGTCATGTTATGCTAACAGTGAAAAAACAAGGTAGAGTTTAGCTATACTGTATATGCAAATTCTATTCAGACATTAACACAACATGTAAACAAAAGGTGTCTGCTTAAAGTGCAATATTCAGACAACATATTTTAAAGTGCTCGGAAAAGAACATAACTAAAAGTAAACAGTTGTTAATATTTTTTTTGTGCTCATCATTAAGATGAAGGTATTCCCTAAAACTGCTTTTAAGCTTTAACTCTATGTGTCATTTCAAATTGGATGCAAATGTGGCTGACGTCCGGACTTGTTTTTTCAAACCAGTTGGGCATAATTTGCATAAAAACGTGTGGGTTTTCCCATCTAAATCTACACCGATTTCAGATGTTTAAACAAAGTACCTTCAACAGAAGCGTCCGAACTTGAAGCACCAGCCAGTGATCGGCATGCTTTAAAACTGTCGTAAAACGTGAACGGTGTTCAGTCTCGCGAGAGCGAATGTCACATTCACGTTCATAACTTGTAAACTGATTCATTCAGTTCAGCGTTCACGGAAAATATGAACGTGTTCATTGAACGCGTTCATGCGGAACACTTAGTGCCGTATCTGATGCTCCCTCACAATGCAGGTCATGCGCTTTATTCGGGACTCCTCTAGCGACCGCTCATTCGACACAAAGTCAAACCAGCGGTACCCAAGGACTCTTCGAAGAGACACAGTACCGAAGGAGTCCAGTCTTTGTCTCAGGTCACTGGATAGTGTCCATGTCTCACAGCCAAACAGCAAGACAGGGAGCACCAGGACTCTAAAGACTTGGACCTTCGTCCTCTTGCAAAGATATCGGGAATGCCACACACCCCTTTCCAGCGACCTCATGACCCCCCATGCCCTCCCCGTCTATCCGTTGACTTCATAGGAGGAGTCACCAGAGCCCTGAATGTCGCTGCCGAGGTAAATCTCTCAACAAGGTCCCCATTCTCCTCACAGACAGACACACTACTGATGGCTGGCCTAAGAAGTCATTAAATGCCTGGATCTTGGGTCTTTATCCAGGACACCCGCAAGCCCAGACACTCAGACTCCTCGCTCAGTCTCTCAAGAGCCCCGATCAGAGTCTCCATTGACTCCACGAAGATCACAGCATCGTCAGCAAAGTCAAGATCAGTAAATCTTTCTTCACCAATGAATGCTCCACAGCCACTGGACCCCACAACCCCGCCCAACACAAGCATTTAACGGAGTAGGAGCAAGAACAGACCCCTGGCGAACCCCAGAATTAACTGGGAAGAACGCAGAGGTTCTCCCCCCTGCACAGCTCTCACCGTACCAGTGTACAGGGCGGCCATGATGTCCAGAAGCTTTGGGGGATCCTGAAATGTCCTTAGTTTCAGATTGTTCAAACTGATGTATATAGGAAAGGTTCGGAAGATCGTCCCTCCTATGCATCCTATTAGTGCTAAATCTATGCAAAGGATTGTACTCGAGGCCCAAGACCTACAATGTTTTTCTTGGAGAGTGTATCATCGAATGCCCATTCTGAAGCAAGTCTGCCACCCTCTGGCCAATGAGCAGAATGCACATAACAGGCTGCAGTTTTTAAAGTCACAATCTACAAAACGCAATCTTTATGTTTGACCCCAGCTGGGAATCCGTTATTAATTTGTACTGCTTGTAGATAAAATATTAGATCTGTTGCACAAGTACTACTGAGGAACGTTTAAAAGGGACTGTAATTTAAATTGAATCAATTAATCTCTCAAATAAAATAATAGCCTTATGTGATATGTGGTTATGAATCATTTAAAGTTACAGGGGTGCTGCTGGAAGATGGGCATTAATCAGTGAACGACTCACTCTGGGCCTGCAGGAAAAGCAGAATTCCCATTAAGCAGAGTCATTTACTGGAATTAGATCAATAAATATGTTACTATTTAATGAAAAAAAATGTCCAGAGGTCTAAAAAGTTTTGAAATATTTCGATTGTGTCTCCAGAACAAACAGTAAATAACAGTCTTCAATGTTGCTACAATGTAACAACTGTCCTCTGCTTCTTTTGATTATTAATGAGGTGAATTAATTATTAATTCTTTGTAATGTTGGCCTGAGCAGGTTAATCAGACCTTTTTAGCAAGCATGCCATTAGCTGGGCCAGACGTTGTTTGACACCGCAGACATCAGGAAGAGAGAATGGCGGTATCAACAAATGAGGCGTCTCAAGACAGCGCCCCCTACAGGAGGCCGGGGGCTAAACAGGACGGGAATGGATATAAAAGTGAATATTCCAAAACAGCCCCCCTGAAGAACTCCAGATGAATAGAGATGTTTCCACCACCTGGCTAGTCGGTGGAGTCGAGCCCAGCAGCATCCCCAAGGAGCAGGACACATGAGCACCATCAAGACCTTCACGTGTCCCAAAGGGGGCATAGCCATGTGAGGAAGGAGCTCCTGAGGGCTGCAGTGATGTTTCAGACATCGAGAAGGCAAGCGCACCATCCTCAGCTGGGAGGTAATGGTCTAAGATGGGCCACAGCGCCTTGTCAGCGAAGGAACAGGGGTCGTGTATCATGGCTCTCAAATGACAAACTACTCGATAGTCACTGGGGGGGTCGATGCAGAGCCTGGGGGCCCATTCTGATGGGGGAGCTTTACGGGAAGGAAGCTGAGGGCTGGAGCGAGTTGGGTTTCGGAACGGTGTCATGATCTCAGGGCCTCCTGGACAGCAGAGTGGGACAGGCCAAGGTGAGGCCAGTAAGCGGAAGGGTACCGGGGTGAGGAACTTCCCGTCTGTGCTCGTTAGAGACGGAGGCGGCGGCAGCCGACGTCATAAGTAGGACGACTTTACGCGACGGACGTCAAGGAGACCAAAGCAGACCAGTGTTGCAGCGATGGGGCCTAGAACCTGACCGTGCTGTAGACTCCCCACCCTGTGCGACCAACAGCCTCAGCACCTGACACCACTGTGACATCATGGATCTACACAGGAAGTGCCTTCACCCATACAAGCCACAAAGTCAATAAACGCCTCTGATTGGCTGGTCGCTTGGTCTGGTCATATGAAGTAAGTATGGTTTGGGGGGGGGAGAGGGTAGATAAGTGACTATGATTGTATTTTCTTTAGCCCTCATGAAAGTTTAATGGTGCTATGCTTTAGGACGACCAATAAAAACTAGCTTAAAAGCCCTCCATCTCTGGCTGGCCAATAAGATAGTAGTTTAATAGCACTCTCTTGCTGCCTGCTCTGTGATTGGACAGAGATGGCATGCAATGTCATGCAACCTCACTGAATAATTCTAAGTAAAACTGACTCCAAAAAATTAGGCGGAGTAAATGAGATGCTGATGGTTCCCAGCACATGGTTTTTGGGCTTTGATCTCCTGGCTGCTAGATCCTGAAGCCCAGAGTTTCACAGGGAATGAGAGGATTGCATCCGTTTGCTTTGATTGAGATCTGATTAATTCATCACAACTGCTTCATCTCCATGTTCATCTGCATGAACTCCACCAGACCGTACTGCTGGGAGGCTCAGGATGGGTGGGGCTAGGTCACATCTAGGGATGTAGGGGGCAAAGGTGGAATGGCTAAGACGAGGAACAAGAGGAACACGAGGAAGTCTACCAGTTTTTCCGAGCCAAACATGCCTCCAAATTAATTTCAAGTTTGTGGGAGTTTTACTTCGACAAAAATGTTCTGAGGGCTGAATGAAAAATGATTGATTCGGAGAGATAACCAATCACATTGTACAGGAGGTGGGTCCAAGCAACTAGATACGTCTGATTGGTTGGCCCTGCCCCCTCCAGTTGCCCTCAGAACATTTTGGTCTAAGTAAAACTCCTAGGAGCGAATTTCACTGTAAGTGCACAAAGTTGTATAACGCATCTTTACATAGTCTAGGTTACCGTGATAGACACTCCCAAACACAACCAACACAAATGGCAAAATTATTGTAATGTGTCACTTGTTTACTTATTCAGATATCAAGTGTGTCCCATTGCTTTCAAGAAATCCCTGCGCACTTGGATTTTTTACATTCACTTGTGCTCTTAGCATCACAGTTTGTAGCATCTCAGTGCGCTTGGCCTTCAGCGTGCTGTATGAGATGAAGCCTTTTCTTAAAGACCTCATTCCAGTTTCAAAAGGTAAAGTGTGGCTGACAACAGCACTGTGAAGACGCATGAAACAGAGACCTTAGAAGATAACCTTCCTGCATTGTGCAGCCTATTTACAGACCCCCCAAATCGATACTGCAGAAAAGGTGACGTTTCAGAGTTGGCCTGTGAAGCATTACCCACAATGCCGTGCATAAAAATGCTCAGCAGCATAGATATTTAGCCGAACTAGATTCTTCAAAACCACATGGCCGGTAATCCATCCAACCATCATGAAGTCCGCGGGCAGACCCAAGCTACATTTTTTCATTAATCACATACGCTGTACACTATACATTGGCAGCAAATATCCAGCTGTAATTTACATTAGTTTTACAGCAACTAGCTGGGTCATTACCACATATTAGTGTGTTTTAGAAACAGGTTAACTGTAAATTGCTGTTTGTTGCACTGCATTCTGGGAGATGTGATGGGGACCAGCAACTTGTGTGAATACTAATGTAAAGGGAAGCACAGCTGATTTCATGCAAATGAGGTTTCTCTCACAAATCAAAATGTCACATTTAAAAATGTTTTTAAAAATGCCCCAGTGATGCTTTTCAACATTGTTTATGCTTTGGTGTTTAACTAAAAGCCTTTTTAAAATGTGAATCCAACTATTGTTGTGATTTTGTTTTTTTTTATCTTTTGCTAGCCTACGTAAATAGTGACTGAACAAACTTCACAGGAGGCTTTGCAAAAAATACATGAATTAATATCCAGTAACTTCAGGTTAGTCTGATTCTTGTTAATAAATGGATTGTCAGAATAATTCCGTAAAAGGATCTCAGTAGTTACAGCCCTGCTCGTTCATAATTACAGTGCTGGTTTAGAATCCCATCCCCTGCCAAGTGCTGGTCCTAGCCTGTTTTGCATGCGTTTCCTAGGTGATGTTAGAATGAAACAGGGTGGGGGGGGTCTGATTGCCCCCATCTTGCCAAGTGAGATACATCGCGCTCCCTGAGACTCTAAAAGCCCGGCCCTGTGAATTACCACTGGGCATCAATGCCCACGGGGGTGTCTGCCAGTTGACAAAGTCCCTCCACCAGCAGAAGGCATCAGCAGATTTTTCCTGAAATACCCTAAACCCTCCCCCATCCTGAAATTACCGCTTAAGAAACAAAATGAGATTAGAAAGGCTGGCATCCTTTCTGTGCCGAAGATGGGAGCGGACAAACTTAGTCGTATCCATAAATCCATCTTCGAGCTGTTTGTTCCGGTCAGTGCCACATTGGTCCAACTTACATCCATTTCAGAAATTAGAGAAGAGGCTTACATTTCCAAAATGGCTTTTTACTGAAAGCTCCGTCCATGAAGGCCGACTCAGGCCAAAAGAATGAAAAAAAAAGCACAGTAAATCTTCTGGTTGTTAGGAAACTGTATCGGAGGGTCGGCTGATACAGTGATAGAACAAAGTTTAAAATCACCCAGCAAAGCCCTGTAAGACTAAACGATGCTCTTCGCTGCATGTTTTATTGTGCACAGTATAAGATGCGGAGATACCCTGCTCTTCACATCGTCCTCATCAGATCACCTCACTGAGGACACCTCCTCAAAGACAATCTGATTCTCCTGCCTGACCGGTTCTCCGAGATTGCCACTGTACACATTTATTGGGTTTCAGGGTTCTGGTTGTGGGGCGGGGGGGGCATTAGGTATTAATTGCTTCTAAAAATAGACTTTGTTTATATTTTGACTGACTTCTCCAGCGTTTTTCAGTTAAGATATCACACATTAATTTTTTAATAATTATCAAAGACATAGTCTCTCCATAAATAAGAGATGCAAACTCAGACCCCTATTAGGTAAGACAGCTGAGCTTAACAAAGACATTCTGGTGATAAAGAGGCCTGAATGTTGCCGCAACAAACATGCCCTTGGG
>JAODJW010000099.1:452503-468742 GCA_026777045.1 Hyperopisus bebe
GGTAACCCATCCTGTTCCAAGTGCTTGGCTTCATAAGGTGCCCTTCAAGCCCCCAGCCTATCCAGAACGCCATCCAAATAACCCTCTACACACACACACACACACACACACACACACACACACACACACACACACACGACTGCTAAAAAACTTGGTTATTCCCTTAAACAACCAGCCATCCACGTACAGGAAGAATGTCATCTCCCTCCACGCTTCTGCACACTCCTCTGACATCATCCCAGCTCTGCCCCACGCTGGTATCAGCCACCAGGACCGGTCAATGGACCGAGCACCAGTGGTACAGTCCGTCTCCCGCCACTCACCATGGCTGCTCTCCTACTAGCCACACCATTGATATTCATAACAGTCCGGCTACATTAACTCCATAAAAACCACAGGGGTGCCTCGGCTGAAGCGCGACCGGCACACCCTGCGGGATGTGACACGGGCAACCGGACCAACGAAGCGTTGAAACCGTCCGGCGCAGTGGAGGGCGTGAGCGGTGAAGCGGAGCGGCGCTGACCCGACTTAGTTCACGGGAAGGCGGCTTTTACTGCGTCTAATCCGGGCGCACAAGCTGGCTGGAGATTCAAATGGGCCACAGTGCCAAGAATAGGGACGGTTTTCCTCGACCGCTGGAAAGCTGCAGTGCCTGGAACAAAGCCCCGATCGGCGGAGAGCCCCTATCGGCGGAGTCCCGACACACGGCGTGAGCCGCGGCCACCGAAAACCCCACATAATGTACGGTCACACTTCACTAAATCTCCGAGTCACTGTGCAGAAATACCCAAACACATTTCCAGGGAAATGCATTAAAACATGGACGTTTATATTATACACACGTGTACATCTCTAAGGAATAAGGGTCCTTGTTGTGTAGTGATGCTCCAGAAATCCAATTCCCTCCATGTCTGGTACACACAAAGACAGTCATCGTATTTACTGTAATCACATTTAAAATGCATGTAGGCCTACATTACGTCCCATTCCACGTTTTCTGTGGTGGACGCTGTAACACATTAACCCAACCCCCCTCCGTATGTTAATAGTACTAGGGCCTATAAAAATATTCACATGGCCCGACAGTAAACTTTTAGAATAAATGCTATTTCTTTCCTCCAAGGCCGATAGTACCGTCTTGGATTTCACACTTTAATGTATTTGTTAAGCTTGTAAGTGCTAAGGCGGCACTTGAATCAGCCGCTGGAGTTTTTTTTGATCCGCATTAGATCATTTCTAAAGTTCCAAAATGCTTGTTTTCTGAGATTTTTTTTTTTGTTTTGCAAGCACGTCGTGAAACTTAGATGACAGACGCATGTCTGCATCGCTCGTACCCCGGAGAAGATCGGCCAGATATTTATGGAGAGAGATCCTCCTGTTAGGGTCGCCGACGGCCAACCTCACGTCACGAATCGTGCTTCGTCATCGCTTTTTAAAAATAAACGACTTTTTAAAGCGTGTGTGATCAGACCGAAACTTCGCCATCACCACAGACGTCACCTTCTCTCGTCTCACCACGAATCTCATGGACCAAACGTTTTCTTAATGCTGCAACGCGGCTCCGTTGTAATTTAATGACAAACGCTATATAAATCATTCAATCAACCAATAAAACACGCATTTCCCAAAGTGGTGTCATGCTGCCGTTGTTTGTTGACCATACAATTGAATTTAAGTCAAACGAAGGCAAAATTATTCACGCAACAAAGCGAAAAATGTGGCCGGGACGTCGGGCTGGTGGCTTGGTGATTGTTTATCGGTCCAGACCTCACCTGATAAACAACTTGGTCTGACTCGGATTCATCGCCAGACACGAGTCGGAAAGATTATTCAGCCACAGTGCTGATTCGCAACATGGGAAAGTTACCGTGAAATGAACTCTGCCAGGCGTGTAAAGCCCGCAAAATGTCACACGATCAAAGTTATTTTTCTGCTTCCTAAGCAACTAGAGTCATGTTCGTTTCAATGAACCAATGAGGATGGTAGCCTAATTAACTTTAATATAAGCAGTGTTTGTACACATTATTATTAACGGGTGACGATAGGTATCATTCGCCAATTAGGTATCAGGCACCGTAATTCTAGCCAAGGAGGGATTACCAACACAGCTAAATCCCTGCGGCTTTTTCTGCCGCGAGACCCGGGCTGACTGTCCCGGGATTCCTTTAATAATTATCCCTTTTGCGCAACATCTTCAACGTATATTAACACTGCCACTGAAAAGTTACCAGCTAAAAAGTCTTAAGGCTAGACCCTTTATATACATTTAAATAACAAATATCCCACTTGCAGTGCACTGGTTGTTTTGTGTTTTATTTTTTACCACTGAAGACTGTGTAGAGACGTGCGTTTACTACAGTCGTTAGATGTTCACAACAAACAGGAAGGATTGCCGACCCGTACGTCCATGGAACAAGCAGTGAGCGTTTCCCTACTTGCCCAATCTGACATTTACGCACATTGTTGAGGACGCCGCTGTCAAAGGCGGCCGTATTATGTCAACATCTCCAATGCCGATGCGCCTACAGGCCGTCCCGGATTCATCATATCGGAAATCCCCGGAAATTCCTAACTATACCACATATAGCAGGTGGCGTGTTTCAGTCGGTCGTATTCCGAAATATTTGAAAAATGATAGTTACCAGCCGGGAGAATAGTGCAATCGCCCGGTGAGTGTTTACCATCAGCATCGCCTCTTCAACCTTGGATGCGTGCAAATGTCATTGAGCGTAAGTCTAGGAAGCAGCGCAGATCCCTTACCGGTGATGTCTCCTCATGCTTGCCGGGGAAGAGGGCTTGCTTCGCGGCTGCCCCGGCTGCAAAGGCCGCTGAGCGATGCTTTGGAGTGAACTGTCGTCCGTCGCCTCCTCCAGCTTCACTTGTGGGATGATGTGTCCCGGGTTCGCGAAAGCCATTTTCCCCTCCACGTGTGTAACTAATAAAACGTTGTGGGGGTGTGCTGCGGGGCAAACTTTGAGGCAGCTTAACGATCGCGGACAGAGTTAACCCGCTCAAGCGGACGGGATGCCTCTGAAACGAGGTATTGTCTCCCTTTGCGCCCCCACCGCCCGCTGTAAGCTATGCAGCTGACGCCGGGTCCTTCCGCTGGAGTAAAAGGGATGCAGGGATGGGTTATCGGAGTCCTGCAGTGCACGGTGGCGGAAGGTGGAGGGAGGCTGCCGGAGGGCGGGGATGGAGTGTTTAGAGATGGGTGGTGCTCCTAGACCTGTTTCCAGTGCTAGAGAACGGGCCTGCGTTTTTCCACGATACCGTGTGCTCAGAAATGACTGCCGTCTCAGCCACAGTTAGGAAATTGTCTCCTTTGGAAAAGTGGACACGCAGTCTCTAACGGTGGGCAGAAAATTTCTCAAACAACTTAATTAATGTAAGATCAGGAAAAGATTAGGAATGATCTGTTTATAGTTAAGCAAAACAGCGTGCGGAACGTGTTGGATAAAGCAAGCAAGTTTTTTTTTTTTTTAATAATAAGTACGTTATTTTAAGGGGATCAGCAATAGATTTCAGGATAATTCGAGACGTGGTCGTTAAGTTTGCCTGACTCGCTGCTGCTCTGGACGCCCGCTATTCCATTCAGTATCCCGTATTGTGGGGATGTGTGCTATTTCAGCAATGCTACCTTTAGCTTTTTCTTCCCACCGTTTTCATCCGCAAATGTGCGCTATTAATTACTTAGCCGGGTCGTAAAGCAACAGCGCTGTCGTCAGTTGCAGTGTAATCAATTTGCTCTCCTCCGGATGCGACCCGACAAGCTCCAACTAAACATTATCTTATGGGAGAATATTAATTTCATCACGGGCCAATTTGGCTGTGTACCTCTGGGAAATGCATCTGTTAGCATTTTTTTTCCTGGAACAGACTAAACAGTGTAATTCACTGTCGTGTATGTCTTAAGCAGTGATATAATTATTACATCATGTACATTAGGAAATTAGGCGTATATATGTACTCTTGTATTTCAAACATTCTATTGGCATCAAGCAGAGCAAGAGATATCTTTTCCTAACGAATATTTATTTCCTTAATCATTAGATGCTGCGAATTGTACACTACAAATTCTGTAAAAAGAAAAATCGAATCGAAATAACGCGATACGCATTGAATACTTCGTAAATTCTTGACTAGTATTTCTTGTAAAAGGTAGCTCCGTGGCTTCCAGTTGTGGGTGAAGTCTAATTTTTAAATCGATTGTTCTTGACACTTATTTAATGACATAAGGCAGAAAGCAGTAATTAATATAACGCGCAGGTGTTTGTAGGCCTATTTGTTTTTCGGAGTTTGTTAGACGTCATAATGAAAATGTACCACTTGAGGGAGACGTCACACCTCCACCCATCCCGTCACTCAATCTCCTAGACAATAATCAGAGCATCTGAACAATCTGGATTTCTAAACAAAGATACCCACAAATCACTGAAATCGACTTACTTAAGTTGAGCCTATAATACTGTGGATTAAGTGTAAAATAAAACGACATTGCCGTATTCATTGTGGCCGCGTAACCTTACTGCCTGTTTTTCCTCAAACGGCGCGTTGCTATGCGCTTTATTTTATTCGTCCACAGCCGGCTTTTTTAACCTCCTTTTACTTCTCGATTTGCTTAGTTCGGTAAAACATAACTATAATACATAGAATACTATTATAAGAATAAAACATTTTATAAACACATTAACGAGTAATTCCGCACCTTATCATTGAAACCAGAAGAAAACACATCAGTCCGATGTATTCCCACAATGAAAGGGACCAGATGCTTGCACGTCGAATATTTTATTACAAAGAAAAACAATGTTTAATATTTTACAAATGTACAGTTTCACCAGCGAATGGTATATTTACATAGTGTTTCCGGTCAAACCAGTACTGCAAGATGATCGTGAGAAGGTGAGAAATGTTCGGCGTTTCCCTTTATAATAGTCTTTCGGATAATACAATCAAGAAACAGGCGGTTGGAATAAAGACTGGAATGAAATAACTGAACGCAAAATAAACCTGAAAAATAAACCTGGGTAAATGAGAAACGAAAAAAAACAAAGGAACAACCACTTATAACTTCCTACAATATTTATTCATAATTTGATATGTCCTGCCGACCCGCATATGAGCACGCGCCTAATATAACGAGATGGGAAAAATCTCCAGTGAAATGGCCGAGTCGGCGTTTGGTGCACCTCAATCGGTGAGCGTATGCAGAACAGGTCATGGAGAAAATGCCTCCATTCTGCGAGTCCATTGGAGAGAGGTTCATCTCAAACAATCTGCTTAATGTGGTTCTTGTATAATAATTAGATAAGGCCAGTCAGGCACGCCATAAAACACAAGGGCACGTCCCTTTAGTAGGAAGAAGGGCGCCAGCAGAGCGGAGTGTTTGCTCTACGTGTCATTTCAGAGAGGCGAACCTTTAACTGCGAAAATGGACATTAAAATGTTTTCGTGAATCAAGGTTCGCTCTGTTCACTGAATTGAACCTTGTGATATTGCTTAGATCGTCACGCTTGTGTTTAAGGTCCAAGTTGATTATAATTCCACATTCACTCATCTGCTTAATATGCATTGTAAACTGAAGAGCTTGTTTCAAATGCTCGTGGAAATACAAGATGTCCCTGTTCCACGATCCCTTCGATTTTCCTGCTTTAGTGGTTTAACATCCCCGCCAGGAGAAAGTGAGGGTCTCCAGAGCAGCTGAGTTGCTTTCCCCCGGGTCCTTAAGCCCTTTACACCATCAGTTGACCTGGACCTCTCTTGATAAGCGATCCGTGTTTTCACTTTAGGGCGCGAGCAAAAAATAAAATATTTCCGTTTTATGTCGTGGCATTCAAAAGTTCCACCATCATGAAAGAGGAACCGTTGAAAAAGAGAACAGCGGTTGCAGCCTTGATTTTTTTAAGGTTCCCGTCCGGGCCCCCTGGACAGGGATACAACATACGTGCGCATCTTAACGGCACTCCGTGAAAATCCGTTATTTTGCATGACAATCAGTAATAACACACTGGAAAAAGAAAATCCATAGTCACAGTTTCTTTAACCTGGCTGCATAAAATAAGAATACATTATCTGTGAGTTACACATGCAAACGAAGCACATATATGAACAAGCGAGATGCTGATAAATTCATGTTTCTCAATTTAGACTGGAATAGCTATTCAGGTTAAGCAAGTTGTTGGAGGGACAGAGCAGGTCCCATACCGGCCGGCACCTCAATCGGCGACGTCCTTAACCGCTTCACCGTCCTCTGTCTTTGCGCTTTGCTCTGGTGAACATTTCCAAAAATATCTGACCGATATTTCAGCTCCCATCTTCACTGTTTTTCTATTTGGTTCTGTTAATATTCTGTACAGTCAGCTGGCTATTTACATATGCCGTAAGGATTAACAAGTAACCCCATATGCAAGAAATTGGTTTCAAAGGCACACAGGACAGGCCTCCAGTCCAGCTTGTTTCTTACACCACACTGTCAGAAAGGTTCACTTGTTTATAGAATTAAAATTACATTGAGATATTTACCAAAAGCTGAGGTTGGAACCAGCGCACTGAGAACAGGGCTGTTTTAAGACTGAACTCTCAGAGTGGCCATTATTCAGCTTCGTCCAGCATAGCGCTACCCAGTGGCCATGTGTGGTATCATCGCTGTCCATTTGGTGGTGAGAAACAGCGCGTTTGCCATAGGCGATGCGTCCCCGCAGGAAATCCCAGCGGTAATAAGGCAGACGTCCTGGTGGCCCTTAGTGTCTTCTTAGCGTGGCGTGCCATGGCGCCACCTAGTGTCCAGATGTGCACAGCAATGGAGGCTTTTTCGCTAAAGAATTCGGGGAGTATAAATGTGACCCATCCTCGTTAACATACATTTAAAGTTTAATAAGGTCCTCTGATAGTGTCGTGGGAGATGGTTTATTCCAGTATGTATACTTTTATACAACATACTTCGTGGGGGGTCCTTTAAGTTTAGGTACAGCCAGCTGGAGCTGTTGGTAATGTGTGCAGGTATGTAGAGGTTGTGGGTTTGAATCCCAGGGTGCACCCATAAATCATTACCATTCCCTCCACCTTAGGTTGCATTGGATCACAGCACTAGATAAATCAGTTAATTGTAATTTAAAATTGGAAATTGGTGATCTCTTCGGTAAACTCGCTGGCCGTTTATGCTGCGGGGGGGGGGGTGGGGGGTGTTTCTGCTGGAGTGTCCGAGGTCAAGTGTCGCATCCAAGGGCAAGAAGAAGGCAGAGCGCCTCCTTGTGGATAAAACTGTCAGTTATGTGTCACTCTTTAATTGTTGGAAGTCGCGATGTGCAAAATATTTTAGCTATTTGATCCTTTCAAATGCTCCAGGAATCACCACACCTTCTGTCTGAGGAGTAACCTCATTGTCAAATGAGGAGTAACCTCACTGTCGAATGAGGAGTATTCTCACTGTTAAATGAGGAGTAACCTCACTGTCGAATGAGGAGTAACCTCACTGTCGAATGAGGAGTAACCTCACTGTTAAATGAGTAACCTCACTGTCGAATGAGGAGTAACCTCACTATTAAATGTGGAGTAACCTCACTGTCGAATGAGGAGTAAGCTCACTATTTAATGTGGAGTAACCTCACTGTTGAATGAGGAGTAAGCTCACTATTTAATGTGGAGTAACCTCACTGTTAAATGTGGAGTAACCTCACTGTTGAATGAGGAGTAACCTCACTATTAAATGTGGAATAACCTCACTGTTGAATGAGGAGCAACCTCACTGTTGAATGAGGAGTAACCTCACTATTTAATGAGTAACCTCACTGTCGAATGAGGAGTAACCTCACTGTTAAATGAGTAACCTCACTGTCGAATGTGGAGTAACCTCACTGTCGAATGAGGAGTAACCTCACTATTAAATGTGGAGTAACCTTACTGTCGAATGAGGAGTAACTTCACTGTTAAATGAGTAACCTCACTGTTAATGAGGAGTAACCTCACTGTCGAATGAGGAGTAACTTCACTGTTAAATGAGTAACCTCACTGTCATTGAGGAGTAACCTCACTATTAAATGTGGAGTAACCTCACTGTCGAATGAGGAGTACTGGGATCTCTTGCTGTTGGTGGTAAGTCTTAGGCTTGGACTTCTTAGCAAGCTTTTTGGAGCTGAAATGTGTGCATAGCATCTGACCCCTAACCTGGGTGAACCCCAGGGGGCTCTCAAGCTCTCTACATGGGACACATGCCGAAGGGTGAAAGACAAGCCCTCTGAAGCAACGCAGGCCTTTTGACCACAGACCCTGTCTCTGTAACGTCAAATCACCTCTCCAGTCAGCAACAAGCTCTGTGTGTTTCGAAATGAAATAAACTCCATTTATCTGCTTCTGTCTCTTTGCACCCACATCTGTAGATAAATACAAATAAAAACAGAAAAATGTCTACCCTTGGGCTTAAGTTTTTTCAGTTAGGAGGGACAGGAACTTTAGGTCTTCTTTGTTAATATGCATTCACTTAAATGCTGTTTGATTATTAATTCCTTTAAGTTATATCCATTACGATATCTGCAGCTGGATGCTGCTTATGTGAAAGTCTGCTACTTCCTGTCTGCATCTTTCCTGCACGCTGCCACTGGGGGGAGCCCTTCTACACAGTCTGAAAGGCCTTGGTTTGGGCCGGGATCATGACGGGGGTGGCGCCCATGCGAACCAGGTTCCCGGGACTGAGCCGGGGATTGCCCAGCTCGGAAGCCCTGGGAGGGGTGCGTGAGTAGGCTGGTGGGGAGGGGGGCAGCCCGGCGGTCGTCCGGCCGTTTTCCCGCAGCGCAGCCACCACGGGGAGGCAGGGCCGCTGGGGGGGCACGTGCGGCCCGCTGCTGGGCACCATGGACTGCGTGGAGGAAGTCCCGGAGCGGGAGCTGCCAGAGCGCGACGAGGGCAGCGAGTGCGGCTTCACCAGCTTCGCCTTGGGGGCCTCGGCATCCTCCCTGAGCGGGACACAGAGCGCAGCCGTGTGCTGTCACACGCGTGCCCTCACACAGCCGTGTGCAGTCACACGCGTGCTCTCACACAGCCGTGTGCTGTCACACGCGTGCCCTCACACAGCCGTGTGCTGTCACAAGCGTGCCCTGACACAGCCGTGTGCTGTCACACACGTGCTCTCACACAGCCATGTGCTGTCACACGCGTGCCCTTACACAGCCATGTGCTGTCACATGCGTGCCCTCACACAGGTGTATGTTATTACACGTGTACACCCACACATGCCTATGCTGCTACACACATACCCTCACACAGTCGCATGATGTCACACGCGTGCTTTTGCACTGCCGTGTGCTTTTACACGCATACCCTCACAACCCCTTGCTATTACATGTATGCTCTCACACAGATGGAAACACTAACGCGTGTGCCCGCACATGGCTGTGCCCTGCTACACACATACATGTACACGCACACTGCTCACAGACTCACGTCACATTTCCTCAGCATGTCAGAGGCAACACAGTCAGTCCCCAGTGAGCTTGTTTTTTGCAGTGTGTCCAGTGTCACTCGATAAACAGTGTCACAGGCAGAAAGGCCTGGCCTACCACTTGCCTGACTGAGGCAACTCCTGCATGCATAATGGATGACTCTTATGCAGGTGTACACAGTCACAGATATACAAATGAAAACCAGACTGACACTGCGTTAAGCCGGATTCAGCCGCACTTGCTCCTCCCTCCCACTAGGGGGCAGCACCTACCTAATCTCATTGGGGGTCTCGTCCTCCTCGTATTTCTTCTTCTCCTTCTTGCGGAACACCAGCCAAATGATGAGGATGATAAGAAGGACCCCAAAGGACACGCCCACCACGGCACCCGCGACCACACCCACGCCGCGCACATCTGGGGCGAGGAGGGGACATGAGAATAAGACACACTCGTGCGTGCACACACAGACAGACATTTAAATTCCTAAATGATGTGTGTATACATGCTGTAAACCTATTTTTGCAAAAATACCTATATTTATAACATTTGCCGTAATCTGATCTGCGTTTAATATAAAGATGTTTTGAGTTTAATCTGTACAGCAACAGTGAATCATCACCAAACTCTTATGTCTTCACTTTACAAGATGAGGGCTTGAGCAAAACCAGAGGCATAACGTGTGTGTGTGTGTGTATGTGTGTGTGGGTACGGGCTCGTTCGTGCATGCTTGACCGCGTGTGTTCTCAGGGTGGGTGCACGCGCTGCACAGACGGGCCTGACGGTGGCGCTCTCACAGTGCATCTTGACCTCGATGACGCAGTTCTCTTCGCCCACGTCGTTGCTGGCGGTGCAGCGGTACATGCCAGTGCTGTCCTGTGTCAGGTTCCTCAGCGTGATGATCTCCGGGTTCTTCAGATCTGCCCATGAAGGGATAGGGAAGTGGAATCCCCCACAACAGAAGCACGTCCCCTAGTGGCTGGCGGCGCACCTGCCACACCATTAAACCCAGATCGACCATCGCGGCCCGGGGCATCGGAGCCAGCAGGATTAATCGATGGGCGATGCTTAGATTAGATTTTCAGAAGGATTGTAAAGTGGCGGAGGTCGTGATGTGACTAAGGATGAGGGATGGAGTGTAGCAAGCACAAGCAGAAGGTCACACTGAGAGATGCCCATCAGAGGCGGGACTTCAAACACCATCCATGTCAATCATGTCCAGCGCCAGATTGTTTATTGGCCAAATTAAACTCCTGAAAAGGCACAATCTCCCCACCAAGCTTCCAACTTCTCCGACGTCTGATTGTACTTCTTCATTTTTGTTACTTGGTCATTTGAATCCCACCTATGCCATGTGTGTGTGGAGCTTACGTGTCTCTTTAAAAACAAGTGTGTACGTGTGCCCTGAGGCTGGCTCGCATAGATAGGCGGCCGGAGCAGATTACCCATGAGTGCCAGTGGGGGCAGCCTGCCCACGTTCTTGCCCTTGTCCAGCAGCCGATCCCATCTGTAACGGATGGGTTCAGAGCCATCAGCGGAGCGGCAGCTCAGCCTCACGTCGCTGCCCTGCAGGAGACGCCCCTCCATCCAGCAGCGAGGCTTGGATGGCTTTACTGTGGGAGGGAGAGAGAGAGGAGCCGCTGTCTAGTTGGCATGCTAATGAGGGCTAACCGAGCCAATTAGCATTACGCTGTTTAGCCGGAAAGCTAGCAAATGCTAACCAAGCTGATTAGCATAACGCTATTTAGCTGGTTGGCTAACGAGGGCTAACTAAGTTGAATAACATTACACTGTTTAGCTGGTGGGGTAATGAGCGCTAACCAAGCTGATTAGTATTACAGTATTTAGCTTGTGGGCTAATGAAGGCTAACCGAACCAATTAGTATTACATTGCCTAGCTGGAAAGCTAGTGAGTGCTAAGCAAGCTGATTAGCTTTACACTGTGTTAAACTGGAAGGCTAATGAGTGCTAATCAAGCTAATTAACTTTACGTAATTATTCTGGCAGGCTAAGGAGGGCTAACCATGATGATTAGCATTACACTGTTTAGCAGGCATGGTAATCAAGAAGATACTATTTGGGGGGGGGGGGTCAGTCCCTTTATGGGAAGAACTGTATAACTTTACGCGGATAAAAACAGGTGAAACGGCTACTGTTATTCTGAGTGCAACTACACAGCCAAGGCCCACAAAATGACTCCATCGCTGACCTTTTTGGTCGCCAACTGAATTGTTATGGGAACCGCTGGCACATCATCATCACATTACATCATCCCCAAAGTGATGGCACACACTGTTACAGCAGGCATCGCCCCCCCCACCACACACACTCCAGATTGTTGCAGGCCGGCTCTGCAGGGGATGCGATGGAGGCCTGCAGGGAGGTGAGGGCTCTTTAATCTGCCGGCACTGTCACAGTCGCTGCCCCTGGACCCCTGCCAGTGCCTTATCGCTATGCCAAACAAGACAAATGCAACGCCCCCAATCGAAGGTGTCACCTGTTTGAAATAATATATGCGCGGATTTGTTGAGATATCTTTATAGCAGGGGGGCGTGGGGGTGGGGGGTCAGAGCAGCAGATGCACACTCTATCTTCAGACGAACAATTTGGGTCCGACTCTCCATCGTTCAATACTGGAATCTTAAAGTCAATGGATTTTCTTTTCATACTTATTTACTTTGCGGCATATCAGATCTCATTTCTGATTTTTATATTATTAATAAATATGATTAAGTGATAACAACGATCTCGAGCTCTATTAGCTAAATGACGAATCGGAATACCGACATCTGTGAGATAACTGCGTCGTTTAGTCAAAGGCATTTTCAAAGATAACTGCTCCTGGGTGAAGTTTGAGTGAATCCTCCGCCTTACTGGACTGTGACGGAAATGAGAAAGGGTGCCCCCTGCTGGTGCGACTCACCCAGCACTAGGAGGGTGACTGTATTCCAGTGGTATTTCCCGCCACTCTTGACCTTGCAGAAGTATTCCCCCGAGTCGGTGAGAGCCAGGTCGCTGATCAGTAGGGAGGCATCCCCCTTCAGGTAGTCCCCGGCGAAGGACAGGCGACCTGGGGCCCCCTCCGGCATCTCGTACACCCTGCCCCCGAAGTAGGTGATCACCTGGCGAGGACAGGTTAACAGCACCGGTGAGAGAAGGTCCTCCCTCGGACCCAGCCAGCCGCACCACTGACGCCGCCGTGCAGAAGGTCCCCACTAGAAACGCAGCCCTGGCAGGTTTCGCCACTGTGGCCCTGAATGGGAGCCCAGCAGTTCACATTCCATGCCTGGCAAAACAGTCACATTGCTGTTCAGTCCTGGAGCTCCAGAGGGCGCTAGACAAATGACTGAGCCTGTGCTCAGATCCCAGTCTTCATTCTCACCTATCTATGTCTCAGCATAATGGGATAGGTGGAAAGTAATTTCATTATCATTTCATTATAATACTGACACTTTATTGATCCCTCGTGGGAAAATTCTCTTTTTGGTTCCCCATCTTGTTCTTCATGACATACAGGCACATTTTGTAGGTGAGAGCAAGTTTAGCAGCAAAGCTGGGGGTTAAGGGCCTTGCCGAAGGGCCCACGGATGTCAATATCTTGCAGAGGCTGCCCTCGAACCGGCGACCTTCCGATCACAGGCACAGAGACTTAGCCGGCTGAGCCATATGCTGCCCCATTTAGCTCTGTTGAGTGTGTTTTTCAGCATGAGCATGCTGCCTGTCCTGTATGTGTGTGTGTATGTGTGAGAGAGAGAGCGAGAGAGAGAAAAGGGAAGAGAGAGAGAGAGAGAGCACAGGTCATCTCCCCAAGATACCTTACTGCAGGAAGAAAGGATGATTTACACATTCCACGACACAGTCCTCCGTATCCCTCCATCAAACTCTCAGATATTTGCTTTTAATTAACAAACTCATGCTGCTAATTTAAAATTAAGCCCCTTATTGCACTGGAGGTATCAAAGCTGGATTTTCTCCCGTTTCATATGCTCCTGTTCTCTTTACATCAAGAGATCAGGTTTGTTATGGGGGTGAATTTGTGTCTTTGCAGAAGGTTGTCGGCTGTTTAACCCACTGTTATGTTCTGCAGGGCGACGGAATTCTCCTGCCCAATGACCATTTAGTAACACGCAACAGGAACAAAATAATAAAACAGATTAACGCGACTCTGAAGGTTGGGCGGTCCGCTCCCTCCGTGAAGATGCAGCACACTGCTAAGAGTTCGCAATTAAAAGCTGCTTACACACCCGCTGGGCCTCTGATAAATACATTTTAGCGACCAGTTGCCCCCCCCTTCAAAAAACCAACACTGGTGGTGGGAGGTATGGTAACAGATGGAGTCTTTTTCGCAGGATGGACCAGAACCATGCGCTGAGATTAAACTGAAAGCGTCTACCTGCAAAGGTGGAGTCATGTGACGGTTCTCAATGCCAGCATCACTGCTGGGTGAAACCAATAATCCCTCGGAACAAGAAGGAGGACTCTAATGGAGGTACTATTTACTGCATTGGGATTATTTCAATCTAGAGCCAATCAGAGGATCCCTCTCTGGCTAAGACCTGACAGAGCTGCTCCAGTCTGGTGTTAGTCAGTCAGTTGCAAATCAGTGTAATTTACTCCCGTAAATATCTGTGTGTTTAAGGAGGCCATCCTGAATCATGAAACATAATCCATGGGCGAAGGTTTAAGGGAGAGTGCATGAGGCCCAGCATGGGGAGAGAGAGGCGACCCCCCCCCACTCCTCACCACATTCTGCTTAGAGCTCGGCTTCTGCAGCAGCCACTCGATGTCCAGCATGTGGGCGTCGGCCTGCCAGAACTGGTGGTGGCACGGCAGCGTGGCATTGTCCCCCACCACGCGCTTCATCTCCGTCTGGGCATGCGCTGCCAGCAGGCTGAGGAGGACTGTAGTAGGGGAGAGGAGGATGAGACTGATCAGAGGGGCTAGCATGAAAATAATCAGAGGGATCAGTGTCTGTGCAAACAGAATGGGAGAGATCAGTAACTGAACAGTAACTGTACAAACAGAATGGGAGAGATCAGTAACTGAACAGTAACTGTACAAAGGAAATGTGAGAGATCAGTAACTGATCAGTAACATTACAAACAGAATGAGCGAGATCAGTAACTGAACAGTAACTGTACAATGAGAGAGATCAGTAACTGAACAGTAACTGTACAAAGGAAATGTGAGGGCCCAGTAACTGATCAGCAACTGTATAAATGGAATGTGAGATATCAGTAACTGATCAGTAACATTACAAGCAGAATGAGCGAGATCAGTAACTGAACAGTAACTGTAGAAACGGAATATGAGAGATCAGTAACTGAACAGTAACTGTACAAAGGAAATGTGAGAGATCAGCAACTGATCAGTAACATTACATGCAGAATGAGCGAGATCAGTAACTGAACATTAACTGTACAGTGAGCGAGATCAGTAACTGAACAGTAACTGTACAAAGGAAATGTGAGATATCAGTAACTGATCAGTAACATTACAAGCAGAATGAGCGAGATCAGTAACTGAACAGTAACTGTACAATGAGCGAGATCAGTAACTGAACAGTAACTGTAGAAACGGAATATGAGAGATCAGTAACTGAACAGTAACTGTACAAAGGAAATGTGAGAGATCAGCAACTGATCAGTAACATTACATGCAGAATGAGCGAGATCAGTAACTGATCATTAACTGTACAGTGAGCGAGATCAGTAACTGAAAAGTAACTGTACAATGAGAGAGATCAGTAACTGAACAGTAACTGTAGAAACGGAATATGAGAGATCAGTAACTGAACAGTAACTCTACAAAGGAAATGTGAGAGATCAGTAACTGATCAGTAACATTACAAGCAGAATGAGCGAGATTAGTAACTGAACAGTAACTGTACAATGAGAGAGATCAGTAACTGAACAGTAACTGTACAAACAGAATATGAGAGATCAGTAACTGTACACATAGAATCTGAGGGATCGGTAATTCTGTGAGTTCAGCCACTTTTCAGTCAGCAGCTCCAAACTCTAACCAATAGCACATTCCAAACTGCGAGATCAGATAGACAGAGCAGCAGCAGAACAAGCAGAAATTGCAACAGAAGCTATGAGGGTGGGATCAGCAGGCAGCCATTCGTGGTTCTGGGCGTAGCGGGAAAATCTGACAGCATTCATCACGGGTGTCATGTGAGAGTGAGGTAATGCCGTATGCCTGTGTAGAAATACCCACCACTGCAATTAATATCGTGGGAGAATACTAAACACTGACAAAACAGCACAATAGATAAATAATAATACTAACAATAACAACAATAATGACAACAATAACACCACCACCAACACAACAACAGCAACAACAGAACAACAACAACAATAAGTTCTTCGGTTCTGCACCACACACTCCCACATTACTGCTGGGGGTTTGCTGATGGGAGGGGTCCCATTTCTAAGCTGGGTAAATGGCTGCCAAACCGGGCCACCCTTGTCTGGCAGCTGGGTTAATGCGGCGCTAGGATCGTTTCACACAAGCACAAACACACACATGAGGCACCATCTACCTTTAGGTTTTTTCGGGGGTGCTTTGATTCTGTTTATTTACACAAATAAAAGCATTATTTGGTGGAGAAAGCCAAGTACCTCTGTCAAGTACCCAGCAATAGGGTCCCTCCTGGGTTCTCCAATCAGTTATCAGTCATAAGCTACAATCCCATGTGCTTCACCGCTACACCACCTGCTAGCCATTTTCACCTTTTTCTCCTGGTGTGTCACACATGTTCCTTTATTTCCACACAGCTATGATACTGGTCTCTCGTAAC
>JAODJW010000099.1:480529-495178 GCA_026777045.1 Hyperopisus bebe
CTGCAGGAAGGAGCATGAGTCTCGACCCCATCCCGGATCTGGAGGCTGCAGGAAGGAGCATGAGTCTCGACCCCATCCCGGATCTGGAGGCTGCAGGAAGGAGCATGAGTCTCGACCTCATCCCGGATCTGTCCCAAGAGAGGACATGTGTTGGATCCTGAGGACATCTGGCTCATGTTCGTTTGGAGGGGGACTGATCACGCACGAGTGCTGGTGTGAGCGATTAACACGGAAGGTGGAGATGACGTGGTCGCTGGAAGAGCCCCACCTGCAGGGATGGTCATGCACATGCACTCCCTGAGGAACAGCTGATGTCACTAGCTGCAGCTCCTCCCATCCTCCAGCGAGACCTCACCCAGCAGCCTCCAAGAGGCCCGTGCAGCTAAGCACTGACCCGTCTGCTAACCAAACACACGGGAGATTCATACAGACCGACTGCTGCCAATCACCCCCTTTAATACTGGCGCTTAATCACAGACTGCCACCAGCCAGTCCAGTGGTCACATGACCAATCATGTGACATGTCAGCAGAGCCGACTTACTCGACTACGGGTGCTACTATCGTGGGTTTCAGCAATTCACACGGGCGTTACCGCACTCTCCATCCGGAACGTTCCGCAAAGCCCCCAGACCGCCGACGCCGACGTGTGATTCACAGCGTGACCGCAGGCTGAACCTCTCCGTTTATCAGCTGTCAGGACGGAGAGCGGAGAGGCGTGGGGGGCCATCGAGGTGCGGGCATGGCAGTACCAGCGCCCGGCTCCTCTCTCTCCGCTCCATGATTAATGTCCGGATCTGAGGCTGTAGGCGGGAAGAGATGGGAACGGACTCCCTGTCCGGCTGTCATGCCGCAAGGATCAGGGCTGCCTGGGGCTCAAAATCGACACTCTCCTAAAGGGGGCGCCACTAAACCCTCCAATAACAAGGTTTAATTAGGCTATGAATACATTAAATCTAAATTATCCATCTTTTACAAGATATACATCCTGCATTATACATACATTTTCGGAAATAATTAAAACATTAACCGTAGAATGCGTTATAGATGCTACAGATAACTGCATTGGCACATTACTAAATCAATTAGCCTTAATTAATCGCCCATTTTCCTATCACAGTTAATACAACCTATTAAGTAATTCTGTAATTAGGAAATCAATCACAGTCACATTGTGTTTCTGCTAAGACACTTTTCCTAACCACCACAAAGGCACCCCCCCCCCCCCCCACAAAAGAAGACGCGAATGATAAGCTGGGGGGGTGCAGCTCAGTCCCGCGTTCAGCCCAAGCAAACCGTGGCAAAGCCTGGACCCCTCCCTGCCCCCTCGGCACCCTGATTGTCTCATTCTCCCTCATGGGCCCCCTTTCCTTTATTGTTCTCTTGATTGTCTCTTTTCCTCTTTATTGTCTACCCCCCCACCACCCTCGCATTAAGCTGAATGATTGTAATTGTGGTAGTGACACCTTCTTAAACGTAGCATGGATGTCTGTCAACACACTCGCCACTCTGGCACAATGGCGGCGACAATGGCGGGAAATAGAACAAACAAGATGAAGATGAGCCGGTGGAATTGACTCCTCACTCTTCGTTCTCACTGCGAATGACACGCCGAGGCCCTTTTTTAGTGCCTACACGTGCATCCTAGGTCTGCGTGTGGCCTGAATCAGACCAGGCCACTCTGGGTTTACTGTGGTGCGGAAGAGCATCGCTGTGGTCTCCCCATCTCCCGCTGTCCGCGCGTTTGCGAGCAGCGCCATCCCAGAGCCCGCACGGCACGACAGCGCTCGAACGCCGCCCCCCTCCCCCCGGGCACGTGTCCAATCACGGCCGACCGGCTAAGCTCTGCCAAGGTGGGGGTGGGGGGTGGCCGTAGGATAAAGGTACACGTGGGCTTCTAAGTCCGATCCATCTGCAAAATGACCCCCACCTCCCCAAAGCCAGCAGGGGGACAAGACGTGACACATCTACCAGGCGTGGCCCCACCTGCCCACATGGCTAGCGAACAGCCGTCACCGAACCGCGCAACCGGAACCTGCCGGTTCTGGTACTACTATCCCCGTTAATAAGAATAATCATGCTAATGCTAACGACGTCGTCATCAGCTAACGTGTGACAAGCGTTGGTGACGGTTCAGCGAGAAGGCACACTCGCAACAGGCTGTCCTGTTCACGGTATCTCTCTGAGTGTCTGTGCAGGATGGATGGATGGCAGGGATATGATTTCCCCTAAGGACTCACACACGGACCTCCAGGCCGCGTATGGTCTGGCCCCTGCCTCAGCGCCGGCAGGACGCTGTCAGTCTGGCTGGCTCCGCCGACGCACCACTGGTCCCCCTGGGACGGGCGGCTGGAGCCGGCTAACATCAGGAAGCGGGGTGTTTGCTTCCGCTGCCCTAATGGCTGGCCATGGTGAGGAGCGCACAGCAGGAGGGGCCTGACATCAGCAACAAGCCGCCGAAGGTAGCTAAATCTTAAAAAAAAAATAAAAACATCTCAAGTAATATTCTGTGAACCTGTGGCACAAGAAAGTCTGACAGTAAAAACCAGTGACTCTGATTGAGACACAGGAGAACACACATAGGATCAGATTTTTAAAACTCATTGCACATTTTCTCTCAGAAAATAAAAATTACATGATTATTCCCAAAGTTTTTTTCTCGACCTAATTACTGAGGTAGTAACCTAATTAGTTAATGAATTAGGCCTAAATGTCACTGTCCTTATTATGACAAAGTAATTTTTAACAGGAATGTTACTAGAAGGAGAAGCTTTTATCAGCTGGTGTAGTTTCGACAAATTTCGTGTTTGCTAAATTTGTAATGATAAAAAAGATGGATTTAGAAAGGAGGGGGCAAGACACGTCAGAGCGGGATCTGTGATCTGTTTTCTGTGTCAGAAGCATGCAGAGAGCTGAGCAGCATCCAACCCGCAGGAAACCCGCAGCACGGTGCCAGCGTGTGGCCGCGGAAGTGTGGCTCTAGTCCGGCAATCACCAGAGCCATCCGGAAGGCCGGGCTGCAGGCCCACAAGGCCCGATGGCTATGTACCCCCCCTCCTGCCCTCGATGGGCCATGAGGAGCGAGGCGTGGGCGACCACCAGATTGCGCTGGTGCACCCTCAAGTCCGAACGTGAGGCGCGTTAATCTGTCAGGACCTGCTGGACAGGCCTCTCACTTTCTCAGGGGAAACAGATTGTGTCACTTCCCGAATAGCATCCAAATGCCCCCCCCCCCTCCCCCACACCCCCATTTGGTCACCCTAGTGTTTTGGACTGCGTCGCATCCATACTCAGAAATTCCCCTAGGTTTCTGTTTTCCAGCAAAATCTTCACTCCCGAAAAGCAAAGCAGCAATTTTTGTCCTTGGACCTAAACGATCCATTCATCCAGCCTCACAACAGTGTCGAATCAGAGATGGCGGCCTGGACGCCGGCCAGCTCTGCCAGACCGGAGATTATTTAAAGGGATGGCCTTCATTTCTGTGATTTTGGTACCAGGACACTGGCGGCCATTAAAAGGCAGAACCACCTGTCATTTCAGGACGGCTTCAGTGAAAAAATAGCAATTTAAACAAAAATGTAAATGTAAAAAAGAATATTAAAGAATAAAAATGAATGAGGTAGAGATTCATGAAGAACACGACTGAAAGATACTGGAGACGCAACACCTACTTGTCGGTAAATTTAATACCAAGTATTTGTCCACTTGCAATATACTGCTGTCAGCTGACACACACACGCACACGCACACTGCAGGCTGGGGACGTCTCCCAGTGCCAAATGTGCGTTTTAATGACACTGAACGTATCAGTGTTTTCCTGAGCTCATATGAGAGCTATTTGGGAATGTCAGAATAATAATGTCTCCGGTACATTCTATTATTTTCAAATAACAAGCAGGATAAATTAGATTTAACAGTCTTGAATTTTCTGGTCTACTGCACACCACCAAATTGCATACTGTTAAGTTGCGAACGTGAACCTCAAAGGAAATCCTCCACTTCTCTACATAAATGAAGTTTCTACTCTGCTAATACACGCTGACATTAGCGTTAAGCATATTTCCGTTTAATTAGCAGACACACATCTCCGGTAGCAGACTCAGAGGGCAGAATAGTGGCCTTACACTGCTTTGTTGGGGCTCTGATTCCCAACACCGGCTCCCCGTGTTCATTCAAGGTTCCCGCAGTCTAAAATCATGCAGATTGGCAAAGCGGTGCCTCTGAATCACGCGCATGATTTATTGCAGTTTTCATGACTTTGCAGTTGCGCTGGATTCGCACACGCGCAGCATCTGGCCAGCGCGGCCTGGCTCTGGCCCGAGGTGTCGCATGCTTTGCTTCCTTACTCACGTAGATGTTCCAGAAATGCAGGCAAAAGGCTGACAGACACCAGCACCAAATGCTGATTCCTCCAAGACAGAAACGGATTAGGAAACATAGCGAACTTGTGCAGAGTGTTCGACAAGTTCTTGGCTGCACAGAGCGAGGCTCCCCCCAACCTGAGGTTGGAGAGGGTGGGGCAGAGCGGTGTTAGTAAGAGAAGGTGGGGAGAAGTAAGAGACAGACCCCCCCCCACTGCACAGGTCACTAAGCACAGTCACAACTCGATTATAAACTCAGTCTAATAGGCGGTCGCCACGGCGCCCGGTGCTTTTAATTGTAAAAAGGCTCTCGTTTATTATGATGGATGGAGCGACACCTGACAGGAGATGGCCTGGTGACTTCCATGTGTCTCTGCTGCAGCAAACAAGAGCTGGGGGTGGGCGGGCAGGAGGCTGAAGGAACAGAGGGAGAAACATGAAAATGGAAATTCTTGTCTGCGGCACAAATACGTGACACCCGTGAGCCTTAAGGAAGGGGCTCGATCTGTGGGCGTCCTTAAGATGATGACAGCCATGGAGGCTCCCCTGATGGCATGGCCAGCTCCTCCGTCCCCTGACCATTCCCCCCCCGGGGGCGTCCCATGGAAAACACAACACACACAAACACACACACACACACACACACTCGATCCTAAGCATCAAAACCTCAACTTTGAGATTCTTGAAAAACCGCCATCGCCCGTCTCTCACGCATGAAGCAAAATGGATTTTTGGAAACCAATGGATTAATCCGATTGGCCCGCCGCAATCACAGTGACCTTTGTTTTCTGAGGCAGGACGAGCACAGCGGCGAGGAGGTGGGCAGCATGACATAAGCGCTCAGAGCTCCTTGTCACAGACATGGTTGTCCGTATGCCAGAGGAATTCCTTCCTGCGGGATGGGGACAAGGGCAGGGGGACACAGTGACTAAGAGGTGCCGTCCCCCTCCAGCAAACTCCTGCTAAGTGCATCAAGCGGCGAATTTCGGGGATTCCCAGCCTTCCCTTACTCTCATGGAGCAGAAATCGCAGCCGGGTTTGCTCTTAGATGCCAGAATCTCCCACATTGGTGGAATTTCCCACAGTTCCCTGGGCTTGTCTCTTACTGTCGATGTCTTTGCGCTCTTGTCTCACCTGCACAACCCCCACCTCCAAGCCGGGACTCCCGTTATCACTTCCTCCCAGCCTGTTGATATCCACAGAGGGTTCAGCAGGTAATTACCACCCCCCCCCGGCTCAAGCCGTGGTGCCCCCGCTCAGTGCACGCCCACATGACCAGCCAGCTGTAGAAGGGATGCAGAGCTTGGCTGAGCCCTTATAGCGACCAACATTCTGAAGCTCCTTCAGAGAAAATATTTATAAGGATGGGGTGGCATGGGGGGGCGGCATGGTGGTGCAGTGGTTAGTGCTGTCGCCTCGCACCTCTAGGACCTGGGTTTGAGTCCCCACCATGGCTCCATGTGCGTGGAGTTTAGATGTTCTACCCGTGAGGTTTCCTCCGGATTTCCCCCCCACAGTGCAAAATCGTGCTGAGGCTAATTGAAGTTGCCAAAGTGGGTTTGCATGTGTGAGTGTGCCCTGCGATGGGTTGGTACCCCATTCTGGGTTATTCAATGCCGTGTGCCCACTCTGGACCCTCTGTGACCCAGAACAGGAAAAAAAGTTACAGAAAATGGATAAATTACAAGCACGAGAAGGATGAGACTCACGCTGGCGATATTTAGCATTTGAGGTATGACTTACAAAACATGGGGACGCTTGAGCTTTGATTACAACAGTGAAGGAATGTGTACAGACATGAATGTACTAGAGTTACTATCATTAATAACCACTATAAAATACGTGTGGCATGAATTAGCAGTTAGTACAGCTGCTAAAGGCGAAGCTGTGGACTGATTTGACTCTAGACATCCCAGTCTGGGAGTGATGGGCAACTATGGCGGGGAGCTACTGTGGGATAGCCGGTGACCTGTGTGTTGTCATAGCGATGACAGCGAGGTGCTAAAGCACTCGACGCCCACGTGATTGTAAGCATCATGTGGTAAATATTCAGCGTTATGAAAAGGCAGGAATGTAGCCCTGCAAGCCAGCGTGGAAATAAGCAATAAGAAAAGGATTTTGGTATCTGCAAGGTAGACTGGGGGGGGTTTGCCAGCTGAGACCCAACTGTCCGTCTGCTATTATCTTCGGGGGCAACTGCCATGATGGGTAGTCAGATGCAGTCCATCCATCCAGCCATCAGTCCATCTACATGCAAACGTCCCCCCACACACAGCAGGGGGCAGTATTATCTGAGTGAGAATGTCATCGTTCACGGTTGACCTTAGTGAGGGGGTTTCGGACAACTCCCTCCACGCGGAACCGGCTGGCGTGCTGTGATGCAAAAGTGGGTGTTGTGGCTGAGGGTGGTGGTGCAGGGGGGCACGGGGGCCTGCAGAGGAGCCGGCTGTCCTCAGGACAGGGGACCCAGAGGGGCGGAGGAAGGTACTGATCCGGCCCCCCCCAACAGAAAGGGAGACACCACAGAAAAAAGAGAGATATCGTCTGCATATTCATACATCCGCTGTGCCAGGTGACCTTGGCACCTACCGGTAAGAGAGCAGAGACACACACACACACACACACACAGACACACACACACATACAGACACACACACAGACACACACAGACACACACACACACAGACACATACACACAGACACACAGACACACGCGACCATACTCTAGATGTGTCCCTGCTCTCTCCTTCTCTCCCTTCCCCTCTCCATCCTGCACACATGCCCGCTACCGCCCTGCTGGATCGGCATCTCGCTGCATCTGAAACCCCAGCAGGGCTCCCTTGGCCTGCCACAGATGACTTGATATGCTGAGTCATGAGCTGCGGTTGAGTCCGAGCCTCCTTCAACCGCTGCGCGAAACACACACACATGCGCACAAACACACATGTGGTTACTGCACGTGGACATAGCCCACAGACAGACAGACCGACGGACAGACAGACAGACCGACTGACAGACAGGCAGACCGACGGACAGACAGACAGACCGACGGACAGACAGACGGCACTGAACAGCGTTTACCATAACTAATATGGTGAGTAATGGGACAGCGTGGTGGGGACACCTCACCTCCCACAGCCCGGATGGCCACCGCCGTTCATCACCGATCCCGCTCTTGTTTCCTTTCAGCCCCCCCCCCCCATTTGCTTCTCCTTGACCCCACCCTGACTCTTTATCTCACACAATATTGCAATATTTATTCCAATTGCCGCTCTGCTGGAAACACAATAACCAGAACGATGATATGAGGGAGAAATATAGACTCCTGTCTGCAAGCAAGACACGTGGGGGGGGGGCTTGGCATCCATCATGCCCCCCCACCCAGGCAAGTCAGATGTGCATAGAAAGAACTGAACATGGCAGAGAGACCGAGCACCAACAATAAAATTCTCTCCGTTTGGGCTGAATGGTGCCCCAGGAATAAAAATGCTTTAGTAGACCAGCCCCCCCCAGAGCACCTGCATGAATGCTGTCCCCTCCCTAGGGGCCCCATATAGAACCATCATTACCGTTCCAAGACCCAAGGGCATCATCTCAAAGTCCAGTCTGATAGTTCCTGACAACAGGCGGTGGTCCAGTGCTGCAGGGAATGTCTCTTCCTTTGCTGGTGGGGGGGGGGGGGGGGGCTTCCAAACGGCCCACCTCAGCACAGCAAACACCCAAAAGCTTTCAGATTCACAGTGCGACTGTGCGAGGTTCTTCCGCTAAGGCCATTGAAGAAAAGCCGTCGGAACGGAAATCAATAGCGAAACAGCTGCTGCTTTCCAAAACATGCAGATCCCACTGTTCTACCATGTGCGACACCGGGGCAGGAAGTATGCATGATAAATCATGGGCCCATGCTAGGAATTCTGGGAAATCAGTGTCACAAAGGGTGCATTTCTACAGGGGAACAAAACACATGACTACCGAAGGCCTTTTGCCAAAACATGACTGCTCACGGACGCCAACGTGCACATCAGCACAATTCAAACCAGCTCACACATTCAAACCGTCCATAAAGACGCCTCGGCATTTAATCAATGGCCATCGACTCTTTAATTGAAATCTATTGGCTGGTAAAAAAGCATTAGCCTTCTTAGGAAGGACTTCCTGATGATATAACTTTGTTAGCTGTGCCTCTACATGTAAATCAGCCGATACAGAGCAATCGAACTACGACGCAAGTCTGCGGCAGGTGCTAGGTTTGCTGATAATGTGCATTTGTGTGTGTGTGTGTGTGTCTGTGTGTGTGTGGGTATACACTCTCTGTGTGACTGCCGGGTACAGTTATATGTTACGCCCATATTCCTATATCACGATAAATATCTATCCATCCAGATCTAACACCTGCTTAGCCAGTTAAAGTTGTCTAGAGGAGGCAGTGTGCAAAGTAAGGGGGGTCCTGTAGGGGGCGCAAGACCAAGACATGATAATTCTCGTGCCAGGTGAATGTATTGCCGAAAAGCTTTTGCACACGTTTTTGTTTTTCGCTGAATCTGTTTTCACGCTCGTTTGCCGCCTTGCACTTTTCCGGCCCGGAAGCACCTGAGATCTGACAAGGCGGAAACCACTTGACTCAGAAATGTGCGGCAGACACCTGATCCAAGCCAATCTTCCGTCACTCCTCCCCTGAAAGGCATACGGACACTTCGACAGCATGACATAGAGTGGCTCCGCCCCTTCGACAGCATGACATAGAGTGGCTCCGCCCCTTCGACAGCATGTCATAGAGTGGCTCCGCCCCTTTTGTTTTCGTTTTCGTAACAAATTGTTATGGGCCACCTCACCATCTTTGACCGTGATTTATCACATGCTGTGGGCCAGGAAACCACATTTGATGGTTATGACTCTGAGCCTAAACCAGAGCAAAAATCAAACGCTATTCTTATTCTGAGTTTGGGACAATGTTTCCGGCTTACAAATACAATTAAAAAAACAGAAATACGATTATTTCAGCCAATTGCAATTAGCGTGTCTGGCCAAAACGTGATTCTAAACTAGAGGAGGAAATCACCTGAAAAGTGAGCGTGATCATTCTCACATACCGCAAACCGACTCACTGGGTCATAAATCGCTCTGCAGCCCGGAGTTACAATGTGTGACTAAGATCAAAACCAGCACATTGGCGCCTGTGTGTCGGAAAGCGACCCACTCGATTTAGGAAGCCCATCGATGGGCCTATCCCAAACCAATCTATCGGCCCAGATCAGGAGTGAGACGGTATCCGAGGAAACGGCACCGTCTCCAAGGGAACTGCAAGAAATGGTTAAGTATGACCACACCACATTAGAAATATTTTCTTAGTGAGAAACCCGTATATACGCTTCATGTCATTGTTTCATGGTTGTTGCAGTCATTAGCTTATTTTATGGTTAGAAAAGGTAGAGTTACACATTTTTAGGACTATTATTTCATCATCTTCTCAGTGATACCTAGGGAGAGAGTGGTCCGGAGAGGGATGTGAGTGAAGAATGACAGAAATTAGCCTTTGAAGCCCACTGGGCGTGGGATTAGGCTGCACTATTACTCACTGCCTGGTTTAACCCAATGGGAACACATAGAGCAACAGAACTGGGATAAATCAGCGTCTGACTGCCATCCCAGGATCAGCACCCTCCAGGGGAGCTGAAGCATGGAACCACGGGAGAGAGGGTCTGCAGCTTTTCAGACTGAGTCCCGGGGCATTTCTTAATGTATTTAATTCCTATCTGATGGAGAGAATGACGTCACCTGACTGGAAAATCGGCTGCAGGCTGGAATGGGACCAAAATCACAGAGAATTACTCACACCTGCAAAAGCCAGGTGACGTCATTTTCTGTCCGAACGACGACTTGGTTAATCAACGAGTCCGGTCATCCTGCTACAACAGGGGTGTCTGTCTTGGCTCGCAGCTGTGCAGAAGGCCTGGGAGTGAGATTCAAGGCTGGACAAAGGAAGGCGGGAGCTCGGGGTGTTTCTTCAAATGTCAACACACAGGCTGCCTCTTCCCAAGTCCCCCGTCTGGTGACAAATCAGAGTGATGGGCTGGGCTTCCGTCTCAGACCAGCCAAAGGAAACAAAACGATCGCCCCTTTCAAAGATGGGTCAAGGATCGATACTGTTTATCGATAAACGGTGGAATATATTGTCCTCTTTTGACGAATGCTCACATAAAGGGGAAATGCCCACCTGATATTTTCCACATAGTCACGTTTTATCGGCGTGACGCCGTTTTAAAGCCCACGTTTTTCTACAGAGGGTACTTTTTAGTGTTTCAAAGCACGCACGCTCCTGAGACAATCGTCTGACACGGATCTGTGCGTTTTTGTTATTTCAGCAACAATTGGTCCGCAGGCTGGGCTGTCAGGAGGCCGAGAGGCCCAGGTACAGAAGCTAAAAATAGAACGGGGGGGGGGTGCAAGATAAACCACAGCACGGGGGGGGATACTAGCGTTAGCCATAAATAACTCCATTTTAGGGGATTCAGCAGATCTGAAACCTGGACGAAGGCCAACGATTCGGCGGAGGAGCTCGAGAAACGCACCTAACCTGGTTTGCCACAACGAAAATATCCCACCGTATAAAAATAGAAGCACAAAGAAATGCAAACGACGGTAACTTTCAGTGACATGTATGCGCAGGTAAAAAGACATTAAAATAAATACATCAATGCCATTCGTTTGCCTCACTAGTCAATGCAAACAAAAGCTAGCGCCCTGCTTGTTCTATTTCCTGCCTGGAGTTTATATATAAATATCACTTCCCGAGGATCAAAACACAATGGACACTTTAAGTTTGCCAAGTTAGCTGCTCTGAATGATAATCGTGCGGTGAGGTTTTTTTTTACACCAAGTAGACGGCCAGAAATATTAAAGAGCACACGGTGAACATGAACATGAAGCATCACGGAGGAGATCCATTTCCACCAGAAGATGAGACTAATGACCCGTGAAGATAACAAAGGTGACTGTGCCATCTGCTCGCGTAAAAAACGGCTTGGCGCGGCTACGGGCAGGAGAGCGGGCGCGCGGCTCTGTGCCAACATGCAGACGCACGCATATTTATTACGGTAAAAACTCCAAACGTCTAATTACGCAGAAATGCTGAACAACAAGCGCTACGTGAGCGACGGCGTCATGATTGATCATGAAGCTTGGACGGGGACACTTTGTGCACGTTAATTAATTCACCCAGAATAGTAGGAGAAATGTGAAAAATACTGCAAGGAATTGGAATTAAAGCCAGAGGAAAGCAGTGATTTCATACAAAAGATGGTAAACAACGCCATGGGGAATTACGCAAGGCACAATTTCAGATTGGATTGAGAAATTCTGGCTATTTAATGATTTAATAACACCGCAATAAATAAGACTTTCATTGCCAGAGGACTACACTCTTCTGGGGTAGCTGCCTCTGATTTTAACATCGAGCACAAAAATAGATTTCAATAATGGAAAAAACCTGCAACACTTCTTCGCCTGGATTTTCACACAAAGTGTGGGTACCTGTTTATCACTGTACATTTCTTACATAATGTTAGATTCAGGACCTTGGTCAAGGGAAGGAGATGTGCATGCCAGGAGGCTGATAAAACAAAACAAAACAAAATAAAACAAAACGGGCGTCATTTACCTCCATGCCACAAGTGGCCGCCACCAACCGACATTAACCACTTAAAACCAAACTGGGCAACAGCTCTCGTACTGCACCTGAGGCGGATATTGCTGCTCTCTGGGGATGGTTGCGGAGAAGGATGGCGTGGCGTTCACGGCAAGCTCTTGCAGACCTCCAGCAAAAGCTGGGGTCTAAACATAGACGCGTCTCTGCCTGATAAGACATCAAACGCCTTTCATCTGTGTAGATAGAGAGCTGGTGTCGTCTGCTACTCTGGGAGACATCTGAAGGCACCAGTCATCTGGAAGAACAGGGGAGGGGCCAGCTTCCAAAGTAAAATATGATTTTGTATGTTTATCGATTTACTTCAGTTGCAAAGCAGGCAATTTTAGCCCAGAGTGACTTACGCAGCTTATTAATATTGACATAATTCCTTTATTACATAAGAATTTCGCTTAAATTACCTTAATCAGCGGTACAACAGAGGGGCTTAGTGTCAAAGGTCCACTAGACCACTGCATCCCCTGCTTGCCTAAGAACCACATCAGCACTGTGGTCACCCAGGCCATCCAATCAGAGGTAGCGTCGGCAAATCATGGCGAAGGAACTCATCCGATCGGAAATGATGTCGTGCAGCCTATGCTGGCTATTGGTTGAGATGAATGGGCCGGGAAGTGGTGAAGGTTACGGAGTGAAGCTGAGAGACCTGATATATCCCTCCTACAATGCATGAGCGACTCCAACATCTGCCATGGTGTATCCCTGTATCACCTAATTATTTCAGTGGATTCTGATGGCGGGAAGGCTGGGGCTTTCATTGTAAATGGTGAGGGTGTGTTAACAGCTTCACGCGCGGGCGGTAAGGCGCTGGGGTTTCACACCTCCAGGGTTGTGGGTTCCACTCCAGTCCTTGTTACATGTTCTCCCACAACCCATGTGACCACAGCTCCAGCCAATCAGAGTCTGAATTGTGGGAAAGGCTCTGACTTAAACAAACCCGGATTTGATAAGCGGGTATTAAAGAATGACGGCTGAAGAACCAGCAGCATGTCGCTAGCGTCATATTTTGGATTTTGTACAAAACGATCTATTTCGCAAACTGACCTTTAGTATCGTGCATTATAAAGCAGGTTGAGCTTTTTGCAGTTTTTTCTGCTCATCAAAATGTTTATGTAGAAGCGAGATTGAGGAATTGGGGCGCACAAGGAACTTTGCAATTTTTAGCTTCTAACAGAAACATGTAAAAGCACATTCCTGCCCGGAGACGACACCGTTACATAACTCCGGACTTGCCACTTGTCCGTGAGCAAGTCAGTGGGGCTGTATGGAGCCAGCCCTCGCCTCAGATGGATGGTTCCGGATTAAATATTTGTTGGCGGAAAGTAGAAGGGGTCCAAGCGTGGCTCGAAACGTGGCCCGAGCGATCCAGAAACATCCATCACCCGTCAAGGTGAACGTCCCTGTTTAGAATGAATCCCCAGCCATGCAGTCTGGTTTTCATTAGACCAGCGAGAGCTCAAAGGCAGGCTGGTAATTTGGAGGGAGAGATTTAAAGAACCACAGATGGGGATGGGGGGGCGGAGACCATAGAGACCTTTCATCATAAAACATGTCAATACAAGGTAACTGGCGTGATGGAGACAAGCTAAGAGGTAACGGAATAAAAAAAAAATACAAGCGAAAATACAAGATTGAAAAGGTCTGACTTTCTGGTATATTCTACTGAAGCTGGGCCAAGCCGTTAAATAGACCTTACAGCCTGAAACCAAGATGTCCCTCAGAATTGAACAAGACATCCGACCAGGAAGTATGGAAATGCCCCACTTGTACTGAAGGTCACCCCAGTGGTGGAGGTTGTGATAGACATCTCCCGTGCTTCCTGACCTGCTTAGAGGCTGAGGTCAATGGCTGGGCGTGGCGCTGGAGGGAGTGGGCAGACATAGAGCAGAGGACCAGCAAGGTCAGACTGAGTTGGATACTGGATCACTGTGACCTTTGGGACGTCAAATGGCACTGCATTACAAACATACATGATTCTACAGTGGAAATCACTGCATGGACACTTCTGAAAATCGTTATCTGTGACCACAGTTTGTCACTGCATCCACAAATGCAGGATGAAGTTCTACCACGCAAAGAAGAAACCAGATCTAAACACGGTCCAGAAATGGCTTCTCTGGTCCCGAGCTCATGTAAGATGGACTGAGGCAAAATGAAAAGCTTATCATCTGGTCTGACAAATCAAAATCTCAAATTCTTTTTAGAAAACATGGATGCTGCGTCCTCTGGGCTAAAGAGAAGAAGGACCATCCAGCTTGTCATCAGCGGACAGTTCAAAGCCCAGCATCCATGATGGTATGGGGGTGCATTAATGCCCATGGCTGGGGTGAAAAGCATCATTAATGCTGAAGGTGATGTGTGTGTGTGTGTGTGTGTGTGTGTGTGTGTGTGTGTGTGTGTGTGTGTGTTTTGGAGCAACATATACTGCTGTCTTTTTCAGAAAAGGCCTTGTATATTTCTGCAACACAGTGCCAACACGCATTCCGCACCTCTTACAACAGCATGGCTCCGTAGTAAAAGAGTCCGGTTGCTAGACTGGCCTGTCTGCAGTCCAGACTTGTCACCCACTGAAAACATTTACTGCATCATGAAAC
>JAODJW010000099.1:522204-533993 GCA_026777045.1 Hyperopisus bebe
CCAGTCCATCATTGGATATGCCCACACACGACGGAAATTTACAGTCACTAAATCACCAGTCCATCATTGGATATGCCCACACACGACGGAAATTTACAGTCACTAAATCACCAGTCCATCATTGGATATGCCTACACTCAACGGAAATTTACAGTCACTAAATCACCAGTCTGTCATTGGATATGCCCACACACGACGGAAATTTACGGTCACTAAATCACCAGTCCATCACTGGATATGCCCACACACGGCAGAAATTTACAGTCACTAAATCACCAGAACTACATTTCCTTATCATTAGAGGCAGCCTCTTCATACTCTACACGCAGCGATCAATTGTGGTTCAAACTCACAACCCTGCTAATATACAAATTCTGAACTGGTTCTCTAGACACAACAAACTGGCCTCTAGGTGCTCGCTGGCTGTCACCCAGTAGTAGGCTGTCATTTTTGTTGAACCCCCAGAACCAATAGCAATCTGGAGAACAGAGATGAAGCCAAATTTAGCTCAGACCAGGAAGTACTGCATCAAAGGAAGGCGGACGCCAATGTCAGACGGACAAACGGTCTAAGAGAAGCAGCCATCAGTGTCAGGAAGACTAACATCCTAACTGGAACTCAAGATAAGCCCCTCAAAACCTATCAGGGCTCTGAAAGCTGCTTATACAGGATCCCAGTCAAGTTTAATTAGTGGAAGTGTCAAGGTCCATCATGGTTTCCTTTTGCAAAGCTATGACTCAGAAGTGCCTGAGGCTGCCCTCTAGTGGTGAGGTGGACCTGTGACAACAGCTTTTATTAAAAAGTATATGAATATTACATCTACTCCTTATACTGACTGCTGCACTCCTATAAACTTATGATTCATTTGTAAGAGACTTGGTGATGTTAAGATAATGCATTTTTGCTGCTGCATTATAAATAAAAAATGCAAAGTAACCAAAAATGAGAAATTAAAATCAGAGCGGAGTGCTACAATGAAGTGTTGTGATAAGGAAAACGGTATACCTGCCTTCTGAATAACTATCCACTTAGCAGCTGCCATCAAAATACATGCAGTTTGTTCTCTGACACCCAATAGTGAATCAAATTCATTATCCAAGAAAAGCATTTCTAAGTGATTCAGATGGAACAGAAGACTACCCTAACTCCCATATGAAGGCTAACCACACAGAAGACAGAGTGGCCCAGACCTTTGGCACCAGACAATCAGGACCTGAGTGATAAACAGACCATGAATAACATCAGTCCTGCACAAACATAGCTACTTAACTGGCACTTAATTTCACATAATACCCCCATACCTCACCTCCCTGTTGGATGCCAAACAGCGATGCATACATTTTTAATTGAACTCATTTAACGCAGTAGGTAAGTGCACTGTAGCACACTTTATACCCAATTTGGAAGCAAAATCAACAGGCAAAGCACTTTACCGAGCATTTAATAAATAAATAAACATTGGAACTGCTGACGACTCGCTGTAGCAGAAAGCTCGATGGTAAGCAGCAACCTCTGATTCCTATGGTGTGAGCCGCTTTATTATTCAGCATCGTTTAAGTAATGAAGCTCCTTCTAGGACTGCAGTAGAAACGCCACAAGCAGCCTCTGAAGCAGGACCGCGACCGACAAACGGGGTCTCAAGGGCCGCGACCGTCAAGCGGGGTCTCAAGGACTGCGACCGTCAAACGAGGTCTCAAGGACCTCAACCGTTACATAAGGCTGCAAGAACCGCAATCGTTAAATGATATTGCAAGGACCACGGTCACTGAGCTGGACTAGAGACCCTTAAAAGCAGCCACACCTCCAGAACAGGATGACCATAACTTCACTGGACCGCAACCTCAGAACAGAATAAGACCCAGAAAGCAGGATCTTTCAGGAAATTGGGTAGCCAGACAAATTTATCCAGGAGCACTTGTGGGTTAGTTTACCTACCTAGCTGGCTGAAGCATTTTGGACTGGCAACAGTGTAGATTCATCTCCCTGTTCCCACGACAGCATGGATATTGGATATGATCTTGGTGTCATACTGAAGCCATTTGTTAACAGGGGCCTCAGGCTGCAATTAACGGGCATTTCGGCAGGAACTCTGACGTAAACCTTCTCCCAATCTCCGCCTGGCAGCTGAGAGTGTGCTGAACTATCTGGAACCTTCTAAGACAACAAATACGGCACGCAGCCTTCGTGACATCAAGTGGGAGACTTGCTGCATGAGGTGCACCCCAAGGCTCCACGTCGAGACCTATGCCACGCTTTGGCTAGGCTGCGGACCGCCTTGGGGATTTTGAGGGACAGCTGGCCCTTTAAGACATGGACAGTGACTCAACTTGTGTTGCAGGTATTGCACATTCAGCATGATGTGCCATGTTCCACTATCAACAGTAGAGGGAGCCCTCGAGCATATTAGGAGCAGAGATGGGTATCCTACCGAACTCAGGAGCTGCATAAGTTTCTGTAATGGAGGCCTGGGGGGGGCACTTTTGTTTGTGTGTGTGTGTGTGTGTGTGTGTGGGGGGGGGTGTTTCTCAACATCTGCTGTAAAGAGGCAGATTCTGTCTAAACGAACCTGGACCTGCAAACAGACACAGGTACAGACACGCATAGACAGTAATGGAGCTACTGAATCAATGAGTAACGGCACCACGGCGCAGCCACGGCCCCCCAGTGGCCACAGAGGCATCACACTCTGTCACGCAAAGCAAGCTCCTCAGGACTGGGTCAGAATGATCAGCGATAATGGCTGACTGGATAATCCGGACAGCTTTGATAGTGCCGGCGGTTAAGTGCAGGGAAACAAAAGTGAGGAGATGTTTCCCATGTGGGGCTCCAGACTACACCCCCACCTGAACGCTCAGATGCTTTTATCTCGCCCCTGAGCGCCAGCTCTGCCTCCCCCCCAGTTGGAGTCTGTTTACATCATGCGGTTTATTTCCCTTCTAATCTCCTCAAAGCCCCTCCCACACCGGGTGGCTCAGACCATGGGGGTGAGTCACCCTGAGACACGGGAATGTCACCCGTCACCAAGGGTGACAAAACTCTGCGTTCCTGTACCACGGCGCAGGTGCAAAAAGCTGATATTGGTGTCTGGGTCCATAGAATCATCCAGAATCCGGCCTAATTGTCACTGAGGAGACATCACAGCATAATGAGGTGGAGGTGAAGCTGATGCCACTATTACACCTTCAGGATTGTGTGTTTAAATCCCGTTCCAGTGCCATCTGGGTGTGGTTAGTTCCCGCATGTGTCCCCTCTAACAGACTGGGCCCTTCTGATGTCTTGCTGCTCGTCACACCCCTAAACAGATGGGTAGATATCCTGTTTAAACAGCACCTTTCTAATAACCCACAAACGGCGCCAATAAAACACAGAAATTACGCCTCAATTTAAAAGCATAACCGCTCCCAAACAAAACAAGCATTAAAAAAACAGCATAATTACAGTCATCTTTCAAATCCACGCGTCATGCCTGGTACTTAGCGCTCCATTACTTTTTGGTTCCCTTTCTCAGTAATAAAGCCAGTCTTCCGACGGCAGTAATAATTGCGTTGATGAACATGCAAAGGCACCGGAATGGCGCTCCGGCGCGACTCGGCAGAGGAGCAAAGCCGCCCGCGCTAAGGCGGCTAATCGCGTCTACACGCCGCGTCCTCTGCTTATTTAACACCTTTAATACAAGCTTACAGTCCTTCAAAAAGCTCAGCCACGACGGAAACCTCCTGAACTCGCGTATAATCTGCTGTAACCCACAACATATATAAGGCTTTTTGCATTAGGGAATTTAAGGAACATGTGTTGATACGTTAGGCGTAACTCCTAATGCATGCTTGATTCTTTTATTGCTAATCTCAACAAATCACTAATGGTTCTAAAATATATACAAGCCCCAAAGGTGATCTCCCTGATCCTATTAGGTACCGCCCCCGAATTAGATCCAAGGAACTCCCGTCTAATCGCTCTTAAATCGAATCAGGGCAGCAGATCGCTCATCCCACCTGTGAAGGAGTCACATGACCCTGGAAGCACGTCACCCTCGGTCAATTACCAACCACGCGCAGCTTTGATTTCAAAAAGAGGCTCCATGCGCGTCACCCCCGATGCAGCCACTGTCACACCTCGGCATGCCGTGGGCGTCAAAGCGATCCGCAGAAATGTTTCCATGTCAGCACATAGCTCTGCTGAGCTTTGAGTTTGTAAAGCGTGGCTGCAAAATCTCCGGCTTCACTCTAACCCGAGTAAACAATAAAAGAATGTGTGTGTGTGTGTGTATATATATATATATATATATATATATACGTTATTTATGACTAGGTAACTTCCCTGTTTTCATCAGTACGAAAAGCACACTCATTTCTGATGTGATATTGTGAATGGCCCCATTTTAGAAATAAAAAATAGCTAAAACTTAAGGTCAAACAATTACATACTAGCCTGGTTATTTAGTAAACATTTAAAAATACTTCCTGCTGCAGAAGTAGGAACTTCAGTGTTTGCAGAGTGCAAATATATCATCCCTATTACACAGTTAAAATAGCAGACAGTAACACTTGGGGAAATATAATACAGTATCATACTATGACTTCCATATTATTTAACCACAAACTTGGTAATACTGATCTTATATTTGTTCATCATTAATTAATCATGATGCATCTTTCATCCTAAGCAGTTACTATATCTTAAAACTGTAAATCTTAGTGAACTACTGAAGGAACACATCATGAATAAGAAGTGGAATACCGATCTCACGTTTGTACATCATTAATGATGACTTTTTTAATCTCAAGTTGCAACTATATTTGTTCATAATTTGTACTTCAGTAGTAACTGAGTTATTACTAAGTATTTGTGCCCCATCAAGTAAAGTGTTACCTTCAGGATTGGACCCAAAAAGTAGGACTTTATCCACACATCCTCCAGTCGCTTCTCCAATATAGGATCATTGGTTTACAGGCTTTTGTACATTTTAAATATCGATCCTATTCTAATCCCACTAATATGCATTATGGTATGAGAATTAACCAACAGTGGAATTAAACAGAAGAGTCAGCACATCTGAATAGCTTGAAAATTTAAACTAACATTTATTTGCTTTTCTCCCCCCTCCCCCCTAAAAATGTGAAAGAAAAAGAATGACCCATCCTGTGGGGACAAACGCTGATAACCCATACTGCAGACGCACGTCTGAACAGTTATTTTTGTTCATTCCAAGCCAATGGAACGAAAACGGAATGCGATCCAAACGGGGGCCTCCGGAGCAGGCGGGACTCCGCCTCCCGTACGTGACGAACCAAAGAACACGGATGGGGGTGAACGGGAATGCATGTCAAAAGCATAGGGGACACCCCAGAGGACGGCGCCATTTCCGACGCTGTGCAGACGCTGTACAATTCCCTTCATCTGTCAGGCCTATCGATACTTTGGGGTTTTTGGCTCAGAAAGCTACAGCCTAGCTCACGCTCTTGTTCTCGCCATTTTCCACGATTTTACGCTTCTTTTCCTCGGTTTCTGTCTTGAAAACATTGGCCTTGTAATACTGCAGCTCTTTAATGCTTTCCCGGATATCATCTAAAGCTCTAAAAGAAAAGAAAAAAAAAAGACGCATCACACACATATCACAAAACACATTTCATGAAATATAATCTATGCACTCTACATGCAAACCTATGCATGCTACTGAAGTCCAAAGTCTTGTGCTATACTGCCATCTGGTGGCTAAAGTTCATAATTTAAAAATCTCTATGAGGCCAGAGTATAGAAGAAAAGAATAGGTGTCAGAGACAAAACAGGCACTTTCTCAGATATTGAAGGCTAAGTTGATGCCCATTTAAACACCGCTATGTGCATGGTCACGCGATGCTACTTCTGCATCAGTTTTCTTTAAAGATATTTTTCCAAAAGTAAAAACAAAAACCTGTGTGAGGCTTTTTTCTGAGGAGCCAGTTTGTACTCGATGGGAAACCAGCGTCTAGAGAAGAAACAGGAGAGAGACGGGTCACGTTCAGCGGCCAGGGCTGAAGCAGTGTCACAGCAGACCCTGGCCCTCTACCTACTGGGGAGGCCCCCAGTACTTAATCTATAAATCAGAATGTGCTGGAATGTGAAGGGCATATGAGAGCGGGGAGGTAAAGGCACAGGTCCTGGAACGTGCATTAGACATGATGCTGGAAACGTTGTGCATTTTAAAGAATAAATCTAAACTAATAAAGGACATGAAACGGCGTGAAAATTGGTCTGCACATTAAAATACATATTCATTGCATTTTACTTTGTTATTTTATGCAATTGTTTTTTTTTTTACACCAGACAGCTGCCAAATCAGCGCAAATAGGTGACAAAACACAGAGAGAACCTGGAAAGCATTCAGGAAGGATCCAGCATGAATTAAGCACTTGAATCCAATTCACTCCCCTTTATGTGAACAGTGTGAAGCAGCCAGTCACAAGAGGAAGACACTGTCACATTAAAAGACAGAATGTACATACTAATACTTTTTAAAGCCTCCTGAAAAGCTGAGGAATAAAAACATTTTTTGGTAGTTTCAAATGTTCCTTTAGCATCACGCTAAAGGTTTCATTAGCATCTAAAAAGAGAGCAGTGGTCTATGTACCCGATTAGCCTGAGAGGCTGGCCAGGGCTCCCTACCTGCACAGCTCCTTGACGGTGCTCACGTCGATGATGCGATAGTGCAGGTGGTGCATGAACTGGGGCATGTATTTATCTAGGAACTTCTTATCAGCATGCACCGAGTTTCCTGGGGGAAGAGCAGAACCAGACATGGTGAGGTGCAATAAGGCACCGGCTGTGTCCAAATTCAACAGTGGGGTCCTTCTAAGCCTGCATTCAAAGACTGAATGCTTCAGCACATTCAGCGGCTGCCCCACCCCTCTCGGAAGGACTCAGCCTACGTTGACCGAAGGATGCAGCCCCTGTGCCACCCACAATCCTTTGCTACGAAGGATTGCATAATACACTCAGGGAAGGATATCTGAAGCTATGACATCATGCCCAGCACTGCTGGGTCCCCAGAACAATGATTCTGCAGGAATGACACGCTTCGTCAATCCGGGCTCGCCGACATGAATAGCCGTCTTGAGCAACACTAATGAGCCAATCATGGGATAGCACAGGTGGTCACATGGGTGGAGGGGGCGTCTTCTCACCCGCCAGTGGACAGTGGCCAGGTGGGGTGTGCTGCCGGACGAAGGACAGGAACTCGTACTCCGCCTGCTGCAGGGATATCTTACTGTCCCTCACAGCCTGCGTCAATCCCGACTGGAAAAGATGACGAGCCCAAAGTCAGACTGCAACCCAGTGTAAACATCCTCTGAGGTTATTACACTTCGGGAGGGACAGTGTTACGGAGGTTACTCACAAAATAATCCATTACAGTTAGTTGAGTATGCGGACTCTTTATACTCAATTGGTTGACTGAAACAAATCCTTGGTCTGGATTTGTACTTTATGGACCTGAACTTTCCACCTCTGTCCGTAATGAGTTACGTTTGTGAGTAACTTCCCCGACACTGCAGCTACACGGTGTGTGGGTTTACCTTCCCGTGGTGCTCCTTACACCAGTCAGACATGCTGTCCAGGAGTTCGTCTGACTGGTTGATGATTAAATTAGGACCCTGTCAAAAGATACAGCGAACAAAAGATATTAAAAAAAAATCCACCAACAAAAACTGGTAACACCGGCTGTAGGGGCTTGAGAGGAGCCTCGTGATTATCACCTCAGCCAAAACGTTCAGGTTCGAGTCGGTAATGAGGCAGGCCATTTCGATGATTTTGTCCTTTTCTATGTCCAAACCAGTCATCTACAGAAAAAATAATAACCCTATTATACTCCGAACCAGCCGTGATCATTGGTGTACATCCATTAAAATAATGCATATGGCGGACTGTCGCTACACTTGCGGACGGTATTTCAACACAAGACATAAAGAATCAAGAATTTCCAATTGGAATCAATAAAGTTAATCTTAAACTCAAATCTGTTTTTGATGGTATATTCAGTGCACAAAACGTAGGACGACTAACTAGCATATCTAGGGCCGCTAAACCTGCGACGTGGCAAATAAAAAGAAAATAAAGCTGAGTAACACTGCTACTTTTTGGCCTTTTTAATTTCCTGCAGAACAGGAAGACGATCGTCCGGCGTTTCGTTCTGCCTCAGCAGTAAAAATGAAGATAGTCCTCTCAAACTACGATTAAACTGTTACATAGATGAAGGAATGGATAAGCTAGATGAAGGCATGCATACACACAAACATACTTGCATGCATGATTAATTGAATAAATAAATAAATGCATAGATGGATGGATGGATGGATGGAAACCGGCTGGCCCACGGCAGCAAGGCCCACGGCACCCCGTCACGACTAGGCTGCCGATCTACGACTGTAGACCCGGCCACTACCTCCAGATCGACCCACACCAGCCTCTGGGTCATATCTTCAGACAGGACGGCTGACGAAGCTGTCATGTTCATACGGATGGTCAAGGAGTTCTCCAAAGCAGACGGCCTGGGCGTCGCTGTTTTTGCCAGTACTAGGCTGACTGAAGGCAAGCACCATGCGCCCGTTAGGAAGGGACGTGTCCGGCCGACGGAGAGCCACGGAAATGCGGAAAAAGCCGTCACCCCGCGCCCGAGTCCTGCTCTGAGCAGCCACGCTGCTGTTCCTATGTACGCCGGCATCCTGGCCGACTTCCGACACGAACTGTCGTAAAGCGTCTGAAAATGAAAGCGGAAACGCTCCGAAAGACTACAAATGTAGTGCGAAAAACATCTGAAATAAAACAAACCAAGGATGATATATTTTTTATTCTAAAAATAATTAAACATACATTTTGTTAAATGCTCCCTCTTTTCTCCGTTTCGAAAAGTCATCACCATTTTGTCCTCATACTAAATACACATTTTATGATTCCATAACTTCTGACCTGGTGCCGTACACCGGTCGCGCCACGGTCAGCTAACTGCGCGTGGTCTTGACTGACAGGTCACTTAACGTTATGCATTTTTTTGGCAGGCTAAATAGTCAAAACTCATCTAGTATGCTTTCTCCGGGTAATTTAATGGCGGTAACAAAACGCTTCGTTGAATGCTTAGTCTGCATCTGCAGCTCGTGTTAGGTAACGCTGTGTTTTTTTTTTTTTAGCTCAAGTTCAAATAAAGGGAAACTCGCGCAGTGTGTTAAAAACGATTTTCCCCAGACAGGGTGTTGATCTTGCGTGGATCTCCGCCAGGACCTTACACGGATTTCCTGAGTTTATAATTTGCGGCCTTGCATTGATACCTCATTGATTTGCACGATACCCATCATTAAGACACGGGTGTATAAATTATAAGCCCAGCTCTCAACGGAGACCACTATAACTTAATTAAAAGTCTGTTGGAGAATATTTACAGGACACGGTGCAGTTAATGGAGTTGATTGAGTTGTGACATTTACATTTTTGCGCACTGCCATCATCGGCGTGCCCCGTCATGTTTCCATCCACGCTGCGCCAATGCACGGCTGCCAGCTGCGCCCTGCTCCCCGCCCGAACCAGGTGCTGCTCTCCGGGGGACCCCTCACACAACCATTGCGTTTTCCTTAAGCAAACTGCGCTGATTCTTCACAATATATCCAAGTTATAAGAAGGCCATCGGTTCCTTGGGCAGTACACGTTTTTACCGGGCTGCCGAAATTCTGCGTGACGCAAAAACATATCTAACACAATTCAAAATTTTCAATTTAATAAAATGTGCTTGCTTGTAAATAATCAAGGAACTAAAAGTTGATTTTGCAAACTGTCCCCCACACGGGTGACTCCCCGCCATCCTGAGCGTTTTACAGCGACCGCAGTCCCAGCCGTCCTTGGCCTTTCACGTCATGTTTACTCTCGGCGCTGGTACCAATTGGCAGAGGAGCCTTTGAAGTTAATTCCACTCTGTCAATGCGTTTCAGATGGACAAATGCATAAACATGAACATAAATACCACAAGAAAACATTTTTGAACTTATTTAGAAACATTGCGGCCATGCTTTTAATAAAACGCAGAATGGATGGTCCCTAGAAATGTGTTTTATCTTAAGCTTTTGAGAATTATGAGAAGCTCCAGCACGTATGTGGCATAAAATCAAGAATAATAATAATAATTAAAAAAAAAAAAACATTAAAGAGGGGGGAAAACTACTAAGAAACAAGAATGTAAATGAAATCTCATAAAACGAAATATCTCTCTTCATGTCTAAATAGCATAATAAAGTAACGCTATATGGTAAATTAACACTAAAACCTCTTGGAATACACAACTGCGTGACTATGTTAACGAGTACGACGGATTTACCTGACAAATGCACAAACAGACTTTTAAAGCCCCATAAATCACACAGAAAGTGGCAGCGCTGCTGAGGGCGCCTCCAATATAGCGAAAAGGACGATACTCGATACATAAATGTAAGGGAAAAAGCAGCAATTCTTATAGACCCGGTGAAACCAGTTTAATCACCTTAATGTATTTTCTAAATATAAAAATGGCAACCGAAGTTGCTTTATTGACATGATTGTGATTAACATTGTTATTTATTAAGGGAAATGAGGGGCAAGTTATGGCATTTATATCGTCAACTTTTGAAACTTTTGAAATTTATGATCTGCAAAAAATGGTAAGGAGAGAGAGAGAGGGAGAGAGAGAGGGAGGGAGAGAGAGAGATGACAGTGCGGGTATAATAGACTATTTACGAACACGCAACGGATCACTGACATATGGGTAGTCGAAGAGTGTCAGGGTAGTTCAACACTGAGCCAAATTAATTTTGTCTGGAAATAATAAGCTGAAAGTAAGGGCGAATCGATGTAACTGTTTCACGACCGCTCGCTGCTTGCGCTCCGCCGGTGACCATGCAGTGCCAATCGGAGTCATCGCTCTCTCCCCCCGGGTCAGTCGGAGTACCTAGGCATCGCTACAAGACTTTCATGATAGACGAAATCCTTTCGGACGAGACTCGCAAAAACTTGGGGAAACAGTCCTTCGGCTCCCTGGGACAATATTTCATGGTGAGAGTAAAACCTGAGTTTCATCGTTCTGCGCAAACCTTCCACCCAGGTAAGCAGGATGCACACGCATTACCATCTATTCGGATGTTTTATGAATAAATTTAATTAGCAGGATTGTTGACTTAACGCTTATAATACGAAATGCTACCCATTCTGACAGTTTTTCGTATTATCGCCTCATTATTATACGCCGAAAAAGGGTTCGCTAACTCACAATTAAACCAGAAAATGTGGTATCAGGTTACTTGTAATATCACGTTTCCGATTTGAATTTTAAAATTTCAGATATATTAGCCTGCATTGTATGCTTTTTCACTGTAACTTGAAGCGAATAGATGACAGGTCCTCAGTATAAATACAGAAAAATCCTGAAAAAAGCAAACGGGGAATTTTACTGAGTTCAGTTAGGCGCCCGTTATTGGGAGGCTATAGCGATCAAATGAACGAGCAATTCCCCATTTATTAAAGTCATTCTGGTACAGATATCGCGTTTTTTCTTAAATGTTGGTCGAGGTAGAATGTCAGGGTACTACCTGCGGATGAAAAGACGTTTTTCTTCCTGAAGACATTATTATTTCCCGACCCGTAACCATAAGCCCAGAACTAAGTTCGGCTTTGGCCAGGGAAGTCCGGTGTGGGTCTCCCTGCCATGCTGAAGTATAGCGAGTGACAGCAGCGGCCTCTTTAATCATAGGCGCGCTGGTGTCAGGCCCGAATTATTTAAAACGAACTTTTATTAAACTTAA
>JAODJW010000099.1:534164-555579 GCA_026777045.1 Hyperopisus bebe
ACACACATATAAAAAAACACATTATCAATATAAATATTTATACACACGCATACACACATATATACATTTATACATGCATATACAATATAAATATATATTTATGCACACACAGTTTAATATTATTATATGAAAGTACAGAAAACCCACATTAAACTAGCGCAATTCCCTTTTACTCTTTACACATCTAGTGATAGCCATAGGTCGATAACCTACAATTATATGGGCTGCTTTATTGTTATAATTATCAAGCAACTATGATTTGGAGGTAATTACAGAACTACCATGGAAATTACACCGATGCAAAATTGGTTTGATGACAGATAAGGAATATGCTTGAATGGTATATTTTGTGTGTACTTCACAGTAAATTGCTGAAACCTTGGTAGTTTGTACATCCAGCGTGTTATTATTGTGACCCGTCTGTACCCAAAATCAGGACCTGCCCTCCCTGTTTAAAACCTTTTGTAAAGACCAGGATCTGGTGTTATCCCAAATCACACCTCCTTTGCTGTCCCCAGCCTCCTACCAAAGATTAGTCTTTGTTGTTTTTCGATCATGGACGATTACTGTATTGAACTGTAGTTTTGGAGTGGGAGCCGCTTTTACAGAAGGAATAACCGTGAAGGTGATTGTCTGATCGTTCACCGTTCAGCTAGTTGGCTGAGGATGTCTTGGAAATTGACCTGTTGAGCTCTTGGACGGTTGGCGACCCCTGATAGGCCTTTACGCAAATGCGGACACACAGCTTCCGATACATTTAACACCTGCTTTCGGTTAAGTGTCAGATACAGCACCTGCATTCCTATTTAATCTCTTTGAAAAGCCCCTTCTATAAATTGGCTTTAATGTAAACAAACAAGTAATCATTACAAATTTTCTGTACATTGTTTTTGTTATTATATTTGCTTATATTTCTCAATTTTCTTAATAGGCATCTTTGAAATTGCTTTTCCAGTAAACCTTTGAAGGTGCGGCCAAAGTAAGTGTGTGATCTGGTTAGGGAGTGATACACTCGCACATACTGTACTTTCAAGGGTATCGGGCTGAAAATGCCCCACGGCATGAGTCTGCGCTGCTACTTATTCTGACTAGCAAATGCAGACACGCTTGAAGAAACACGCGTAGCTGCAATTCCATTTCTGCGCCATCATTTGTTTTTTGTTCGGTAGTTGGAAATGGCATCTGTCATTTACAAATGACAGGATCCCCTAGAGACACGGCGCTAACACGTAGCGAGCAAACGGCACTGGAGTGTTAACGCACTCAGCCTTCATGGGAATTTTTTGCCACACGGCGAGAAGCACGGTGGGTTTATCTTCCTCAAACAGCATGATGCATCTCCCCTATTCTTTGTGGCATTAAAATATACTAATTTAATTTTGAATAGTGTATAAAAATGAGAAACGTTTTATAGCAAGAAATATCTGAGGGACGTGTTGAGTGTTAAGCGGCTGGACGTGTTGAGTGTTAAGCAGATGTGTGGTGTTGATGGATGCAGTTGGGTTCATTCCAAGCTCCACGTTGTTTCAGGTATTTGCCAGGCGAGCAAAGCACCGAGCGCCCCCACACTAGGCGTTCAGCGGATGGCGCCCCTTTACCACTTCTCAGACTCTGCCTCCCCACCGATCGCCCCCTTGCTGTCTGAAACATCCTGTGTCCCCTTGCTCCGCGGAGGCTGCCCGCTCCTGCCATGTCCCAGTAAGATGTCTGCTGGGCTCAGGGGCAGACAGGGATCGGAGCATGACACCCCCCGAGGCAGGAAGCCACGCCGATGTCGCACCATCTTCTCCGAGGGGCAGCTCGTGGGCTTGGAGAGGAAGTTCCAGAGGCAGAAGTACCTGTCCACACCTGACAGGTGAGCCATCCTCTAGCTGGGTGTCTTGGGGGGCCTGGAGCCTATACCAGGGTGTAGGGCACCACTTTGGGCTCACACACAGTCACACAGTTCAGTGGCCCTAAGTAGCCTAACTGCATGAACCATGGGGGAGGGGGGCTGGAAAAACCTGAATGATGCACAGAGAACACGCAGACTCTACACATAGCACTGTGGGATTCAAACCCACAACCCACTGAGCCACCAAGTCACCCATTATTCTACTCTTTTAAACTACCTAAATCCCTCCGCTAATGTGGGATCCTTTCCTTCTGCCTGTTGAGAGTGTGACAGGAGGCACTTATGCCGTCTCTTTTAAGTGTTGGCCATCTTGATTTTAATTGTAACCCGAGCCTGACCTTAATGGAGTCAATGCTAGAACATTCTAAGCAGCGTAAACACTGAACGAGGAGCGAGGCAGCCGCGGCTGTTTGTTCAGGGCCAGGCCTGAAAGGAGATCTGCTCACAACACGGAGTCGCTTCTTGTTTTCAGCTGGCATCAGCCTGGAAGTCACGCAGTGGGTGGGGGGGGGGTTAGTTGCCACGGCACTAAGCCTTTTCATGCACGAAGTGAACGGGAATTAAAATCCCCCCCCCCCCCCGCACCCTGAGTGAAACCGTCAAAAAGTTTGCTAATTTCAGGCGTAAGTGATTGTTTCCGTGCAGCACAGACGGAACATCTGTCTGCGAAGCTTCGCCTGGCCAAATAAATGAGAGACGGGGAGCAGGAGAGCTGAATACAGCCAGGGCTCACAGCCCATAATCACAAAAGAGTATGTTTACAGTGTTTACACCACCCATCAGCTGCACTGACACCGTGACGGAGATCACATGACCTAAAAACTGCTTCCGATTGGTTTAAAAAAGTTCCAGCATTTTCTCTGATAACAAAAGATGTTTAATTAGTGATAATAGTTGCTTGAATCTCTCCTTAAATTGTGTAATTATGTTGGGTCATCATTTTCCGGTATGGAAAAAATTATACAAGGATTCAAACTGACAGCAGGATTTAGGGACTCAGTATTTATAATCGGACTCATAATTATGTCACAAGCTTTTGTTTTTCATTAATTTATTTAATCAAAAAATATAATAGCATTTTTTCGGACCCAGCGTATCTAGCTGTGAGGTATAGCTTTAAGCTGAACTATGAAATAAAATCAGTGTATTAAAATATAATTTATAGGGCAGCTTTGCCTTGATGATATTTTGCTTATCTGGATGCCCCCCCCCCCCCACACAGGTTGGACGTGGCCCAGTCGCTGGGGCTGACGCAGCTGCAGGTGAAGACCTGGTACCAGAACCGGCGCATGAAGTGGAAGAAAATGGTGAGGGTGGGGCTTTTAGGACTCAGGAGTGTTGCTGGGGAATTTGCTGAGTCATGAGGTTTGGCAGGAGTGGGGGGGGGGGGGTGCTTTTTGGATTATCATGTATTACAGAAGGGGATTGCAGTGGTTAGGATGTCGTCACCCTGTTTTACAGGTTCAGATCCCGTCTACCTTTTTTGTGGGGTGGCAGGAAGTTGTGAGCTTTACATTCAGTATAAACTTAGGGCAAGAAGTTACAGACTCCAGTGGGCGGGGCATGCGGTGACTGACCCCGCCCCTCGGACTGACCCCGCCCCTCGTTTCTGACATTGCTGCCGCTGTACCTGTGTGCGCAGGTGCTTAAAGGCGGACATGCGGCTCCCACCAAGCCCAAAGGCCGACCCAGGAAGAACTCCATCCCCACTACACAGGAGATCGAGGCGGCAGAGAGGCTGGCCTGTTGGGTACAGGAGGACATCAGCCACCGGGGGGCGCTGCCGGACACAGCAACGACTGGCGGACCTCCCGGTCTATCCCCTCAGGACATCTACGGCCAGGCGCAGACCCCTCTAGCACCACTTCCACATCCTGTCCTGGACATGGGCGTGGCAGGCTGAGGCCACGCCCTCCCCCTCGACCTGCAGTCAAACACTGAGACCATTCTGGACAGCATGCTGGCCTCAGACAGACATTAAACCCCTCCGGTGAACCAAGCAGGACAGCCAAACACCCCCGTAAAAATGTGCTCTCCTCAGGCGTTGCTAAGCTGTAGCGGCAATGCTAATGGAGCTGCTTCCCGCTGTGCCAGCAGACAGATGCAGGGCGACTCAGCCGTGGCGAACGTGGAACGGTGGGCGATTTCACGCACACGCCGCACCCTGCTACTTCCTGGCTGGAAAGCCTCCTGCGGCTCTGTTTGTAATTAATTCCCGAGACTCCGCCGCTGTTGGCTCCAATGTCACGCTCACGTGCGTCTCATCCGCTCGGATAAATCACCAAAGATGTGTTTATTTTTAGTCTTTGTTCTTTCTTTGGGTAAAAATGGAACAGCAGGGAGTCGCCCTAGAGACAGGGGATCAGACAAGCACCCTGTTCCCCATGCAGGGTTTGTTTACAAGGTACTTACATTACATTTTGATTTTTTTTACATGAGATTTTGGTTTTGTGGCATTTATTTACTCTGAACCATGCCAATGTACAGTACAGTTACTTAGGAGAGTGTGTAGAGCAGGGGTCTCCAGCTCCGGTCCTGGAGAGCTACTATCCAGTAGGTTTTCTGTCCCACTTGGCTTCTGATGAGCCACACCTGCTCCTGGTATTTACCTGAGAACAGGTGTGGCTCATCAGAAGCTGGGTAGGATAGAAAACCTACTGGACGGTAGCTCTCCAGGGATCTGGGCGGCTCGGGCGCGAGAACGTGGCATAGTGCAAAAAGAAAAGGTGGATGACCCTCTTGTGGCTCAAAGAGACAGATGGGGATTTATTAAACAAAACAGAAAACACTACAAACACAACAAAACCAAAAGGACCACGGGGGGTCAAAAACTAAAGGGGATAAACAAAGACTAAATAACAAAAACTGGGCAGATAAGCAGAATACACATCTAACCTCACAAACATCTTAATACAATCAATGAACCACTAGGTAACAGAACAGAAGAGGGACTTAAATACAGAAAGCAAAACTGGGTAATAAGACTGACACAGGACAGGTGAGACTAATTAACAGAGACCAGGAAAACAGGGCACAAATGAAACTAATAAACTCAAAGGAACTAAAAACAGGGAAACTAAGAACTAACCAAGAAAACAGGGCAACAGGAACCAACATTAGAGAATCACAAACAGGGAAAGACACAAGCAGGGGCACAAGGAACAAAGCCAGAACCAACTACAAAATCAGACACAAGAACTAGAAAAACTCAAATGAAACACTAGGGAGCAAAATACAAAAACAGAGGGGGAAGGATTCAAACACAGGACAGAATGGATCACAGACAACTGGGTGCTCAATGTGTTGAGCCCTGCGACTGACAGAGAACAGGGGGAAAACGCAAAGACTAACATGAAGGACGGGATGACCAGCAACACTTGCTGGCCAAACGGGGAAGGGACACAGAGTGGAACAACGGGGGCTGACCCTGACAAGTGTTTGTAGAGCTGGGATGCAGACACACTCGTTTGCTCCTTTCAAAGTCTTCATTTCCAGGATGGTGACAGAAACACACAAATTTCCGCATCTTCCTGCCTATGAGAAGCTTCCCCAGAACAGTCGCAGCTACAGAGGTGGCAGCACAGACTGTAAGCTGCCTCAATACTGGGTTTCATGCTGGAAACATGTAAAGAACTTTTTAAAATAAAGTATATTTTTGATTCATATAAAGCTGTCTCAAGCTGGTCAAACCTACACCCAGGTTTTCTCAATGCTCAGTATTGGATTTTTCTTAAACGTATTACTTTTATAAATAATGGGAGTTCTTCAAACATTCAGAATTGGATAGTGATGGCCCAATGAAACTTTATGAACCATTTGCTGTAATTTTTGACCTCACCAGATGGTGCTCTTGGCTTGGTTTGAGGCATGCTTTGAGGGTTTTATTGAACAGAGAGCACCATCTAGTGGAGTCAGAAAATACAGCAAGTGGTTCATGAAGCTTCATTTGGCCATCAATAGGATTGATACTCCTTCATTGTGGATATTGAATCAGATCAGCGCTTTAGAATATTGATGTGGGATTGTCATACTGGTCATTTAACCTCACTGTGGTGAGAAAAAAATGACATGGGGTGTGAGCAGAGGGGCTGATGGGTTATTGAGGGGGTGAACCAGTGTGTGGGGGGGGGGTTCAATGTTCACGTGACAAGAACGAGGACAGTAAGCAGCCAAACAGCAGGAGAAGCTGCTGTAAGCTGCCCCCCCTCCTCGGAAGGTGATCACCCCCCACTTCTATAACATAAAATGTCACCTGGCGGATGAAGTTACAGAGTCACGGCTTGCCCTTCCACCTGACTTCCTGTTTCTGAGTTAATAGAGGATCTGAAAAATCAAGTAAAACTTTATTTTCCATTTATAAATACATGTACATTGGACTGCTGCTTCTCACATACACAGGTGAGTGCAAAGCTTGAGACCATTTCTGCAACACCCCTGCCCCCTCAGAATGGGGAGCCATCCTCTAAGGACCAGTGGGGATGTGATTACTTTGCCAAGAGTGGGATTCAAACCAGCAACCCTCTGATTACACACAGTGGCCTAACTTACTGACCCACACATCAGGGGGGTAAAATCACTTGTGGTCCATAATCACCTTTGTTTTTGGGCACAGGAAGTGCAACAGGAACGTAACAGGCTGGCATGGACCAGGAACTTCAAGGAGGGGAGCAGGGAGAGGCGCCCGCAAAGAAAACAAACCAACAGGCAAACGTTAGGCAAATCAGCATAGCTGTCAGCAAACAAGCCCTCTGGAAATCAGCAGACATGCCACAGGGCCTGTGAGATTTTCACAGGCACGGCTTCACTGGAAGGGCAAGGTCCAGGTCCGTTTTCCCCACGGTAAAAAAGAATTATAGCATACAGCCTCCACACCTGCCAACAAAACCACCCACCAAAAAAAATAAATAAATGAAAATCGACACGCCATGGAAAACCTTCGATCATGTGCTCCGTCGAAATAAACACACGTGTGTGCTGCCCCTAGAGCGAACTCGGGGGATGAAGAATGGATACCTGCCGTTCTAGTCGCGTGATGCACGGCTGGGTTCTGGGAACGGTCAGGAGGGCGGACGACATGAGAACACACTGGCACACACCTCACCTGCACAAAGCCGCTGGCTTTTCAACAAAACAAGGAGAGGCCCTGTAAACTGGCACACTTCACAGAAGCATCTTAACGTGAGATTTGTTCGCATGCTCCTTACCGGCGCGATCTGGCCCAGGTGTAGCATGCAAATTCCTGCTAAATCCCACACTGTGTGCCTGCGGGAACAATACCCAAGACGCCCCCAGGGAAGAATTTGTAGTGATTTGGAAATGGTGGATTCAACGTGTGGCTCAGTTTCTGGTCCTGTGAACAGAAGGTCACGGGTTCGAGACCCATCTAGGCAGAATGGCCACTTCTGTGGGTCCTTCAGCAAGGCCCAAACCCCCCAGCTCCACGAGTGTGACTGGAGGGGCTGCCCCTCACAGCCAAGCTTACTCTCACCTACATGTGGGTCATGGAGAGAAAGATGGGGCAGATGAAAAGAGAATTTCCCTAAAAAATAAAGCGTCATTAATGAAAGCAGTTGCTATATAAACCACACATGGTCTTCGGATGGATCTTGATTGGTGGACGGAACCAAACTGCATTAAGGCTGTGGTAGTATACATGCAGATCAAATACATTAACTGGCTCTGCTCAACTTATTTAAAGGTGCAGACAACCTTCTGCTTCAGGGCACGAGGTGAACTTAGGCGATGCTCTCACGCAGCACTACAGATGAGTTATGTTTCTCTGGCTGAAATGATTCATCAGCCCAAAAGCACTACGATCCCATGGGGGTGACTTGGAAAAAGCACCAGTCACTTCTCACAGCAACGGAAACTTTCCACAAGCGTTTCTGCACGATCGAAGCTTGAAGGTAAACACCAAAAAAGCAGGTAAACGTGACAAGGATGAGCTGAGGGTGATTCGAGGGACTGTGCGTCAGCCAATTGTTCTGAGAAAGTATTTTAAAAACCCTGCAATAAATCCCACTCTGACAGGCTTTAAATTGCTACTCCTCACAGGTTTAAGGTTTAAAGTTCGACATAAAGACGCCTGTCAAAAGGTTCCCCATGACAAATGCAGGATGTGAGGTGAGGCGGGGGTCAGGGGCTGGAGAACAGATACCACCCCCCTCCCTGATGGAGTGGGCGGGGTTGGCCCAGGTCCTAACCAGCGGTCTGGTTTGGCAGTGATCCATGCTGATTTTCTGACCCGATCGCAGGAAGCAGAAACACTCTGCATCTGCATCGCTTCTTTGATGCTTTTCGAAACCCCCTCTCCTCTTCATCTTCTACGAAAACAAGTCGATTCTCAGCTGACTCCTAGCGGAAGCCTGGTCCACTTTGAAAATGGCCATGTTTCCTCTGAGGGGAACCCGCTTAGAGACAACAAAGTGATAGAATAGAGTGACAAGTGAATGAAACAAAGGCAGATTACAAGTCTGACTCTGGCATCAGCACGACTGCCTAAAAAGCCACGCAGGGGTCCTCGCTCGGGGGCGTCCTGGACATAAGGGGGTCCACTGCACAGTAATAGCATGTCGAGTCCTGGTAGATGACGGATGAGCACCAGGTCAGGATGACTGATCGTCACAGATAATTATCACACGTTTCTCAATATGTGGGGAAGAGTGACACTTAGGTTTAATGGCCTGTACAAAGCACTAATGAAAGCATCAGCACCAAATGGAATATATTTTATTTATAAAGAAACACCAGACTTGGCAGGGAATTTGTCAGCTTGATGTGGGAACAGTCCACGATGCAGGTCTCTCTGCTGTTCTGTGTGGCATCCTTCCAGACTGACAGCTCCCCTCACCAATCACATGGTCCAGTTTAATACTAGACTGCCCTCCCACCAGGGAGCAGGTATTTTTTTCTGGGGCACCCCCTGACCCTAATGCAGCAACTGTTTGTGCCCAGTAGGGGGTAGCAGACAAATGTGTGGTTTGAGTGGAAGTAAACATTCAAGGGGAATTCTAGGTTTTTTTTCTATTAAGGTGTTGGGCACAAGAGGGGCCATAATTTATACAGAGGGACGAACTGTATTATTAGCCAATGATGTATCTGAATGGGTGAGTGACAGGGGAGCGGCAATCCAGGGGTCAATCAGCTTTCATCAGGGCCACGCCCCCCCATGAAAATCACACTGGAGGAACTGAAACTGATGGCTGGTAGGCAGGAGACCAACAGAAATATGGAGCCCGGGGACTGGTGGAGGGTCGGGGGGAGGGGGGGGGCACCTCAGAGCTCAACGCTGCCTCATTTCCAATTTCCAGGTCTGCTCCCCCATGACATGACGTGTGACTCGGAAAGCCTGGCGAAACAAGCCTGTTGCTACAAAGGGCCCATTGTCCTGACAGTGACAGAGCTGTCAGACTCTGCTCTCTGAAAGTAAGGTATTATTCCTTTTCATTTTATTCAGTTTCCAAATATCTGCTTCTGCACTGACTGCTCATATCAACCTGCTCAACTGTGTGACAGTGGGTATAATTCAGCCAGTGCCAGAACAGAGCGGCCAGTACAGGGGCAGAGCGTCCAGTGCAGGGGCAGAGCACCCTCACCGAGGTCGGGCCGGGCCCCGCGTCACCCTCACCGAGGTCCGGCCGGGCCCCGCGTCACCCTCACCGAGGTCCGGCTGGCTCCAGTTACCTCAAGAGACCCATGGCACCCTGTGATCAATTGGCAGAGATACAGGAGAGATTGCGTGGTTTGAGTTCACGTGTCATTCTTACTGTAAAATGTTATTCTGTATTATTTGATCTCCATAAAATACTTAAATGCTCAAATAATCGTATCTTGTCTTTGCTATTTCACTAATAAACTTTCAAAGTACACAGTAACTAAACAAAATATAAAAATATCTTCCTGTTCATATTATTTTACCGTTTTTTTTTTCCAATGTATTTCATGTTTGACCTTTGTAATATGGATATGCTTTTATTTTCATTATTTTGGAATTAATTAAAATGCTGAGACGCGATTTTTATAGTCTATATTATATTGATTACATGACATGAATAGTAAGATCGCAGAATTTCTTCCGATGTAATGATTTTTTGGGACTCTGTTCCCACACGTCGGACGTTCTTTGAGACAGTTAGACAGTTAGCCTGGTCCGGACCAAACTTGTTCACTCGCCTAAGTTACCATGGTAACTCATCAGGGATTCATTAAAGATACATTGAAGTTATGGAATTCCCACTTAAATGAGCCAGACTTGTTGAAATAAGTCGAAATAACTTTCCCTCAATCCTGCTTCGTGGAATACCCTCCAGGACTGGAGTTTGACACCCCTGGCTTAATTGGTTCAGTGAGGTGGAGAAGACAATTATTTGGGTAGTCCTGCCTATAGACAATCCCTGTAAAAGACCAGATTAATAACAACAATAACAACAACAAACACTAATAGTAAACAACAGAAAACAAAAAACACCAATATCAAACAACACTAAACACCAATAACAAACAACAGCAGCAAACAAACAACAATAATATCAAAGAACAATAATAATTTAAAAATCAACCAAAAAATCACCAAACTTCTTGGGTCATTAATGAGTGGAAAGTTTTGTTTCTTTTAGAGTAGCCTAACTTGGTTCCTGTACAGATTACTGACAATGTCCATATTAGCAAAAACGTCCTAATCACCTGAAAAACACTGACCTACTGTATCTATCAAACACTTTTGTGCTGCATGAGTGAAATACAGAAATCATGAATAACCAGCTGGAGCAGCTGGGGTCATGGCCAGGGTCAAGAGCATATCATGTCCCAGCTACAGGGTTTGAACCCACAACGTTCTGCGTTAAGGTAGAGGCTTCACACCGCCCCAGCTGACCTACACGCAGAAAAAAATATGCCTATGAGCTTGAGAAACTAATGAATTCTAATGATTTGTTCAGCAATTATGCACACATAAGTGAGTATGCATGGAACTCAGGAGTAATAATAATCATTAGAGTTAAAGGTTGCAAAACTTGAACCGACTTCTGTTTTGGAAAGTTTTTTTTAGATAATCTAGGGGTCAGAATGTATTGTGTACAAGTGGCAAGGCGTGTCTGCGGTGACTGCACCAGTGCGTGAGTTTTGCAACAGGGCCACGGAATGCAGATGCATCTGGAGTCCGCTGTGAGCCACTGTGGCACTTCTGGGCGAGCTCCAATTCCAGGGCAGATACGCTGCTTACGTGTGGTTTCGGCCTGCACCGGGTGGACCAGCCGCATTCCTGCCTCGTCCCCCCACCCTGCCGTCCCAGAAACGCCACGTCCCCCTGAGTTGCGGGCACGCTTCTGGGGATGGTCTGTTTACATGCCATGCAGAGGGGTGTCAAACCGGCCTTAAGAAGGCTTGAATCGGGAATTCTGAAGGGGACCCGCATTGTGATCAAACGATTAAATACTGTTGTTAATGACAGCATTTTAAAACGAGCCCGGATTTACTTTTTGCAAGTGCCTGACATGTTCAGCGGACCAAGACGAGGGTGCATTGCGGACATTTCCCCTGCAGGACACACTGCCTGGAAAAACTGGGGTATGAAAGAGTGCAGACCCCGCCTTGGGTTTACAGGAATCAGGCCGTACAGGAAGCAGCCATTTCAGAGCCAACCTCAAAGCCTGTCAGCTTCCTCTATAATTATGGGTTGCTCAACAGGTGAAAAATGGGTGAGTTTATCATGAACGGAGGAAACGGGTGACAGACATGCCTCTGCGCTCTTAACACGTCTTTGTGTTATTTTAAGAGCAAACGCTGCAGCGTAACGAGCAGGAAAACAAAAACGACAACAACAGAAAGGAGGTAAATAGCAGGTGGATACTTGATGAAATGCAGTGACCCTGCCCTGAACGCCTGTCACCAGGCTGCAGCAGTTATGCTTGTCTGACTGCTGATCCTGTGCGGGGTCGCGGAGAGCCGGGAGGGCCTATCCCAGGAGGAAAGGGACACAGGGCAGGGGGACATCCAGGAAAACCAACAGGCGAACAGCGAGACAGACAGACAGGGAGACCGACAGGCGAACAGAGAGACAGACAGGGAGACCGACAGGCGAACAGAGAGACAGACAGACATACTGGGAGACCGATAAGCAAACAGAGAGACAGACAGACAGACAGGGAGACCGACAGGCGAAGAGAGAGACAGACAGACAGGGAGACCGACAGGCAAACAGAGAGACAGACAGACAGGGAGACCGACAGGCAAACAGAGAGACAAACAGACAGACAGACAGACAGGGAGACCGACAGGCGAACAGAGAGACAGACAGACATACAGGGAGACCGATAAGCAAACAGAGAGACAGACAGACATACAGGGAGACCGACAGGCGAAGAGAGAGACAGACAGACAGACAGACAGGGAGACCGACAGGCAAACAGAGAGACAGACAGACAGGGAGACCGACAGGTAAACAGAGAGACAAACAGACAGACAGACAGGGAGACCAACAGGCGAACAGAGAGACAGACAGACATACAGGGAGACCGACAGGCAAACAGAGAGACAGACAGACATACAGGGAGACCGATAGGCAAACAGACAGACAGACAGGGAGACCGCCAGGCAAACAGAGAGACAGACAGACAGGGAGACCGATAGGCAAACAGACAGACAGAGAGACAGAGCGAGATAGATGGAAAGAGAGGCAGACAGAGACATAGGCAGAGACAGGAAGAGAGAGACAGAAAGAGAGACAAAAAGAGACAGACAGGCAGAGAGATAGAGAAATTGACAGATAGACAAACAGACACAGAAAGACAGACAGAAAGGGAGACAGAGAGAGAGAGTGAGAGAGGCAGACAGAGACAGAGAGACAGATAGTCAGCATTAAATACTGCTTACAACACACATACTTGAGGAAAGGGCCTGTTTGATCCGCTGCAGTGTGCCAGCAGGATGTCCAGCACCCCCCCCAAACGCCCGCCCAGAAGAGGAGTGAAATCTAACATTTATATCCACTGATATCACAGGCCTCCTCCGGCCAAAGATCTATAATTGTGTGTTTAAATCACACTGGGGAGCATTGCACTACATAGGAGGTAAAGGGCCAGGCTGCCTGGCATTGAGGCTGCCTGCTGGGGGTATAAAACTACCTGCTACGGCGGGGGGGTACAAAGTGTGATGGAGGTCACTTCCACCCAGCTCAGATTGTGACCCAATCTGTCATGTCACCGGCGAGATGTGAGAGCGCTTCCACCAATGGACCCATCCCTCAAAACCTCACAGTGCTAGCATTAGCATTAGCCACCAAAGGACCCATCCCTGAAAACCTCACAGTGCTAGCATTAGCATTAGCCACCAATGGACCCATCCCTGAAAACCTCACAGTGCTAGTATTAGCATTAGCCACCAATGGACCCATCCCGGAAAACCTCACAGTGCTAGCATTAGCATTAGCCACCAAAGGACCCATCCCTGAAAACCTCACAGTGCTAGCATTAGCATTAGCCACCAATGGACCCATCCCTCAAAACCTCACAGTGCTAGCATTAGCATTAACCACCAAAGGACCCATCCCTGAAAACCTCACAGTGCTAGCATTAGCATTAGCCACCAATGGACCCATCGCTGAAAACCTCACAGTGCTAGTATTAGCATTAGCCACCAATGGACCCCTCCCGGAAAACCTCACAGTGCTAGTATTAGCATTAGCCACCAATGGACCCATCCCCGAAAACCTCACAGTGCTAGCATTAGCATTAGCCACCAATGGACCCATCCCCGAAAACCTCACAGTGCTAGCATTAGCATTAGCCACCAAAGGACCCATCCCTGAAAACCTCACAGTGCTAGCATTAGCATTAGCCACAAAAGCCAACAAAGGTCGCGGTTTTCACCCGACTAGCCATTTTGGGAGGCAGCTCTTCCGGAACATGGACGTGCTTCCGAACCACGATCCATAAATGAATCCATGAATTTCACCAAATTGTTCATAAATTGACTGTAACACAGTTGTAGTATTATCATGAGCTGATAGATTTAGTGACTTTATTAGCCTACTAGTATTTCAGTAAACTTTTTAAAGCAGAATGTATAAACAAGCAAAAAATGCCCAATAGATTTCCAGTGCTATCATTGTGGGGACCTCTTGTGTGAGAGAAAGACAGAGACATTGTGGGGATCTCTTGGCGGAGACTCGAACCCAGGTCCCAGAGGTGTGAGGTGCTAACCACTGCACCACCACGCCTCCCCTTGCAACGATATTAATGATTCCTAATTTAAGCCAACAAAAGAAAAGTGATCACAAAGTCTTCCCACTTTAGAAAATCTTTTAAACATCCAAAGAAACACTTCATATTAATTTCCCTTCAAAACTTTTGCTTGGCCGTTTACAAATGTACACGCTGATGATGCAGATCCATACAGTCAGTTTTAAACACATCCACCCGGCGTGAGACCGTTTTGGGGCTCGTCTCTCAGCGAGATGTATAATTCCACAATTTTCCTCCATGTTTTAACAGCGAGGGCAGAAGGAACAAGGTTCAGCAGGAAATTACATAACGCAAAAGTACCCTTCGCACTAGTTTGCAGCCCTTCCTGCGTAATTGCATCCTGCCATTTAGAATTGGGACTCAGAGCCGCTTCTAGAACTTTCTGTCATCGCCCCGGCTGTCCTTCCCTTAATGTGAAACCTGGCAAGTCCGTCGTTGCTTGTTCTCTGGATTAGCATCTGAACAGCAGTCAGGATATGAAACTGTTGCTTGGCGACGGGCTGTAAACAAACATATGGGGGCCAGCCTCTTTTGGGACCATGCCAGCAAAACGATCACTGATTAGGGCAGTAGCACTGGGGGGGCGGGGGTGCCTGCAAGACACTCACCTGTGATTGATGTTGGGGGTGGAGGGCATCCATTGTACAGTAGCGCTGTAATCCCAGCATGCAACTCTGTGCTGTGACAGCTCTAAACATCTGGACTGTGGCCCAGAGATGATGTCATCCTTTTTGGCCCAGCGCCAAGGTATGCATGGGGTGGGGGGGACTGTCAAGGGGAATGCACTGTGGATGATTAATGTCTGATTAATCACACAAATCCACGCAGGTGTGCTAACGCCGCCCAGTGACAGATGATTTATGGTCGGTGTTTTGACAGACGTCGTTCTTTAACCGCGAGCTGCTGCTTGCTTGATACGCAGCCAATTATCCGTCGATGTCCAGGAAACTCATCCGTTTAAGATGAACCAGCTATCCTGCTTCATACATAAAAGCGGAAAGCGTTCCAATATGAGTCAATATTTAATGAGGAGAAAGCAAAGCTGCCTAAAATTAAAACAGAAAACCACACCAACAGCAGCTTGTATGTATCTCGTAAGAATGGCTGCCGTCTCCGGACAGGATGGGACCGTTCTTACAAGCAGCACGTAAATGCAAATGATCCAAAGCTGGTGACAGACTTATGTCACTGAAGGAAGCCAACAGGTGACAGTGACTGAAAGATCTGGAATGTGGAACATGACTCCAGATTCTTCAGAAATACATATTCTGATTCTGTGGAATCGTACGGGTGCCCTTTCGTACAGTAAGGCCTCGAAGAACTTTCAGTAATAGCAGTGGCGTAAGATTTCATGGAGCATTAAGGATCACAACAGAGAGTTCCTAGAGCACAGGCTACAAGGCTGCCCTCTGCAGGGCATGCGAGCGACCGGGAGAGAGAAATTAGTGTACAATTAACTGCTGTTAGCTTATAATTCAGACAGCCAGTGATATTCAGCAGGTCAGTGCTGAGGATACTGGCTCGCGAAGTGCAGCCAATTCGAAAATTAATTATGTAAAAGGTTTAGGCCTCGTGTCAAAAGGCCCCGGGGAGAAAACATCCATCCAGAAGCCGTTTCTGCAGCTGGTACAGCGTGTTGCCGCCCAAAGCACGGCCCACAGCGAAAGCCGGTACCCTGACGAAGAGGGTGGGGTTCTAGCCAAACTGGATAAACAAGTCCATAGCATGTGAGATGGGAAAGGGGGGGGGAGAACAATCCTGGGGTCTGGGACTGCAGTCCCTGTCAAGCCAAATCAAATGAAACATATTTATTTCACTGAATGTCATCCCTCCCCCCATCAAAGTTTCCCAAGAAACCGCGAATCCCACAGAGGGAATGAAATCGAAAGGATGGCCACAGCGGTACTGAAAATGTGAGAATGATTTCTGCGTCTCAGTTTGGAAACAATAAAGTCCATAAATAACGCGGGTGCCCTTAGTGAGGCAGCCCGCAGCCAAGTGTGCAAATGCACAATTACGCTTCAATCAAAGGGAATAGTTAAGACAATAGTTTGTTTCACCACAAACCATCGGGGACTCTGGCTGGCCTGGAAAATCTGTTTTTGTGTTGTAAGTAACTTTGTAAGTAATTTACTTGTTTTAAATTTGCAGAATTTTATCATTATTGAGACTCTTACTTAATGCTAGATATTTAGCCATCATGCTAAAGCACCAACATTGAAATGAACAAGACTTTGAACTAAATGCTTTAATGCGAAAGCTTCAATGCCTGTCTCACCCTTCCTCCTGCTCTTCCACTCATCCTTCCTCCTGCTCTTCCTGTCCCTCTTCCTTTTGTCATCCTCTCTCTTCTTCTCACCCTTCTTCTCTTCTTCCTTCTCTTCCTCTGGCCTTCCCCTCACTTCCTCTCGCCCTTCCTTTCTCCCTTCTTCTCTCTACCTCTCCCTCTTGTCTTTCTTCCCTCTATTAATCTCACTCTTCCTCTCCCTCTTCCTCTCATCATTACCCTTATCTCTCCCTTTTACCTGCTCTTACTCTTTCTCTCACCCTTCCTTTCCCTCTCATCCTTCTTCATCTCACCCTTCTCCCACCTTTTCCTCTCTCCTCCCCACCTTTCCTCTAGTCCTTCCCCTCACTCTTCCATTTCCAATAGTCATCCCCTCCTCCTTCTTCCCTCTATTCTTCCTGCTCTCCCTCTCTCCCCTCCTCTCAAGTCACCATGCTGTCGCTGTCTGCCACCACCATGGAGGCAATGCAGGTAAACATCTCAGCATGAGCAAGCAGATGGACTCTTCCTCGTGATATCTACTGCATGAGTCAGAGAGGACACCAAACCATTGCCCTGTGAACATGCCAGTACCCAGAGAGCCCCCAGGACGACCAGCTGGGGGGGTGCAGGTGGCCATGAAACACCATACTAATACTAATCATTGGCCAACATTATGAGCCGTCGGGGTAGATTAACGGGAGACGTGCGGGAGTAGATTCACCAACAAGAAAGCACAATGATCCCTTTCTTCACCTGCCACCTGTTAACCAATGGAATTAGCAGGTATACAAATGTAATCACCGTGAATGAGTCACTAAGGAAAGAAAAAACAAGCAACAAAAAAAAACACACAATGGCCCTCAGAGAGACCAGAAAAACGAGTATGAAATATCAACAAAGCTGCGGAATAAGCTTAGCCTGTCCCGTTTAAAAAAACTGTCTCTTGACGTGTAACTGATCCTGCTGATGAGAAACTAATAGTTTAGGTTAGTATTAACACTTTGTGTAGAACAGGTGTAGAAACAAAGACTGATTCAGTGCGATTACATATCAAGGCAGGAAATCAGAGCATGTTTACTAAGTTTTGTCATTACTCTAGACCTGTTCTGTCTCCTGCCGTTCGTCGCTCACGGTGTGTGGATCACCAGATGTTCTAGCACTGTGTTTGTCTAGCAGGAAGCTGGTGCTCATGGTATCTGATTTGAACTGCTCTTCTGTGAGGTCCGTGCAATGCTCCGTAATGTAGCTCTTGCTCCAGTGCTAATTTTGTAAACACATACCTTCATAATGCTTCATAATGCATTCATACAGTATTACAGACATGGCTATAACAATATATAAAAAGGCATAACACATTATAATCATGTGTGTTATGCATTATGAATGTTTATGAAGCTATCATTTATAATGCACTATACATACCTTCATAATACATTACAATGGTCAGTATAAGCCATTATAATGCATTATGAAGGTATTTATAATGGTTTATACATGAGTGCTTTAAGTAAAGTGTTAACCTAATTTTTATACTTACCATGGGGGTGGAAATCACATCCCGATAATGGGGGGGGGGGGGGGGGGGGGGGGGGGGGGGAGAGGTTAACAGCTTACAGATCTGGGTAATGCAATCACGCAAAGGACGGTCCAATAGACCAATTAAACAATTTCAGCGTAAAAAATCAGAACAGAGCATTAAGTGCATCACTGTCCTCAGTCTCCGGTACGATACCTGTGAGGATCAGGCACAGAAACAAGCACACCTACATAAACACGCGGCACAGGTTGCAGATTCCGGCAGAGTATGGACAGCAAAACCTAGCAACAAAACAAACACCAAACACGCGGCCAAACAATCGTCTGAATGCTTGGGGGCGGTGGGGGATGGGGGGGGATTAGTCATTGCAAAGCTAATTAACTTGCTTTTGTTTCGGAAACAAAGCGAAAAATGAGAGCTAACTGGCAGGGCCTGCAGGAACTCAAGGCGCCCGCTAGCCAGCGCCACCTGCTGGACGGCAGCTGTAAAACACACTAAATACAAAGAGCTTGAAAAAAAAAGTTGTGGCTGTGAACTCCCTGGCCGGGGAGTGCAAGGGAGTGAAAGGACAACAAATGTCCTCATATGGCGCTGTCTGGCATGAAAAGAGATGTATTTCAACAAATATAAGGGGAAAAAGTGTCTGGATGGCGTGATCTAAAGTGGCTTTGACCACAGCTTCCAATAAGGTGCTTTGCCCTCCCCTTCCCATAAAGGTCGGTCTGACAGAGCAGTCCCTCATTCACACCTTTAGATGGCGACATTGAGCTTCTCATAATATTTATTTGTTCCCGAGCTCCTGCTTGGAAAATTAAGCCCAGCTTTAAAAAAAAGAGCAAATGGGGGTGTCTGACCTCTAGTACAGAACTGAGATTGGAACGGGGTCATAATGGGTTTAAGAAGGTACATATCTCTCAGTACACCAACATAATTTACCTATCATGGTTAGATTGTGTGGGCCTGGTGGTATTTATGTGACAATGAATTTTCACTCTCAATTTTCTACCACAGAAAAGGTGACACATCACTGGCAGCTATTAATCTCAGCCCCCCTTAACCGGCTACATTATACACCAATGGCTGTGAAATCTATTTCTTTAATCTACACTAAATGAGGCCCAGCCCCCAGCCACAAAGCTTTCCTGGCTTGTTTTTCTGGCTCGGAAGGCTGTCAGGAGAGGGGGGGGGGGAGGAAGACTTCAGTGCGGCTGCAAACTGCTTTGCTGCATTTTGTTGACAATAAATAATTTCAGTTCTCATTCTGTTCATGAGACACAGGATGGCTTAAAAGGGCCAAGAGGCCATTCGCTAATGAGAGGGGCAAGGAAATAATTACGTAAATTACAGTAAACCCCCCGATTAGACCCCAAGGTGACCAGGCATCTGAATAAACACACAGTGCAAAAGGTTGTTGTTGGAAACAAAATTCCATTCTAGATCATTTAGATCGTTCCGGTCCGTACCATTCAGTTCTAGATTGTTCTAGTCCATTCTAGATCATTCTAGTCCATTCTAGAAGCTGTATCATCACACCCTAAAAATAGGTAAGCTGAAATGGGCAGTAAAACATGCAACTTTTCAAATGGTTACACTTGTTCATTTTTCGAGATGAAAAGGGTTGACTGAGCAACAAAATTTGTGGTTATAAAGAATGCGGAGAGCAGCGGAGGGGGGCAGAGTAATAGATGTATAATAAAGATGTAACATAAAGGGAAAATATGATGGTGAGACTCACTGCAGGAGGCTGAATGGGACCCACTTGATGGTGGCGTGGAGGGGGGGGTGACTCTTCCAAAAGAAAGGGGGTCGGGATCAGCTGGCGTCAGAGCCCAGAGAACACGCACGGTTTGTGTGGGGGCTGAGAGCGAAGTCAGGCATCAAGGGGTGAGTGAATCTGCTGGTTACTGTAATGCACCCACCACAAGATGGCCACGCCCCGTCTAACAGTCACATGTCATCCATCCATCCATCCATCCATCCATCGCTGGTCAGGGTGCCCTACAGGGGACACTGGTCCAGTTACGTGCCTACGAGTCTCATGGTGATGCTTCCTGCTCTTCATCCCCCCCTTCCCCACCCTGACAGCGGCCCTTGACACTGAGCTAGGAGATGACATATGGAGAGGCAGCGGCATCTCCTGCAGAGGGCGCTCTCTACGCCCAGTGACCGGGACAGCGTTTTGGCTGATGCAGTTAGTCTGGCATGGCAGGAGTGCCTCAAACTCTACAGGCAAACCTCCGCTGTTCAGGAGCAACCTGGTAGTTTGAGTGAGGTGCATGCTGGGAGCTCAGATTCAGCACCGTGAACGGTTGTCTCAGGAGTATCTGTCAATCAGCCATGAGCAGGCCGCAGGTTAGTTCAACAGCCCACCCCTTTCCTCAATCACATTTTGGGGCTTGCACCGAGGGGGGGGGGTGGTGTGTGTAAATAACACTATAACACTGCCTCAGCAGAGCAGCTCTGCCAACCCCCGGCAGCTGAACAAAGGCGCTGAACTGCAAATGCCCGCAGGCAGCCGGGCTGGAGAGGAAAATGGCTGGATTGGAACACGAGCACTTAAAAGGCTGGAGGAGGGGGGGGGCGTGTGATGAGCCCCTCTCCCTGCCCACAGTCAGCCAGTTCTCATTTCCTGTTGAGCTCAGGGAGAGAGGAAGTCTATCTCTCTGTCTTTTGAGCTGCTTCCTCCTTCACCTGCATGTGATGCCAGGGAATCAAAGGGGGGGCAGCCCCCCCCCCCCCCCCCCCCGACTGGGGAAGCGGGAGGATTCAGAAACACGCCCCCTGTCCACACAATGGGTGGTCTCTCCGCTATGGTGATGCCTCTGGGGATCTAACCATACGCTGAGGTCATGTGTCGGTATTCCGGGGATTCCGGAACATCCGCCCACTAATCTCTTTCCGGAGTGTCTTCCTGGGGTCCGCATGGGGTTCCCACACCACCTCACACCCGCTCTAACGGCTCCAGTAAAGAAGCAGCTACTGTTTTATTAGCGATGTTTGCGGAACTGCCTCTTTTATCCGAAGGTGTTACAAAGCGAGCCAGCTGGAAGTGCGTGCTTTTCACACTGATTATCTCGCTCCCGGGATCCTCTCCTAGGAGCTCGGCTGACAGCTTCAGGTTATAAGGTCATGACCTTAAACGCCACGCCACCTGCTGCTGGATAAAAGCCATGGAGCCCCCTTGCCGCTATTACGCTTCAGACCTTAATATTTAACTGTGTTGTAATCTTAGCTTTTCAACAACTTTGTAATATGTTTTTAACTTCTGTAATGTAAACATGGTGTGGGGATCCATAAGGTATGACTTCATGGTGTGGGGAGCCATAGGGTATGACATGGTGTGGGGAGCCATAGGGTATGACATCATGGTGTGGGGAGCCATAGGGTATGACTTCATGGTGTGGGGAGCCATAGGGTATGACATCATGGTGTGGGGAGCCATAGGGTATGACATCAGGTCATCTCTGGTAGTGATT
>JAODJW010000099.1:556919-568703 GCA_026777045.1 Hyperopisus bebe
CTTCATGGTGTGGGGAGCCATAGGGTATGACATCATGGTGTGGGGAGCCATAGGGTATGACAGCAGGTCATCTCTGGTAGTGATACGGGGGACCTTGATGGCACAGCGCTACGTCAGTGACATCATGCATCCGCATGTCTTACCCCTCCTGTGACAGCACCTTGGTACAGTCTTTCAACGCTCGTCCACACAAGACCCGTGTGTCTATGGACTACTGACGTCATGTTGAGGTCTTCCCATGGCCAGCCAGGTCCCCCGATCTTTCCCCAGTCAAACGTGTGGGATCAACTCAGACCCAGTGCCAATGTGCAGGATTTTGTTACAGGAGAGGATACAAAGGCTGCACAACTTCCTTCCTTAGGGGGTCTGCTGCCACACCCTACTGACATGGGACCAGCAGTGTGCCCATACGGCCAACTCTGTTGTCCATTTCATCTGATATTATAATCACTGCAATACAGTCACATGACCTTTTACTATGTGCAGATTCATTTCATTTTCACCTCTGGTCTGGGTGCCTAAGTTTTTTCGTCACTGAGTGTAAGTAAACTTGCCTTTGCCTTCAATCCTGGCCCCAATCCCGTTCCGATAGCCGCAGTTACCCTACATCACCACAAGAGGGCAGTGATGAACCGTCACCGCTATAGCTCCCCGTACAAAAAAAGGAAAAAGTCAAGCCATGCAGGCCTCTCTGTGTGATTCTGCAAGCTCGGCGAAGGGTAATGAGGAGGAGCGATGATGAAACCAGGTGTAATGGTGAGGTCTCTGCCCTCAGCAGGTGCGTCACGTGCTTAAGCGGACAATTAAAAAAAAAAAAAAAAAACAACAACACTATCCTTTCTTCATCGTTTCAGTCCTTAGAAACACTTTTCTTTATTGTTCTTTGCATTTTATCTGTAACTATCTATCTATGGCTCTGGGAATCAGTTCACTGTACTGTGCGTCACTGCATACAGTACACAGATAGACCTTCCCAGAAGTGCTTAAATTATGTCACTGTAACAATCTGTGTTATAGTCTTGTAAATTGCTTCCCATCTGCTCCCCATCAGCTTTAATCCCATCAGACGTTCACAGGAATCACGTCAGCAGGCTTCCCCAAAGCACAGCTCGGTCAGATCTGCAGTAAAATCAGAGCTAGGCGGGGGTCGCGTTAATGTCGAACATCGCATATCTTCTGGGAACATCTACGGGAAAAGAGGATCGAAAGGCCAGGAGGAGGTGTGCTCTGCTCCGGCTGGCATGATGCCAAGGCAGCCTTTTGGCGTGATCATCTGCGGCCGTCTCCGCAGCGTCCCTCTCACGTCACACGCCTAAGAGTCGGCGCCCTGACGGGAGCTTCTCTTAACAAACAGCCGCCTCTCGCTTGTTCAGGGAGACGGGAAGACGCCGTGTGCAGGAGAGCGATCAAAGCGCCGCCGTCAGCGAAACTGCCTCGGCCACGGTGCCCGTTACGGCCCAGGACCGGACACCCACCCCAGAACTGGATAATCTGTTATGTTGGATGGATGGATGAATTTTCTAGCATGTTTTCCTTGAGTCAGTGAGGAGGATCCCCAGGATAGGCCAATCAGCACAGTCGTCCGGGGGGGGGCGGGCAGGGTGCTCAACCATCCAGTGTAATTAGATGACTAATTACTTCACCAGGTGACTTAATTGCTTTGGCAGGTGGTGCCGTGATGACAGAACGTGTTACTGCAACGGTTCACATTACGGCACCATCAGCAGATCGTCAGGCGGGCAACTTGTCTAGATTTTCGATCGAATATGGGAACCGTGAGATGGGGGGGTTGGGGGTTCTGTCTGTCGCATCCCGAAACAAATGATGCATAATTCAGCCAGGAATCCTTCACATGGGGGCGGCATGTTCCCCATCCGCATGCTGACAGCACACTGGCGGGGGGGAGGGGTCCTCTCCCTGACAGGATGTGATGTCACGGTACACAGTGAGTCTAGTGGGCCCATCTGGGCTGTCACCCACGGTCACACCCCTGCGGGCGGGCCCCTCTGTTGTGCCCCCCTCCCGGTGCCCCCATATTTTTGCGCTCCTAATTTTAAAACTTTAAAAACAAGGCGCTTGGGTCACACGGCCGTCCCTGCTGTGGGCGAGATGCAACTGTTGATGTTCTGTACTGAAAATCTGTCCAGCATGCTGCTCCATTGCTCTTGCAGTACTGGGAGTTCACCTGCAGAGGGTGCTCTCCGGTCCAGCGTTCGGGGGGACTGCCCCAGCATGTCGTTTAGCGAGAGAGGCTCGGTGACCCGTGAGTAGCATGGCTGGGCCCCCGTCCTGAATCACAGCCACAGGTCTTTATGAACCACGGCATGGCGGCACTGGGAACCCAGGATCAAGTGAGACAGCAGCGAGACCGCAGAGGACACGGCGGTGGGGGGGGGACTTCGCAGCCTCCTGGTGACGACACCATCCATCATACAGCGCGATGACTGAAACACACAATGTCATCCATCATACAGCGCGATGACTGAAACACACGATGTCATCCATCATACAGCGCGATGACTGAAACACACAATGTCATCCATCATACAGCGCGATGACTGAAACACACGTCGTCATCCATCATACAGCGCGATGACTGAAACACACGACGTCATCCATCATACAGCGCGATGACTGAAACACACGATGTCATCCATCATACAGCGCGATGACTGAAACACACGATGTCATCCATCATACAGCGCGATGACTGAAACACACGATGTCATCCATCATACAGCGCGATGACTGAAACACACGTCAAGTGTGAGGGCCTCTCGTTGGACATGGTGTAATGGGGGGAGGGGATGGGAATCTGAGATACAGAGAGCAAACCAATCATCCCTGCTCATTAGTATATCAATTAGCCTGGTTTGGAAGCAGCAGCCAATGAGGGGCCCCGGGCCCCACCCTCGCAGGGGTACGCCACGCCCCTCCGGGGTCACCCTGAGGCCTGGCTTTCTTGATGTCGTTGCCATAGCGCTGCTTTGGTTACTGACCTGTTTGTTTTAACTCCACATAATCAATTTATCATAAATTAGCTTTAAAACAGCATAATAAAAAAAATAGAGTTCTGTTTTTCAGCTTCCCCAGCAGTCACCGGCCAGCGAGCGTTCGCGGCGGCTCTCTCTGCGGGAATAACACAAGACACCGAAGAACAATAACTGCAGCTTGTACATTTGTTATTCATTTTCTGCAAATGTGTTCTCTTGAACTTGCTTAAATAAGCAATTTGGTGCGGCCAGGTCTCACATGTCAATCATCCGCACGGCACAGCCTGATTGGACGCTGACAGTATGCCACTCTGTAGACACACAGAGATGCACACAGACAGACACACACTCCGAGCGGCTCCTCCTCCTGCTGATTTCCACCCCCCCTCCCCACTACCCCCTACTCACTCCTTCTGCTCTCCATCCCTTCACATTTTCTCCCATCAGCAGCTCAAACCTTCCCACGCCGGAGCCAAACACGACAGCTAAGGAACAGTAACACCGTATCGGAAACGGCGCTACCGTTCGGGCCGCCGTCAGGTGGGGGGTGCAGCAGGGGCCCGTTTCAGCCACGAGCTTAACCCCCCCGGTGCGGCTCGGGTGCCGAGCCCGTGCCGTTAATTACCCGCTGTGCCGTGCTGTCGAGTGGCGGTGGAGGCGGCCTGACAGCTCTGTAACGCCGGCCTGCTTTTAATTACACAGCCCGCGAATCTCGCTCCCGCCGCTCGGTGCCACGCCGTACGGATCGGGTCGAATCGGCAGCCCTGCCGCTGACAGGCTTGATCATCCATGCGCGCGCGCACACACACACACACACACAGCCATGTCACTTCCTGAAGCGATGCTGAGGTGGCACCCGTAAATTTATTTACTTATTTACACGGTAATGAGCACTTGCCAAAGTATTTCTGCATGGCTGGACTCCTCAGGCTTTGGTAATGACTGCTTGCCTAAAATCATGCCCCGCCCCCCACACGGTGCTATGGGGGCAGGACACACCCACCACAGCAGCAGTAGACGCCACCACGCAGACAGATCTGGGACTGATCAGACACGCAGAGCCTGGGTCAGCCATGGCTGCAGGTTCGAGGCCTAGTGTCGGTTGCCAATGCACCTGCCATAGAACCAATGTTATTACGACCCAACAAAGATTCCCCTGCAGGATCCAAACGCTGGCCATGCAATAAATTTGTTATAGTGCTTTGGGCGACTGTGCTAGGAGTGTGTTATACGAAGACAGATTGGATTGACCTAAATAAATGCCTTCTGTCAGTCTAAAGCACAGAGTTTGGGAATTTTTACAGCAATAAAAAGATAAAAGGAACAGCACTGTTTGCGTGTGGAGCTTAAAAATAAATTATTAAGCATGAATCACTTAAATAGATGAGTAATTATTATTCAGAACTTAAGAATACAATTTAAATTAATTCCATAATTGTTCTAAGCCCTTGAACAATGAAATCATTGAAGATCAAGAAGAAATATTATTTAGGTTAATTACACTGTGCTGGTTAGTTTGAGGGACACACATCAGGTTGTGAGGTGAGACTTTGTTCCTATCAGAAGCTCATTTCAAACACGCTTTCTGTTTTTCCTCTCACTAGAGGTGACATGCAGATTAGGATTTTGTCGAAACTGAATTAATTGGGAATTTTGCTGCCAATACAGGAAATTTACCCGCATACATATTGTTGCTGCTTATGTCTGGCTTGACCCCCCCATCGGTGCGGTGCCCCTTACCCCTTCCATTCTGCATTTTCCGTTTTCCCTCAAGGCTGGGGGCATGTTTCCACATTTTTATACTCAGCTGCTAAAAAAAGCCCCTTCTTGGCTTGTTCAGGTACATGTTAGCGCTCAGAACTAGAAAACATGGGGCTAGTTCACCAGGAGCTTCCGGAACATTCTCTACTTCTGGGACAGAGCTGCCAACTTTGGTCAGTTGGCTGGAGTGAGATTTTCAATTCGAGATAAACCTGCACACGCATTTACATGTACGTAGCTGTTTTATTACCCTGTAAATAGTCTGTAGCGTTTGCAAACTACCCCAATGCTTTTGATGTAGCTAATTTTAGGTGTATAATGGAAAAATATAGATTTGCTGTGAGATTACTTGTGTGAGCCTGAGAGTCTGAAAGCGTGAGCGTCACGCCAGATGTGTGAGTGTGTGCAACACTACTGGGATCACAAGTGCCTCCACTCATCGACAGCCAATCACCTCGGCCGCCCATACAGCCCCTGATCTCACAGACCAGCTGTGTGGGAAAAAACTGGGAAGTCAGATAAACAGATCAGAACTGGGGGGGGGGGAACTAATTCACTGAGATTGATTCAACCGTGGGAGTTTTACTTACACAAAAATGTGCTGAGGGCACAACGAAAAATTATTGGTTAACTCTCTGAACCAATTAGATTGTAGAGGAGGTGGGTTCAAGTAACTTGAGGAGGTGGGACCATGGTATCTGATTGGTTGGTCCCGCCTCCTCTAGTTGATTGGACCCTTTATAATCTGATTGGTTATCTCACTGAACCAATCATTTTTCACTGTGCTCTCAGAACAGTTTTGTACAAGTAAAACTTCCACAAGTGACCTCTTCACCCCGTCCTCCTGCCCCCTCCTCCAGAAAAAGCAGCGCAGGTGCATGCAATTTCCACATAGCTATAGGAACACGGGGTGTAAAATATACATACAGACAAATCACACAGCAGGTTACAGAGGGGCAGAGGGATTTTCACAGGACAGATTTGGGCTATATGGTAGCTATATGGCATTATTTGCTGGATAATTATCCTTTGACTTCAATATAAAAGCATCATATAGAACTGGGACAATGAGGTCACAGGTTAAGGTGTGGGGTCAAAGGTCAGGGGGCTGCTGTTCTGCCTTTAACAGATTCTCTCAAGGTGCTTCAGTAACGAAACAAAACAGCGACATAAAAGTGTGGGTAAAAAACACAGTTCGACTTATAGGCTTAATGGATGTATATACTAAACCATTCACACAGTTACTGACCTGGAGGCAAACATTACCCTGGTCAGGAAAACGGCACAAAGGAGAGCCGCGTGCAGGGGAATTCTAATTTAATATTCACCTTTTCACAGCCCCGTAATAAAACTGTATGAATGCGCTGCCTCCGAAGTCACCGTTAGTTGCTTTGTGTTTTTACAGCCCCGTATTTCAAACTTGAAGCATTATAGCAGTAACTCCCTACTATAGCACAATTCTGCCACTAGGGGGAGCTAAGCGACCTCGCTCGCCATAGCACATAGGATTTGAATGGTGATATCGGCGTGAGTGGATAATTACGGACCTCGGCTGAAACAGAGATAAATGTAAGGACTCGGCAATTTTCAGCAGTCCAATGAGATGTTATTTCTTCCTTGTTAGAAACCCTCCAATCTTAGCTGACACGCTAAGCTAAAAAAAAAACGCGAAAACATACGAGATAGTGGCACAATATTCCATGCCAGCTTTGTCACTGCAAATAAAATAACTAACCTTGTGTTTTTCATAATTAATGTGCCGCAGAACTTAACCAAATGACTAAATAAATCCGGCTCTGGGAATCTTACTCAGTGTTACAACAGCACAGCCCTTCTGACACTAACTGACGCCTCTCTATTGATGGCTCGATTTCCTTATGTGCAGCGCCACCTGCTGGCCCGTCTTCCGCCCGCGACGCGGAGATCCCCTTTCATCTCTCAGATCAAGGGGAGTCTTCCGCCTCCATAAAAAATATAACCTTCAAGCGGCGGAGCCTCATTAAAAGTAACTCGCCTGAGTTTAGACAATCATTTCAAAAACGCAGCGCAGATTCAATATCTGATCACACGCCTGAAAAAAAAAAACTAATTACAAAAGAGCATAAGAATACAAGTCATTTCACTACTTCTTCCCAATCTTGTGCATTTTACGGGTCTAAAGGCTAATATAGACTCCTAGAGAATTTAAATACAATTTCTTATTCCAAATGGGTTTCTCAAACATTCTTTTGAGGAGAAGTTACAGTCTTTCATATATTCATACTGGCTTGCTCAGTGAAGCCTTTGTCTTTGTGAATAACCTGGCCTTAGATGACGGGCAAATTATTATTTTTTCAAACTGCAGAGCCACCAGAGTCCCTTTGTCCCACAGACCTCCTGCTTGTAATGGCTGTGCTGTCATCCTATTGACTGGGGAGTGACAGGCGAGGTTTTGGCTGAGGCGTCTGCTGTCTGACGCCCTGGGAAGGGTCTGGCCTTTTCAGGTGTTCCAGCATCTACGTTTCAGCTCCTTCCTGGTGGACCAGGACTGTACATTTCAGAGGAAAATGACACCATTTCCCAAATCAAAAAAAAAAAAAACAGCACAGTGATATTTCTTTACGTGACTTCGGGTCCTGAGGCTAAGTGGAAGAACACCGATACAAGGCCGAGTTTCAGCGTCAGTCAGACTTACATAAACCATCTGGAGATGGTCTGAGTAACGGCACTGACTGGGAGGAGCTGCTGTAACCTGCCCTGAGGGTCTGCACTCTCCTATCGACAGCTAGTCCTGCAGAGAGAGTCCCAGGCGGGGAGAGAGGTCCAGGAGGAGGGCTTACGCAGGCGGAGACGCACCCCACCGACCTCCCTCCTCTCTGCGTGTCAATAACTCGATGGCTGCTCTCCCAGGAACCCTTAAGCCTTCGTCACGCCCTCACCCTTGTGCTTTGTGTACCCCCCAGAGCTGGGGGCTACTGCAGAAGCCCTGGGGACTCGCTCAACCCTCGCCCCATTCCCCTTGACGACCCCCCACTTTTATTTCATTCTTATCTTGCCATGCAGCAAATCGCTGCTGCCTTTTTTAGCCCCAGCTTATAGGAGATACTACTATATCTATATATATACTACTATACTATAGCTGTATGCAAATACCATCGCTCACTTCCAAATAGAATGGGGGGGAGAAAGGGAATTAAAAGGCGAGATGTACTGTACCATTTCAAGAGGGATAACATCATTACAGGCCCGAGACAGACGGCGAGGGAGGGAGGCAATGAGGAGGGACCCAGCAATAGGAACAGAGGAGGTCTGGAGATACTATACAGATGGAGAGGTCTGCGGGGGCCGGGCCGTAACAGGCAAAGATTTTGGGGGGAGGAACGAGACTGATGGAGGGCTATGGTGGAGGACTGGATTGGGGGGAGGGGTTCAGTCCCACAACAGTGCATCATGGGAGGACACCAATGCAGCATACGCACCAATGGCTGGGTCAGCCGGCAGTAGGTGCAATAAGGAGCACGCCAACCTCCGCAGTTAGGAGAGAGAGAGTGCGTCCCCTGTAATTAACAGCTGATTCACTCGGGTACGATCACGACGATTCCGAGAAACTGTCTGGATGGGGCTCCCTAATGGCGACGGAACACTGCGGGTCAAAGGGGGCCAGCAGAAATTGGATAATAAACGTCTTTTACTGAAACCCCGGCGTGTGACGCTGTTCCAGGAGGTCACGCTCATAACAAGGCCCTCGCTCAAAGGCTGCGATTAAGCGGATGCTTCGTAAACAAAGAGGTGCTTAAAGCATGCCGGGCTTAGCCTGTAACTAGGCACAGACTGTGTTCTGGGAAAAAAAACTGACATATTTCATCCTAATAGGTTTTTTTTTTTTGATTAATGATGTTATCTTGACCATATTTAAGCCCTTCAGGGTGCTGGCAGGGAGTCTGGACCATTTTTTAAGGAAAGATCATATAGGTTTAAGGGCTGCTTAATCTCACCATCGGTGGTATTAGCCAGACAGTCAGACATCGTGGTGACACAGCACGCACAGTCTGGTGCTGAGAGATAGGTCTTCTTTACTGTGGGGGAGGAGGGGGGGCTCCTCTATCCTGCCCAGCTGAGTTTCTTTGAGGCATCTGAGCCCCACCCAGCAAAGCCTCAAGGTCGAGGGGCCCCCGACTGCGACCTATTGCGACCCCACGCCACCTCAGCCTTCCCAATACGCGTGAACCCACCAGAGAGGTCACATGATCTCCTCTCCAAAGCCACACCCCCTTCTGTGGGCTGGAGGCTCCGCATTCCCGCGAACCTCTGTAATTATCTTTCATTGACTCCGAGTCCAGCTCTGCATCACATGCCCAACAGCGGGCTGCTATATTATTATTTTAAACAGAAACCGTATTGATGGACACTCGTACCAACATAAACACAGGTCAGCTTACCCTTGGGTTAGCTTTGGTAAGATCTGCCGATGTTCCGTAACAGCTGCCCCAGCACGAGGTCATAGAGTACGAAGGCCATTCAGGGCACCTAGCTCACGAGTGAGCGACAACTGGACAAACGCAGCCGATATGGGGCACACGCCAGCGGGACCACGTAAATGGGACTAATAGCAGTGACGTCACCAGAACGCCGTCCAGGTACCACTGTTCAAATTGCGTCAAAGGTCATTTGGTGCTGACACTGGGCACAAGTCGAAACCCCAGCTTTGGAGAGTCTGAAGGGGCATCCAGTGAATCACAATGACCTCGAAATTAATGATGCGCAGCCAGGACGACTAAACCTGCAATGCACCGTGACAGGCCCGCTTTCACATAGACCGACTAACTCGACGGCTAAATAATCAGGTGTGGCTTTCTTCGGCTTTTGTTTACAGAATAAATAACTCAACAGTTAGTGCCACATCAGTAATTTTATGCCAAATCGGTAATTTTATATTACTTCACTCAGAAGGGTGTGCTGCACTGTCCTAAATAAAACACACTCCCAAAACCTCCGTCTCGTAACTCCACTCGCCAAGATGCACCAAAACTTCCCCACTGCCATGTTTTCCACACAGGTTCATTAAGGTTTTTGTCTCCCATCTCCCACAAGTCATTTTCAGCTACACTGGCAGTGCCGAAGTTCGATGTTAAGCCTCGAGGACAAAGACTTTCGAATAGCAGCAGCTTGTGACCCCAGCTGAATAGTGCTCCTCCCCTTGCTCGGAGCTTGACGTCACGCTCCTGCCAAGCGCTTGCTGAGGTCACTAGAGCAGCTTCACGCTAACGTTACTCTCACCTGGCTCGGCTGACAGGTCCCTTTAGCGGTATGAACTTCCCGCTGACCCACAATGTTCCTTCAGCAATTAGCGTGACGCTTCGTTACGATCACTACGCCTTTCCTCTGCTGGGATGCCCTTTCCTCTGAACCGACACCCATAGATTCCATGCCCCCCCCCCCCCATTCAGAAGTCATGCAGCCTCCTGCCTCTAGGTGTCACCGGAAGAACGTAGGGCAAACTCAGCGGTGTAACATCTGCACCTGCATTCGGCCAAGCCCGACAACCAGCCAACATGAATTCGGTATGGCCCAACGTACCCCTGCCCTGGTAACCCGGACCCAGGTGTGCACTACAGGTGCAGCTGGTGCCACGGTGAATGAAGAGCTGGACCAGGATCAGCAGCCTATAGACTAAGTTCCAGGTCAGACCTTAAACTCCTCATTCTCATCCTACTTGACCTCCTGAAGCTCATGTTAACTATTCACAGCTGGTTCAGCTTCAGAACATACATTTTGTGCATTCTACGAGGGTTTTAGGCAGCCAACATTTAAAGTAAAGCTGTTTGTCACTTCAGCAGAGGCCTTCAAGCATAGCAAATACCAAGAAAGCCTTGAATTTGCAATCTGTGGCTCTAGCCAACACACCAGGCACAGTACTAGTCGACATTGCGTATTCAACACTTGTTAAATCCTTTACATTCTGCCGCAAGATAATATTGATACTAGTACACAAATGCAGGGCTCGATTATTTGCTATTGCTTCCAAACGATTTAGTTATTTATAAGGGTTTTGAGCCTCTGGAAATTTACTGTAAAAGTAGCTGTGAGTGCAGCTAATTCAGATCTCAGTCCAGGCGTGTTTAGACTCGATCTGACTTGCCCACTTCGCCTCTGGTGAAAGTCACGTGTTTCAGGCGCTTTTATGAGTGCTTGCGGTTCGTGTTTGAGCCGTTGGTGGCCCTGCCGGACCCGGACATGCGGTCAAAGGCCTTCGGCGATTTTCGCTTTTTCTGAAATAAGCGGTAATTTCATTTTTTTTTAAATAACCTGATATGTTTTTCTGACAGAAGAAAAACTGAATACGGCACATCGGTCTATGGCCATTTAAGCTCTCTCCAGTAGGCCCGCGTCTCCAGTGCCTGCGCCTCATGGTTATTAAAAACAGCACAGGGACAATGCTGCCTTTTTTCACACCCGCTCGCATTTCATCCCGCCATCACATCCTAACAGGGACAGCCGTGAAATCCGGGCGTCGTTATTCTTGAGTAATTAGCGGGGGTGGATGTTGCCCGGCCGGACCTCCGGCACAGGCGACAGCGACGCCACCCGACCCCGGCATTAAGCGGGATCCTGTCAAGCGCAATGAGAGTTTAATGATTCAAGACAGCAGGCTGCGTGCTCTACATATTTAACCCATAAGGGGACCAACCATTTAATTAAAGAAAAAAGCAACACTGAATAACAAGAGAAAATTTAATATAGAAACGGGCCCGTATAAACTTGTACATTAACTATATACAGTGGTACCTCAGAACTCGAACTTAATCCGTTCAGAACTCCGGATCGAATCCTAAAAAGTTCAAGTTCTGATCAAATTTTCCCCATAAAAAATAATGGAAAACCAATTCATTGGTTCCCGACCCCAAAAATTACACCTAAATGTTTTTTTTTAGCATTTAAACACAAAATGAACCGGATAAAATAAGAACATATATTCTACTAAACACATCTAAGCACATTTATCAAAACAGTAATTTGTAAAGTAAGAAAACAAATGTATCCAAACAATGTG
>JAODJW010000099.1:568803-579342 GCA_026777045.1 Hyperopisus bebe
ACGTGCTGCGTGACTCATTTCCCCGCGCGTACAAGTTATCTTAGGTCGGCGTTCACGGTTTGACTTCTGAGATTCAGCTCGAGTTCTAGGTAACTTTTTCGAACTGGTTGGTTCGACTTTTAAGAAATTCGAGTTCTGAGTTCGAGAACTGAAGTACCACTGTATATGTATATTTATCCAAACGTAACTTGATTTTGCAGCCGGTTATGTGGTTCCATTCCGACTGAGGACGCCGCATTAGCGCAATTAGCGAAATAATTACTCAAGTCAGGTGCTTCGAGTGTTAAGAGAGGATGATCGTAGGATTTAAGATAAGAGATTAAGTACTGCGTGTGCGATGTCTTGGAGGACGACCCATAGCCGTCATATTAATGCCGACTCAACCTCATTTTTTACGCCAATGTATGACTTTTCCGTTTACCGTTTACCCTACGCCAAAATCTACCCCCCCTTTTCTCTGTGACACTGCCTATACCGCATTAAAAGCATCATCACGATCAAAACAAACAAAAAAATGATAAATGAAAAAATGTCGCCTATCACCAAGCGCCCAGATTCATTGTGATATTCAGGACGAAAAATAATTGCGGGCATAACTGCCAACAGGTCATTTCAATTGGGAATTAAAAACTTCTATCGGCGGAATTTCGCCGACGCTTCCACAAAATACCAGCTATTTTCATGATTTCAATATCTTTTAAAAGCCTGTTATTTTCTTTTAGATACCAGATTGATCGCCATTTAAAGAGGCAATTTTCATTTTTTTTCCCGTGTAGCCTACAACAAATTCCGCGTAGTACGTTCTTCCGATGGGTAGTATAAATGTGCCGCATGGATATGCGTATAATAAATGGAAATGACACATTTTGAAAAGGCAGGTTTTTTGGACACTCTGCTCTGCTAAAGCGCACGTGTTTTGTGCGCCACCTCGATGTCGAGCTCGGTGCGTGTCGACATTTACAAAATACTAAGAAGCGTCACTGACGGTAAATTATTCGCGATTCGTTAAGAAGCCGCATCTGTCGGCTAAATAGAGCCCTCTGATTACGGCATGGCAGCCCTTTCTGCAACATGGTAACCTATAATTTCCTAGAATGAAAATAGCGCAAGACCTTTGTTGATACAGTGCTCACCATAAAGGGAGGCGTAATTAAGTTCCAGATCTACCACGCTTTCTCTTTCCTTGGGGAAAAAAATCATTTCCCCCTCTCTCTAAGAACGATATTGATTGAATTTTGTTTTCCATTTTCATTGAATACATTGTGTTATTATGCGCTTTTAGAAAATACCCCCCCAGATCAATTTACGCGATGTACCCGCCGGAATGCAATCAGTTTGCTATAGTACTCCTCATCCTGTAAAACAATGAGAATAGAGAATAATCTTAATAATGAGAAATATTAGTTTCTTAGGAGATGACAAAGCACCGCTGTTACGTTTGAAATCAATAGGCGCCGAGGCTCCATCTTGCTTAAATTGCCGTCGAACTGGGTGGCTAATTAATAGCGTAATGGGGGGGCGGTGTCTGATTAATCAATCTGTCCTGCACGGTGAGTTAGGGCGCCGTTTTAAACTGAGGAATTGGTTGGCTCCGTGGCCTGTTGAGGACGTTCCCAGTGATTTATCCGGCAGGTTTCTTGTGATAAAGAGGAAACTCTAAGCCCTCCACAACAACGCCTTTACTAGGTCCTCGTCCTCCCCCCCCCCGAATAAGTAAATGCTAAACGAATCAGCGTCTTCGCTTTTAATTTACTGGCGAGCAAAGTTTCCCAGGTGGAGCGAGGAAATGAGAATACTGGGCTGGTTTCGTTCCCCTTATTATACCAATCAATTTAAATACTATGCTTCCAGCTTGTCAATATGGCGAACAATCAGTATGTCTGACAAAAGAATTATATAGGCCTACGGGTGTTTGCTTTAACTGGAAAGGATTTTTTTGATTGAGTTTGCGTCTCAACGCGCCAAGATGTGGTATTTCAGGGCCAAATTCCTTCAGAGAAAGGGCACCGTTAATTATACCGCGATCACGTGAAAGTGTAGCCTTGAGAGACGAGATTTAAGGCCGGCAAACATCCTCGGTTAGGCAGCCAGTCCTTACAGTCCGTCCCAATGTGCGGCAAACCCGGCAATCCGTCATTCCCTCCGAGTAACATGCGTGGATTAATATTCATAATTTAATTAAAGGACAGATGTTTCCTAAATAAGCTTTGCTTTGACACAGATGTCTTTAAGCAAATGACAGTGTATGAGGGATCTCTACGGCAATTACAAAGAGGCAACAACATTTACGTTTTTTTAAAAGTAAATTTAGGGAACATGGAGCAGCTTGATATTGATTTTTTTCCAACCAGGTAATACAGTAGTGAACACCACCCAATTAATTTAGTCCTTTAAAAAGCATTTGCCTTTAAATTACAATGCAGCACTCTGCCTATACTCCATTTTCCACTCTGGTCCCTTACATACTGATAGAGAGCTCATTATGTAAGTTACCCAATTAAGAAGAAAGCGTCATTAAGGAAATTACATGTGGATAAAAATGTCAGGCTGTATTGGTAGAACAGGAGCAATTTAGGACCTGGATTACCAGCTTTATGGACACAAGCACAAAATTAATAGGTTGAAAATTTTGAATGGGCATCCAAACAATCCAGGATCACATGACTGTAGAGGACAATGATGTTGTTTTTCCACTCACAGCCACAGCTTAGTTTTACTTGCGTAAAAATATTCTGAGGGCAGAAAGAAAACGATTGGTTCAGAGAGATAACCAATCAGACTGTAGAGGAGGTGGGCCCAAGCAACTGGAGGAATTGGGACCGACCAATCAGACATCTCGATCCTGCCTGTAGTTGCTTCTTTTTCTTTCTGCCCTCAGAACTTTTTTTGTGTAAGTAAAATTCCCACGAGCCACAAACTCCATCTGTACTTAGACTTATATATATATAGCTAAAGGTTTTCCAAAGACTTAGTTCAAGGCTTTCTGGGATTTGAACTCATAACTGTCATTCTCTCTCTCTTTTTTTTTTTTTTACTTCCGCTGTGCAATGGTTTAGCTGACATCCTGACAAAGCCCCCTCACAATGTAAACACCCAAAATGGTGGTTTGTAATGTCCCATTGGTCTGGATGAGCTGCAGGGGGGCCTGATGTCAGGGTCCGCCGCCTGTTCTCCCACACGAACAGTGCCGCACTTCCGCAGAAGGAGAGTTTTATCGGTAAACCAGCCCGTGGTACTGCCTCCTGCTCACAGCATCCATTCTGGCGCCATCCAGTGCTTCATCAAATGGAAACTTGAACACCGGCTATCAAAGCGTGCAATTTGCAACCTGTTCCAAATATTCCTTTGGGAGAGTCGCTAAAACACAAATGCGTTTATGTTGTTTCATTTACATTCTTACGTTTGTTTAATCCTAAACTAAAAAGTTATTGATGCACATGAAAGAACAGTGAAGTAGCTCGTCGTGTGAAATGACAGCTGGCATCCTGACTGGATTCTTCTGAGAAATGCCTGTTTATCAGCATTATTTAAAAAAAAAAAAAAAAACATTAAAATGCTCCACCATATCTGTGTCAGCTCTTAATCACTTTATGGGCTGTTTCTGGTTCTAGCCAAGGCTGAAAAGCAAATTCTCAACGCTGATCCGATACGTGATGATTTTTCAAACCCCGTGACCCGCAGCTTTAAATGGATGTTACAGATCGCAGGGCAGCTAAAGGGGATTAGGCAGCACATGTGGAAAAGTGCTCAACATCAGTCAGGAGGGCTGTATAAGTTTCATTGATCGTGTGTACTTTATAAGCCTTAATGATTGTATTATAGTAGAACACATTTTTCAAGGGTATCCACATATACCTATATTATAGCTTCTACAGGGTTGTTAGTTCGAGTCCCATCAAGGCTTGGGTCTGTGAGTGCGGAGTCGGTAAGTTCTCTCCATGTTTGTGTGTGTTTGTGTGGTGGTTTTGGTTTCCTGGTGTGTCTAAATTGCTCATAGTGTCTCTGACACGTGAACTGGGATTTAAACCAGAAAAGGACTGGCTGGGAATTTGGAAATGGGAGCTGCAGCAGGAAGCAAAAAGAGCGAAGAGGACTTTTTCATTTCTTTTGTGTTTTTTTTTTCTTTGTCAAATACACAGAGCAAAAGCAATATAGAGTTACAGTCCAACACAGGTAAAATACAACATTGGGTAATCCCTTACATGGCATGAGTGTTTCTTGTACAGTCCTGCATAAAAATAGTAGTTTGCCCAGTATTGTCTTGTGCTGAAGTGTTGAAACTTCCGGAACGTGTCCCTGCAGGCCTGTTCTGAGCCTTACACTGAGTTCAGGTGGTTTGAAGTGAGAAATTTACACTGACAGATGATATCTCCACAACGAGCTCTCCTCCCGCATGAACCTTACGAAAAGTAAAAAAGAAAGAAAAAAACAAACGAATAAAAGAACAAAAGCACAAGCATGGAATATCAGGACGCGAATACCCTGTACATATAAGTGCTAGGTCACACATGCTAAGTGTCACGTCCCTAGCCAACAGCACATGTCCAGGCTGGTGCCGAGCTCTGCTCAGTAAACTGTCGCTCTTGAATCTCCTTGCGGAGCAGGGAAACTCATACATTGGCTAAATTTTAGACCTCTGATTTGAAACATGGCAGCAGAGGTGAACGTTTGTGGGTCATTCAGACTACAGTCCCGAGATTTTAGGTCCATGATGGACAGAAGTCCTACAGACGGAAGCTACAGAGCTATTACTCGAAGCCCCATTCTGGATGATTCTAGACCATTTAAACCCACAGACTCCCAACACACCCAGTACCACTGAGTGGATGGTTTAGCGTAAGAGCTTAGAAACTGGCTCTGTCCATTTTCTCTCCTTAGCCAGGGGAGCATGTAACTATAGAATGACTTGGCACTTGTTGTCTGGACACCTGCTAGTATTTGACTCATTCAACGTGCACATGCTCCATGAGGCTGTCTTGAGCATATTTCTGGCCCTGGTAACGGCCGACCCAGGGTCTGCCTCAAAACGGTGGGGATTCTGATAAACTCATTTACTCGTATTATCCCCTCCCTGACCAGAGGGGGCGGACGTGAGCACGTTTTCCTTCAGCTTGAATGATAACGGGGAAATTAAGGGATGCAGAGGCTGGAGGCAAAGTTCCGCTGGAGTACATTAGAGCATCGTGCTTTTTCATCACCTGGACGAGGCCTGGAGGAATGCCAGGCGCAGCTTTCTGCCCCTCCAGCAGATGGAGCCATGTTGCTGCTGAGGGGGGCGGGCCCTCGACGAACTGGCCAATGACGGCAGCCGTTGGCTGGCTCAGTGGGCTTTATGTCTGGGAATGTGCAGCGATCCTGGTTTTCCTCACCGCTTTTTGAGACTGAAAGTTGCTGACAGATTACGTAAGTTGTGCAATTTCTTTTCCTCACTCTTGGCTTCCCAGCAGGATGGCATAGGATGCTCACTCGAGGTTTCCCATAAACCCTGTCACCTTTGACCACTAGGAGGCGACACAGAGGCACAGATTCAGTCTGTTTTTAGTGAGTGCCACATGTTGCCCGGTGTAGCGATGGAGATGGCAGATGTTCTCCATCAGATATCGTACAGGGAAGCAGAGGTACGGAAGGAAAGGGTGATTTAAAAAAAAAATTCACAGTAAGCCGACTTCCAGTGTAAACAAGGGGGTGGCGGACTGCCTCGTGATGACCCCCCCCAGTTCTTCCGTCAACATGGCCAAAGATGGGAGGGAGTCTCCATGCGACATGGAGAAGCCACCAGGGGGCGACACGTGACATGCCGCCACCAAACACGTAAACAAGGCAACCTCACTCCAGTGACGGCGATTGGAGAGTGCTTCGAATGAACAGTCTTTTTTCAAAGCAACTCTGGGGGGGCGGGGGCTGAGGCAGGGGCATTCCTGTGATCTGCGGTGCTGTGATGGTCCACTCCACAGACCAATAATGCGGCGTCCCATAAAAAATAAAACAGAGGACGAAAAACATCAGAGTAATCACAGGAAAACAGAGCAGCCTTGGTCCCTGGTTCTCCATACATGGCAGCTCTGCAGATGGACGGCGGATGGAGCCCCCCGCCCCCCAGGTCGGCTGGCTGTGTCGCCGCATTTCCGCGAACGACACTGCGACGGTATGGCGGTTCCGTTTGTGCTTCGGAGGATGGGCAGGAGGCGGGCCATCCATTTCCGCTCCACCTCCACCTGCAGGTTCCCCTCTCCTGCCTTTGTGTAACAGCAACCCAGGGATTTTGGTGAATGGCGGATGTAGCTGATCGGGTGAGGTCGACACACACGTGGAGGCTTCTGAGGCAATCGAACGCCTTCCCTGGTAAAAGGAGCTTCACCTTCTGCCCCGAAAGATGTAAAACTGCTAAGTAGCATCTACTCAGTAAAGAGGTGTACACTTAAGCTCGATCTACTTTGGCAAAAAAAGCATTGTTTTTATAGGATATATATGCGCTCTGGAGCGTGTGCATCAAAATTGTTTAGACAGCTAAAAAGGCCAAAATGATCACGGAAAACTGCAATCCCCCAATCGGAACAGAGGCGACCTCACCACATGTACAAAGAGTCCGGCCTGGCCGCTCGCTGAGGCCCTCTAGTGGCTGGGAGGCCACAGCGTGCCCCCGCTAGACGTGCGTCTGCATGCGCTTCTGCAGGGGCCGCGTCAGCTCGGAGTTCTGCGACGAGGCCTGCGAGTAATGGGAGGAAGAGGAAGCCGAGGCCTTGCTGGCCTTGTCGAAGGGCGCGTATCCGTCCGTCCGGCCGCAGCTGCTGATGCCGCTGTCGCACTGCGTGTCCAGGAAGGAGCCGGAGTCGCTGAGGGAGCCGCGCTGGCGCTCGCACAGTTCGATGGAGCTGCTGCCCACGCCCAGCACGAAGCGCTGTCCATAGTCATAAAGGCGATTGGGGCCGGCGCCTAACGTGGAGTAGATGTTGGTGAAGGACATGCCAGTGGGCACTCGCTGCTTGCCCAGAGTGGAGCTGCCTGGGTTGTGGGTCTTGGTGGCGTTCCCGCCGCCCAGCGTCATGGTGGGCGTTGAGTGGCACTCCTTGAAGGTGTTGACACTGTAGTAGCCGTTGGTGGGGTCCTGCGTGGAGACAGATCCCGGGGTGAGCAATTTGGTTATTAAATCAAAGCGCGGGCAGATGAAAGCTGGAGGGAGGGCGGGGCATGAAGGTCGCCGCGGTTCTGAAGGTCACGGCACTGGAGGCCTACTGGCCTGGAGACAAGCCCAAGATGCTCGTGGGGAGGGACACATGGGATGGGACACCGGTATGTACTAATAAACACCACAGGCAACTCAGAGGAGCCAAATCACCTACTTGAGTATTTTTGGACTACAGCAAGACAACTGAGAAAACCTACGCAAACACGGGAAGAACATTCAAATCAAACTCAAATGGAGCTGGGGGCGAGAATCGAACCCACAGCCCTGGAGATGTGAAGCTGTTGAGCTACCGCACTGGAAAAACAACAGCATGCGAATGAGGAGAATGTCATTATCTGTGAGGGGGCAGCAGGGCTGCCCAGCAGGGGGCGCCATCTCCTCATACCCCAGGGGGCTCTGGGTTTCAGTCTTGAGCCCTGTGCCTGTGGAGTGTTAATGTTCTCTCCGGGTCCTCCGTGGTTTACCCCCCTGCAGTTCAAAAGCATGTGGATCTGCTGAAAAGTATGCAACAAGACAGCAGCTCTGTGGCCCTTAGAGTGGGGCTGTGTGTGTAATGGGGGTGCACAGATTGTCTAGCGCCCCCTATAGGATGCATTCAGCCATACACTCTAGGGTTTCTGGCCCAGGCACTGGAGCCCAGCAACCCTTATTTGGATGTAGGTATGTATCTCTTTCCTATATGGGGAACAGTCTGTTAATCCCGACAGAACAGAAACAAAGAGGTCTATGGGGAATGATCCATATGCAGGGAACACATTGACTCGCTCACTCTGTAGCCTCCGAAATCGGCCTTCCTTTCTAAAGCAGCTCTGCCATGACTGTCATCATTCCGGCATTAGCTGTGGAGATGACGACGACCTGACAAGGAGCAGGGATGCTGTGCGCATCACGACAAAGCGGGGAGGGGGGTCTGAGCGACGCGAACGTCACCGCAAATGCAGGAGCCGCGGCCGGCGGGACCGCGTCCGGGAAGTCGCCGCCTATTCCGGCACACCCCCTCGACTGCAAGCACAAACCCTCGGCGGAGTTTGGTATTCCGGGGGGAGCGGAAAACCATTTAGCTGCCCACGTTCTTTCTGTAGGAAAATGTAGGACACGCTGTCAGGGAGGATGATGTCTCTGTCCAAACTCGCGAGTCGATGCGGTCGCAAAGAGCGAATGTCATTCCGGGAGGAGAGCTCCCGGGGGTGGCGTGTCTGAAAACGGCAGGTGACGTAACTATGCTAACCTGACAGGGACGGCAGGGTGAAGGATGGGCGGGGGGGGGGGCTTCAAGGGAAAAGATGGAGGTGTGTTGATAAGCTAAGCTTGGAAGGACAGCAGCAGAAAAACCCCCAAAATAAGGGCGCTGTAGGCGGAACTTGGCTTTGTACTGACAACCCCCCCCCCCCACCCCCCGCAGACCCCCCCACCTCGCAAGACCTGCCATTCTGAGAATTTGTTTTGAGGCACAAATAACTTGCTGTCTTTCGAGGACAGAATCCAGGGAACATCAGCAAATATATCGCACAACAGACACTCATGCGGGCTGTCAGTAGCTGTACTGTAGCTACTGAACAATGCCGTCTGTGTTAGCATGTGATGACACAGTGCCGTTTTATCGCCCGCTTTGAAGTTTCACAGATTTTTTTTTTGCCTGTACTGCCATGATTCAGATAATTGCGATTATCAAGAAAAATTATTTTCGAAGGCCTGTCATAAACATTTAAGTCATTTTGCTGGTGCATACAAATAAGATAATCAGTATTTTCCAGGTACTATCTTCCACGCTCAGTTGTTGCTCAGCACCGAAATGTCAGGTAATAAATATAAATGTAAATTTAAGCGCAAATGTTTTCTACCGTGAGCATTTACCATTTGAAGTTTAGCGACAGCTGCTTAAACTGCATATTACAATACAGAGTATTTGTATGAGCCTAATATTCAGAATAATTTCTCTCTGCAGCTGTATGGATTTAAGCTGCAGTCCCTTCACGTCCCTGTACATTAAACTCCGCGATCGCACGCCTCCATAGTGCCTGTTCAGTCCTGTCCCGTTCCCAGGCCGCAAACATTTACCCACGGCACGGACACTCCATCAGAACGTGCCTGAAATTCCCTGCTTGTTTCCTACCTCTTTTTAAGTGTTTTTTCATTGTCGGCGATCAATCTGTGCCTCTGTGTCGCCTCCTACTGGTCAAAAGTGATCCATGGGAAACTCAATTATGCCCCTAATTGTGAAATCATCAGTTTTTTCCAGAGTAGATCAACTCTGAGTGGCCTGGCCTCCGTTTGCCGATAATGCGATGGTGTGCGTTTAGAAAATAAGAACGGCAACCGGGGCCGTAACAGAGTGTAACTAACGAGTCGGGCTCACAATCAAACGCTCTCTTGATTGCTGCAGATACACGCTGGATTTTCCCCAGACAATGACTAATCAGCTATTATTTTTTACAGAAGTTATGCAACAAATTGTACCACTTAAGGGTTTTTCAAAATTTTGTTTTATAAAGGGGCCAGCTTAGGGAGGCATGGTAGTGCAGTGGTTAGTATTTTCACCTCACATCTCTGGAACCAGGGTTCGAGTCTCTGCCAGGGTTCCGTGTATGTGGAGTTTGCATGTTCTCCCCATGTGGGTTTTCTTTAGGTACTCCAGTTTCCCCCCTGCAGTCCAAAATAATGCTGAGGCTGATGGGAGTTACGAAATTGCCTGCAGACGTGCGTGTGGGGGTGGTGTGTGAGTGCGCCCTACAATAGGTCGGTGCCCCATCCTGGGTTGTTCCCTGCCTTGTGCCTGTTGGCTCCATACCCCCTGTGACCCTGAATAAGATAAGCGGTTACAGAAAGTGGATGGATGGAAGGAAATAGCCAGCTTATGATGTCAAATACCAGTTATAAGATGAGTAAAGGGGGTCTGACAGACCCCAAACAGAGATGAGTGTGCAGGACCTTTCCTGTTAGCTAAGTGGATATGGTATAAATGGGGACTGATTGGGTTAGGACACTGTGTCTGTGATCGGAAGGTTGCAAGTTCAAATCCCAGGGTTGGAAAATAGTTGCTAGTCGGGTCCTTGAGCAAGACTCCTATCTACCAGTTGTCTGACCCTGCTTTCTATATTGCACATCCTTTAGGATTAAAGCACAATAAACAAAAAACCGAAACCTCCTGTGGCCCTTGGCGTATCGTTTCTGTGGGATGTGCAGCATATCTCCCTAACATCTCTGTTGCTTAATGAGACTGGAGTTCCTGTTCCTGTACAGACCATACCAGTTTGCAGACACTGCTGGAGACGCAGGGTCATGGGCCACGCCCCCTAGGCCCCACCCCCTAGGCCCCACCCCCTAGGCCCTGCCCCCTAGGCCCCCACCTGCCT
>JAODJW010000099.1:584213-595842 GCA_026777045.1 Hyperopisus bebe
TTGTAAAACCGTATTGGTAAAGTAAAAATAGGGTCCGCCATCGCCCCCGTGCGGCCCATCCTGCGCTGTCGGCATTTCCCTCTCAGGCTGCCAAACAGCCCTGGCTGGAGATCAGATCTGTGAATGGGGAGTGTAATTAGATGGCTTCATCTGACAGCATTTGCCTCTGGTTGGGGAGTAGTTGTTGGGAGGGGGTGAGGTCAGGATTCGGAAATCCAGGAGATATAGCCTGTTGTTCTCATATCAAAAACCATGGGAGAGGGGGGTGTTTATCATAGGATGCTTATCTATCCTGGAGAAAAGAAACATACGTACGGCCCCCCATCTGATCCTCCCATACAGAAGATGATGTCATTATCTGTATGCTGGGTTGCCATGGCAACCGCGATATTACGCGAACGTCGCCCCGACAGTGTGTTCTTTCATCCAGGGTGACTCGTATGGCATATGGTTTCACATGTGGCTGTAATGCGTTCCCCCCCCCCCCACCTGCAACACCCCCAACTGCACAAAGAAGAATAACTTCACAAAGACGCATGTGCCATGCTAATTGAAAGCCGCGTGTGTTTGTCGGGGCTGAGGGGTGTTTATTCCGAGGCGTGATTTAAATGCGGTAAACGAGCTGGGCCGTGAGGACGCAGGCGAGCGGAGGGCGATCAAAGCCCGGCCTGAAAATCCACAATCTACAAAACCTACCGGGAGTATGGCTTTTAATAAACCCCAGAGACTTGTGGGAAAAAAACACATCAGCACAAAGACTGTGCATTATCTGAGGCATTTACTGCAGCGCTGAGGGAGGAAGGGGTCTCTCTGTGCCGGGAAGCCGCCGCGGGTTCAGATGTAGAACACGGCCGGCGTTTATAAGCGGGGCCTGATTTATACTGCTGTTTGTGTAGCTGGCAGTGAAGAAAGAAGCACGATGCGCGTTTTAATTACAGTGCTGAGTGGCGGCGCGGAGCGGCGTGTGCGAGCCGTGTGAGAGGCGTGTGCAGCCCTGTTCGAGCCGTGTGCAGCCGGACGGCGCATGCAGCCCCACATCACCAGCGTGACAGGCAGCGCGGACGCGGTAAGTGGCCACTTCACCTCATTCACCCCCCATTTCCATGTGAAAGGTGCCGTACAGGAGACGGAAAATGCGTAGGGGGGGTCAAGTGGCCACGTGGGAGTCCAGGGGAGGCTTGACGGGATGGGTTTTTCACTGTGGGGGGGTGGCCTACTTGAAGACCCCCCCCCCCCGCATGCCTGCGATCCAAAAGCCCACACACCGCAGGACTTAAGTGGGTGTAGTGACATGTATTAAGGATATCTATTTAAATAGCGGGGCGGCAATTTACATGGATGGGACCCTCCCCTCATCCGGGTTCGAGGCCAATGAATGCGGGAAGCTTTTAAAGACGTGTAAATTTCCCCCGGCTGAGTGGCGTGGCAGCGCGGACCTACGCCACCTGCATATCAAGCTGTCATAATGAAGTAATTTGTCTGAAAGTCGCCCCCCCCCATCCCACCTCCACCCCCCCCGTTCATTAGTCAGTTGCAGACCGCCTGCAGCCTGCTGCGTTTCCTCCTGATTTAATCAGCGCTAAAACGCATTTCCTGCGCCTAATATGCAAGTCCATCCAAGGGAGATAAACCGAGTTTTTGTTGTTCTTCTTTTCTCCCCCAACTCCCCTGCTCTCTTTCAGCATTCCCCCCCCCACAAGAGCTCTCCTCTGCCTGGGGAGTGTTTGGGAAGCACAGAAGGTCAAAATAATTTGGCTGCTTAACGGCACCCGGAATGAGTTGCTCACTCGCTACCACGATGAGTAAAGCCTGCCCCCCCCCCAAATGGGCTTCAGCAGGCCGCCGTCTCTCCGTCCTGCTCTCTGGGGGCTGCGGCCCCCCATGTTCCACTCTGTCCAACTAATCGGACCTGGTTTTCAGGGACCATGTAACCTATATTTGTCATGTTGAGCATTTATGTAATAAGTCAGTAGACTAAACGTGTAGGAAAGGTCTAGAAGGTCTCCGCTCTGTGCTTACCATTGACGGTGAGGGAGACCTCCTTCTCGCCCATGCCCACCCGGGGCACCACGGCACGGCACACGTACTTCCCTGCGTCCTCCTGACGCACGGTCCGCAGGGTCAGCATGTTGCCGTTGCTCAGCACCTGAGTGACAAACGTCACCTGCCTTTCAGCGTCAGACACCACACACCCCCTGTACCGCATCAGTCTCGCCCGGTGCAGCTCTGCAGTCCGGCCACACAATGGAATAAGCCCCCCTACAGAGGAGACCCCCCTTTCTTATTTGACAGACGCATCATGCACAGATATCGCGCACCGTTGCATTACATGCGTTCCCTCACTCCTGCTGATTAAAATGTGTCTATTTCAGTTTCAGTTCACTGGAGACACTTTTTCCTAAAACTAAACTATCCCTCAGTAGCATACACTTCCTCAGATTAACACACACACACACACACACACACACACACACACACACACACACACACAAACGTTTTTTAATTATATCTTTGCAGAGACTCTCCATTCATTTCTATAGGGAAAATTCTAATCCCAACACAACACAATGACCTTAACTCCTACCCAGCCCTAACCTTAACTATAAGTCTCCCCACAGTGTAATGTAAACTTAATACAAACACACACGAACACACACACACACACACACACACATACATACACACACACACGCACACACACACAACCAACATGCCACAATAGCATTCGAACTCAGATCCCCAGTGTAGGATGACGCCACAGAAGTGGTCACAAAGCGACATGGTGAATGCTAATGTAATAATACAATGATGGAATGTAATACATGCTAATTTGTTCTGTAAATCTGGCACTAAGAGCAAACGTCCACCCCCCCCCCAACCCCTCCCTGACCCCCTGGTGTATGGCCTTGATAAAGTATATGCAAATGTATGCAAATCATACCATAATTACACATGTAACATAAATGATAAGCTTCGCTGTCTGGGTTTCCTACATCAGACAGCATAGTCACACTGTTTAAAAACATACACACACATGCATACACGCTGGGCATGGGGAGGGAGAGGCAAACCCCCTCAGTGTATCTAAGATTTCACACAATTGATCTGATGTCACTCACGGAAAAACAAAAGCAATCATCCCATGAAAAGACTTTAACTCACGTTTAAATGCTTTGTTTTCTTAAGACAGTAGTTAGCATATTAGGGTTAAGGTTAGATTATGGTTAGAATTAGGATTAGGGTTAGAGTTAGGGTTAGGGTTAGATTAGGGTTAGGATTAGGGTTAGATTAGGGTTAGGTTTAGGGTTAGCATATCCTTAGCACAAATCTAATGGTTCCTGATAAATTGACGCCCATCTACAGAAATCATCATATTTGCTTTTCTGTTCCTAAGGGTCAGTCATAAATTTCTGATTGGTTCGTGGCTTTATGTGGGAGGGTTCAAGGAGGGTGACACACATTACCCCCTGCTGTTGAGGGCTGAGGTACGTACCACTCCAGAGCCGCGTTTCATCCAGACGATGGTGAGGGAGGGGTTGCCGGTCCACGCACAGTTGAACACTGCGTCCGAACCCTGGTCCACTTGCAGCGACTGTGGCTCTGCTGCTATATGGGGTCCAACTTTCAGGGATACATGCAGCTCAGGTCAAGTTATGCTTCTCATGTAAGGAAGTCAGCAATTCCATCCCCCTAAGCAGCGATGGTCATGGTCAGTAACTCACAGTAAACGTCTACGTTCCGGCTGACATTCGTGCTGCCCAGCGTGTTGGTGACCTCGCAGGACACCGGCTCCGTGAAGAAGGAGTGGTCCACCACGACCTCGTAGGAGTCGCCGGACACCTCCTTGATGATGCTGCCACCTTTTGCCCATCTGCGGGGGGTTAGGGAATGAATAATAAAAAAGATCAAGAACACTGAAAGACCTTATCAGGTAGGGGGTCACGCAAGACATCTCCAGCGATTGAAGGCCGCCCCTTTGCAGTGAATCGCATAAGCATCGCCCGGATTGTGCAAAGACAGCACTTGGGATTTACGCATTTCCGATTCCAGACTTTAAGGAAGCTGGACTACCCCAAGGTGGATATTGAGGTCATCACATGACCACTTGGCTACCGTCCCGTTAGCTGCTGCTCCCCTTTTCGAATCGGCAGGCGTTCAGCTGTGTCTTATAAATTAATCATTCACTGCACAGCCTTCGGACTCTTCAGAATGCATGACTTCATCATCAACTCAACAAAGATGGATTCCCTGCGAGGACCCAGTGAGGGGGAAAAAAAGGGTGATTTTGAGTACACAAAGAGCACCAACTGCGATATGTCCGGTTCACACTGGGAGATTAGATGCGAGTGAAGGCGTGGTGTAGGAAGACGTCTGCTGAAGCCCTGTTTGCTCTATAATCATTAGTATCCCCCTACGACTGGGAAATATGCTTAATATGCACCTTGACTCCCGCGTTAACCTGCGCTCTGCAGGCAATTTGTTACAATTATGCCAACGTGACAGTGTTTTACTTTTGTGGAAAATTAACCCGTCCACAGTTCTCTGTAACCAGCCCTCTGAGATGGTCCTTTACCGACGTAAATGTGGAACAGGTGTGATTCTGTGAGGTGGGCTGCTCAACACCATGGTGTGGGTCTGCGTTTGCGTTACGTGAGGCCAAATTTTAATCATTTTAATTTGGGCTGATGCCTGCACTTACAGTACTATTTAACTACATTTATTTGATGTCTTCCCCAATTCCCCAGTGTTCCCCAATTCGATCCTAGGGGACCCCCAGAAGGTCCACATTTTTGCTCCCAGTACTTACTAGCAGGGAGCTTGGAGGGAGAAACAATATGGACCGTCTATTGGTCCCCACTGATCGGGCTGGGTGACATTGTTTTAGAAAACTTATACTGTTTCTTTTCCATAATTTTGGAAATTCGATTGGTCCGGCAAAGGTTTTGTTGACGACTGTGTCGAGCAAAGTTTTTCAAGCCAGAGTCTCCTGCTTCAGGGACCCACTGACCACTTGATGCTGCTGAAATTTGTCTGGAAGAATCCCATCTACTCCCTCTCTTCTCAGTCATTCAAGGGGCCCAACTTGCTGCTGGTCCAGGGCCCTGCTGTTCATGTAGATGCTACCAGCATCCCCATCCATTGGCACCGGGACCGTCGAAGGGCAACCTGTAGGACACGACTCTGGGACGGCGCCAGCTCCTGCTGCACATCGAACAGCCATGACTGAAAGACCATCTTCAGAAAAGCTCCTCTCAGTACCTGGTCCTCATCCAAGAGCCTAATATCTATGGGAATCTTCTCCAAATATCTCATTTACCCCTCCCCCCCCAGTGTACTTAACAGTCATTTTAATCAGTAACATTAGCATTTATTTACTGAGCTTGGGCTTGGAACAGGATTGCCCCACACAATGCAAGATTTAACACAAGCCTTGACAGCCGCAAATCGGTCGTGGCAGCTCTGACTAAACCCGTCAAGGATATGTGGCTCCAGTCTCCTTCCTTCCGTGCACATTCCTCATTCTCTGACCATTAGGTCCTCCCCTACCCTTTGGCAATGTACCTCCCCAACCTCGAGCCTAGGAGACCCTCTGGTTTCAAGTCAACATTCAGTGCATCCTTCAGGATGGACCTCACATCTAGTGACATTGCCATAGGTGAGTGATGCAGGACGCGGTTGAGAGCAATCCCCCGCTTCTGGGTTCACACTCGGAAACTCTCGCTCACAGCAGCCGTGGATAATAATACTGTTCCAGGGGCAAGATAGAGGGACTGCATCTCAGAAGAAAAATGCCCACTTTGAAATGAAGGCTGTTTGTCACTAATAAATGACAGGAGAGGGAAGGTGCTTTGTGGTGCAGTCAACGCACTGGGACAATTTGGCGAAATGAACTCCAGCAATAACAAACACAATGCTAACTGATCCCTGGAAAGGTAATTAACACAAATGTATCATGATGTGTTTTTACCCCAAACCAAGCACTGCCTCGGGTGGTAGCGATATACCCGCATGCTCTGTAGGTGGCGCCGAAGCAGCACTTCATTACTTTGCAGCTTGGCTTTTCTTCGTATGTCACATGCAGGACAGCCGAGTTGCTCCACATGCCTCCTGCTCAGTCACACGGGTAGCCTCACTGTACCCGCTCAGGCTGTCCACCGCCCTTAAGGATTTTGTAGTAAAGAGCTGGGTGAATTCTACCTTTGTCATGGCAATCAGAAACCAGTCACGTGTCTCCAGGCGGCCTAGTAAAAGAATTCCAGCTAAAACTGATTGGACGAAACATCGTGTCAGCAGGGTGGGTCAAAGATTAAGGCCTCTGCTTGTATCCCAGGTCTCTCAGGCGCCTCCTTTTTCAACAATTAGAGGTTCCGTTACCCTGATTACTGTTAATCTCATTAATAAAGCTGTGTTGGGTTTTGGTTGAAGCGTCTGTCTACCTTGGGCTGGACGTCTGTCCTGTTCTGTGTCCCAGCCACAGAGGACCACTATCCCAGAGCCTGATAGAGGCTGGGATTTCAGGTGGGAGCCAGAAAAACGTGTGACAAGTGTCAGGCGCGATTTCGAGAAGATCGCTTCAGCCCTCCAAGCTGATGTTCCCCGTACAAAGCGGCACCTTTCATGCCTGGAGACTGGAGAGTTACTCGCTCCGTTTCACAAGGTAACGAAGCACGTCGGCGACGTCACTGATATTGCACAAGCTGCTGTTAATTACCCATGTCGGTCCTCAGACATGAGGGAAATTACCACGACACTGAGGAGCGACATCTCCATCGAAACTGACGTGGAGTAAACTAATTACATGCTGGGCCTGATGTGGGGAGCAGTGAAACGCTGGCACCAAAATACTTCTGCAGACACCCAGGGTATCAGGTGATTGTACCACCCTAGTGTGCAAGTGCCCTGTGATGGGCTGGCATCGCATTCAGAGTGTCCCTTGGCATTCTAGGACCCACACAGTCACTGAAGATGGATGCCTACATCCCTCATATCATCGTAACCAGTTTGCCAGCAGCCCATGTGTACCGTGTTTACGTAGCGCTGCTAATGCTAATACTAGCACTAATACCAAGGCTAATGCTAACGCTAGCCTGGACGCTATGCCCCTTGCCGCCTGTTCTTTTTAGCCTCTGTTAACAAACAAATGATATTTCTTTCAGCAAACCAAGAAGCTAATCATTGTAATAAATCGCACTCTGCTAATTAAAAACCAGTGACCTTTACGGCTCCCTTGTAGGCTCTTAATTATTAGCGATTAACCATTAAGGTTGTCCCAAGTAAGAGGAGTGTGCACTGACACCTGCTCCAGCTCTTTAATTACGATGAGAGTATGCCGCATGCCCCCCCAGCGGACCTGTGTATTTACGGGCGGTGGTAAAATGCAGATTGAAGTCCGCTGCTTACACAATGAACATCATGATTAAATTTACAGCCTGAATGACAGGCGCGTCGCCGAGGTCACCGAACGCTACATCCTCCACTTGTCACTGCGTTTTGTACCCGTCTTTCCCACTCTGACGCCCAAGGCATGACTGTGGTGATGTCATGGCAGCCCCTGGGCCCCAATTGGCTGTCAGGGGCCTGCTTTCTCTTGTCCTAGTTATTTTGTAAATAATTCATATGACTTCTCGCAAAGTCCGATTTATTATTTATGAACAACTCAGAAAAGGGTCCCTTTATGAAGTATTTATTTGGAGAAAGGAATGCCAAAGAGCGGAATGAGAAAAGAAATATTAATCAGATAATCAGATCTGCATCATTAGAGTTCTGGCAAATTTAATAAAAACGATGGATTCTTATCGGATTGCCATGATAAGCCGTTATCGTGTGGAGATGGAGTTGCTGAGGTCGTGGAGATGGGCCATCCCTCTAACAGAGAGGAAAAGAGTCAGGTTGCAAGCAGCACTCTGTGTGACGGGAATCTGAATCCAGGCGAAAGGAATAAAGTGACTTTCCAGAAACGCTTAAAGCGGAGAACAGAAGCAGGACAAGGCTGAAGGGCGGACATTCAGATCACAGGTGCGGTTCCTCCGCCATCCCTGGCGGATATGCTTAGTGGCGGCGTCAGTAAGTGTTTCTCTAAATGAATTTTATCTCCGGCAGACAAAGGGGGAATTAACCAAAGGTCTGCGCGCAGCCCAGCCCCGTCTGCGCATTCCCGGCGCACGCGCTACTCAGCCTGTCGTTCCTCTGCCTGAAGTCTTCATTTAGGCCCTTTGCATACTAATACGGCACAGCTGCGGCCTGCTCCGGAATCGCCCAGGTGCGGGGCGCGGGGGGACGGGGGCTTTTCAAGCGTGACGACGGCACTCTGGGGAAGGCGGGCGTCACCGTCTCGACCCGTGGTTTATTTTCCCCAAAGAAGACGCCAAGTTCCAAGTGGCTGATTAAAAGCTGGAGATGGAGCCATTACAGGGAAGGTGATGAGGGTTTGTCCAAACACCAACCCCCCCCCCCCCCAAAATCCTTAATGAGTCCTTCTAAAAGCCATGTGATGAAGCATCTTCGTCAGGGGTGGTGAGTATCAGTCATCCTCCGGGCCTGAGTCTGTGATTGTGGGCGGACTGTGCCATTCCTGTCGTTATTAGAGGGGTGTACCGTATAGCGTATAGCATCCCCTGCAGTCCGGGGTCAAATTATATATATTTATATGCACACATACATACGCACACACACACACACACACACACACACACACACGCACACACACACACGCACACACACATATTTCTTCCTGTCCTTGCTACTCGCTCATCATATTCTTTGCCTCTCACACAACTTACTCTCACCAAGGCCGTCTGACCCCCCAGCTCCAGGAGTCTGTATGAAGACCATAGATGAAGGACCTGCTTCCCTCAGTAGGGGCAGCGACAGACACAGACAGACACTGAACCGGCCGTGTGAAACATCTTTATGTAACATCTTCATTCTGCTTTAATATATATATATTGCAAACTGCAGCCTGGTTCCTCTCTGTTTCTCATTAATAAAGGGCTTCTTCGTTGCTTTGTGGGACTTCAGTCCTGCTTCTAGCAGCATGATACTAACTGTCCTAGCAGCGCACTTCACACCTGCACTTAATGTTTCCCATTCTTTATGAAATTCACTTGATGTCATCCTACAATTGATGAGAAACTGTCGGATAAGTTGACATTCATCTCTGGCATCAGAATGTGCAACTTCCTGTCCGCACAGGAAGCCACCTCACGTCGGTCTGTAGTGTTCCGGTACATTCCTGCACCCTGATCCACTGACAGCTGCAACAGGTGAGTCTGACCTCTACAGGGAAATACCTGCCGTTCATAGTAAACAGCCCCGTAATCCGATTCGCTCCCTAATATGCATCATTCTGTCCCAGTCGTGACGGACGTTGGTGTCGGTGGGGGGAATTGCCCCTGGCAGAACAAACCGCGCCGTTCTGTGCCTGTCAAGCGGAATAGAGGCGGCTTCCCGGGGCGCCCCGCGGCACAGCGAAATGAAAGGGGCTGGGGTGGCATGCCAGGCGCCGTGAGTGTTGGGGCGTGATTGAGATATAATTACAGGCGATGGCGGCACTGCCTTGTGACGGGGGGGGGCATCAGTCTGCGATTGCCACTTTGAGCCAGACCATCCTCTAACAGGAAGTACTGTGGAGACTAGCATGCACAAGCAAACGCTAAATGAGGGCCTCTGAAGGGAATGGATCGGAGTATCCCTTACTATCCCTTGTCATCTAAAACAGTGTTTTTCAACCCGGGTCTTCCAGGACCCCCAGCAGGGAGGGAGCGAACACGTGGACTGTCTGGGGACCCCCCAGGACCAGGTCGAGAAATCATTTATCTAAGAGTCTGAGGTGGTCATTACAGTTACGGAGACATCAGTGTACACCAATGGCAGACCAGGAACCTTACTAAAGACTTAGTGAAGGCGTTAAATTTGACAAGCTGTCCACGTTTTCACAGAGCAGATGAGTGTGGGAGGTGAAGCGTGTGTGAGATTCAGAAATCGCGTATTTAGTGCACGCGTGTGTCAGCGTGTGTGTGTCCGTCCGCCCGTGTTGAGAGGAGAGAGGGACGTACGTGTGGAGGAGAGATCTCACCTGTACTGGGTGACAGGGGGATTGGCCTTGGCGGAGCAGTGGAATTTGACCATGTTCCCCTCCATGATTGGCTGGGGCTCCACAGACAGATTGACCAGGGGTGGATCTGCATGACACAAAACACCAATCAGCTGTCAGCAGGCATCTCCCACATTTATCGTAACCAATAGCAACAGAGGGCTTGCAGAATATTAGCAGGCATTACAGGAAAACAGGAGGACCAGTTTCCATTTGAAGTTTAAAAATGATGGATAAAACGAAAAATGTCATCGTAATGAAGCGCTTATAATGATATTCCTTTTTGTTTGGTTTTGTTTGTTCCTATTTAGCACTGGAACAGCTATTTGTTAGCAGTGATTTGCTCGCTAGAGGTTTTTGTTCTGTGTAAAAGATGCGACAAACTGCATGCGATTGGGCATATTTGTCGAGATTCTGTATACGTCCGTCTGGCTTATTGAACAGATGGGTGACGTCAGTATCCGCGGGACAGTGAGTGAGCGAATGAGCGCCCCCTCATGGGCTACGCCACCACGTGCCGAAATCGCTTTCAAGCCTCCCTCACTACTTCAGAGTGCAGCTCATTAAAAGCAAGTGAGTCACATTTCAATAAACCCCAGCGCTGACAAAAGTGGGCAGCCTTGGGGGGGGGGGGCATCATCTGGGGGGAATGGAGGGGGGGGTCAACAAATCCCTCGCTTCCCGAGTCACAAAAGGGATGCCGTCTGCCTTCCGCTCGCCTACTTCAAAGAGCACTTAATACCATGGCCGTAACTCACCTCACGCATGCACGCCCACCCCTCTCTGTGCCATCAGACTTCTCATTAGGGGGGGGGCTTTGAATCCAGAGCCTCAGAAAGTCGGCGGGATCACAACCTCTCACTCACAGGGTCGCCGCAAAATCATCCCCCTCCATTCATCGAAATTGCGTTCATTTGGAAAATCTGGCCAATTGTCTGCCTGATAATTGCAGAGACGCTTTCTTCTCGGAAACACTTTTGCTGTCCGGAGAAGCATTAACATTCCGAAATGGAGGCAGGGTTACACTTCAGAATTAGCGGTGGAATGGTCAATTTGCTCCAGAGCAGCTCTGTGTGGCTCCCTACTGCCATCATGAATAATAAAAGGAAACATAAATGATGCTTGGTGACATTATATTAAAGGACAGCAAAATGCAGCAAAAATGCCCCAACGCCGTCCCATGCGATTCCAGCTGCGAACGTAGCAGAGCGAGAGCTGAGCCAGGAGACGCATGACGCTCACGGCCATGAAATGCTGGCTGATTCGACACGGAGGCCGTCAGACGTGGACGTGATCTAGAAAAGTCCGGTGACACTGCGTGGCGAAGCTGCATGGGGGCATTCGCTGCACTACTGACGGGGCAGCCTGCTTCTATGGAAACCGGAACTTTCCAGAATTTCTGTGCTGTTCTGATAGGTCCCAGGAAACATCCCCTGCCCCCCAACACAGAGAAGCAACATGGCTGGCAAAGTAAAGATCAGCGATGACTTTATAATTAGCTGATAGCTGACATGTTTGTCCAGAAAGAGACTTCCT
>JAODJW010000099.1:603796-616453 GCA_026777045.1 Hyperopisus bebe
TATGCATGCACATGCTTTCAGTCTGAGGGGGCGGAGACACCGCATGGGGGGGAGGGGAATGCAGGTCTGAAACTGGCCTCCATCTCCTGCATAACAGGCACTGATAGCTCTGGATTTATTTAAGCTCCAGTGAATTATTGATCGGGCCCCTCAGCTAATTAGAGAGATGCACGGCTGCCAGGTGGAATTAAAGCTGATTCGGGCTGTCATGCGTGTGCATGCGTGTGCGTGTTTATCTGTGGGGACACATACCTGTGATTAGCTATAGGAGGGCTTACAAAAGCTCTTCCTTTAACTATTATTGGAAAAATGGCTAAACACTCATGCTGAATTATTTATCCCCTTTTGTCCGACTCTGAGAAAAGCCTCTTTGGCTGTGCCCATTTCACTCTTTGCCCTAAATACCAAGAAGGAGGGATATTGGCAAAGCATGATGGGAAATAGGGCCACAAGGGGGTGGTAAATTTCTGGAAACTTTCCAGACACTTTCCATTCCATGGGAAGTTAAGCTGGGGAATTTTGAAAATATTCCAAGTTGGAAACTTTCCATTGGAAACACTGGGAATAAATGGGATGTAACGGAATATTCCCAGAATTTTTCAACCCTAATGGGAAAATAGAATGCGTGTAGAAATTTGCTGTGGATAGACAGCGGCATAATCTGCAGGACATCCCTGCACTTCTTCATCATAAACGAGGAAGACGAAGGCCCCATGGACTGGGTAAGGCAGGCGGGATTTTGATGATGAGTGAAAGCCAGTGCAGTCATACCGTAATGCAGGATATGACTGTGGCATGTGCTTCCTTTTGCTTCAGGAAAAAGAGGCAGGACCTCACTGAGGTCAACCCGGTGAGACCACATCGCAGGAAAAAGAGGCAGGACCTCACTGAGGTCAACCCGGTGAGACCACATCGCAGGAAAAAGAGGCAGGACCACACTGAGGTCAACCCGGTGAGACCACATCACAGGAAAAAGAGGCAGGACCACACTGAGGTCAACCCGGTGAGACCACATCCCAGAATCAGCTCCAGTAAATCTTCTCTCTACACCTTTCCCCCTGATTGTTTCTCAGATGTCAGGTTCAAGAATTAGTCCATTTATTTCCGCAGCTGAGGAAAAAAAAAACTCTTCCTCACATTTCATTCGCATTCTGCTGACGAAGTTTCTGATATATCACGAAGGCGCCGTGAACGAGGGGAACGCATGTTTGTTTAAGACGCCCTTCGTGGTGTCGGAGCTTGTTTCGCTGCCTGATGCTGAGAGCTTCGCCCGGCTCCGTTTGCGTGTTTGCTGAGAGGATAATTATACCCAAAGGGACTTATGAAGCTGGTTCTCCGTTTATCCTTTAAATCATCTGGATGCTAAAGGTTAAGCATCCTGGGACTTGAACACGTGACACATTTTTAATCACAGGCGTTTTGAATACGTGGCTTCTGAAGGGAAGGCTGACACAGAGAGTGACAGGCACTGTATGTGAATCTGGTTCTTTAACCTGCACACCCTCTGGTGGCAGAGAAGGAGAAATGCTCTCTGTTTTGTCTGTGGGTGGGGCAAGTGGCACTCCGAGTAGGGCTCCGCCCCCATCACTAGCATGTTGGCTTTGAGGGCTTATCACGCCCTCGGTGATACGTTCGTCCTGACCGTGGGTCCCATCTCACATGCGCTCGAGAACCATCTTGATCCTGCTGTTGTTCTCCAAGAGAGAGCCAGCAGATGAGTTTGATTCATGTGGCTGAGCCATACCCACAATAGAAACAAACCCATCACCCCAGGCCTGCTACCAGCCTTGAGATCTTTGCCACTGACGACCTGTGGACGTCCGGCGGCGGAACGGTAGATGTTTAATTTCAAGATGACTGCACCTAGAATCAGCTTGACCAGTTTCAGCACCGCATAAGGAGTCATCCAGAAATTGCACATTTTTATACGCCGGTTTTGAAGGAACGACAGAACGTGTGTTTTTGTTTCCTGCTCCCCCACAGAGACCATAAAGTAGTGCTTGGCTGCTCCTCTCGTCCTCTCAGTCTTTGCACAGATGGGTACAAATGCTCTCTTTCCTCATAGATGCATGTCTGATATCTGCCTGCTTAGCTTCTTGTCCTCCAGCGGGGAGGCATCCTTACACAGACTCCGAGGTGTACAGTTCACACTTCCAACGCGGCTCAGCTGTCAAGCCTCTCGCACCCTTTTGTGTCTGACCGTAGCCAAGGATTCCGCTGTCAAGTTTCAGTGGAACAAATGCGTTCTTGGATCAGGATGCATTGTGGGTAGCTGAGGAAGACCGATAACCTGGCCAATCCACAGCTGGGGATTCCCTTTGTCTCTTTAACAAGTTTCTTTCTTTTTTTTTAACACACTTTTAATGTGATACATTATACAGTAACAGCAAAATTGAGAAATGAAAAATGAGGCACTACTGTATTCAAGAAAGGGAAAGGGGGTGCCAACCAGGAGGTGGGGAACAAGAGGGATGCGTTTTCATGATGTCGACGCCACGGGCTGTAGAAGCGAAAGAAAGCGCTGCACCTCTGTGTGTGAGTGAGCGGGTGAGCGGGAGAGAGAGAGAGAGAGAGGCAGCCATTAGCAGGGGATTTAATCTTGTGATACGTGGCCATTGATGCTAAACTCATTTGATGCTGTCTGATGAAGTGCGTGTCTAGGGGTGAGGATACGTCGGGCACGTTAAGTACTGAACCATCAGCGCTTTCTGTGGCTGCCTGTAGCATTTAATCTGAAACAGCTCATATCTCTCAAACCTTGGGACATCGACCGCCGATTTCAGGGCTTTCAAGACACGGTCTGCCTGACAGCGCTGTCCTCCAGGTGTCATGTGACGTGTGATGTGGCCAAGGGGATCTTCCTTCTGCAATGACACATGAAGCGGCCTGCTCCTGTTTGAAAGATGGCCCCTGATTAATCTCGGATTGCCTCCAACCCAGTGCGACTATATTCCGGCTTCCTGCTCTCCTGGGATCGGGAAACACGAAGGATAAAAAGGGAATGGGACAATACCTTTTTTATTCCGGAAAGCAGCATGTGAGAAAAAGCTTTTTTTTTTTTTTTAGCTGGGGCAGGTAGCATTAACTCCCCCCACCCCTCAGATAAGAGATGCCACTGGAGTTAATTAACTGGCGCTGAGATTAATGTGGGTGCATATGGGCCCCGGACTGGCTGATAAGGCGGCTCGCTTGCCGTCCCGGCAGTCGGACGGACCTGGGGGCATGTTTATCCATCGTCAAGGAAACGGGATCCATCCGGTTTTCCATCAGAAGTAGGGAACCAACTGAGAGGTGTGTGGCAGGAAGGGGTAAGGAATGATGGGTAACGGAGCAAGACGAGACACAGACACATCATTGGCTGCCCGTGAGCCCATTTGTGAGCTTCCAATCATGAGGCCCTGTTGAGGCGCCACCCTCTGTGAGTCGCCAGCTGTGATCCAATCACCGTGAACTGCTGTCCGAGATCAACCGACCATAAGCTATCTGTGATCCACCATCCGTGATCCACTGACTGTGAACTGCCATCTGTGATCCACTGTCCGTGAGCCGCCATCCACCGATCGTGAGCCCCCTACCTGTCGATTGTGAGCCCCCACCTCCCAGCCCCCTCCACCAGCCCCCATCGACCCGTTCCTGGTGTTTTTCTGCGGCCTGCTCTCTGCCTATTTCCGTGGCCTTACAGCTTCTGCTCCGAAATGACCTTGACGGAATTCCACCCCCCGTTTGCCCATTAACACTTAATCGTCCTCCTCTGTGCTACTGAAGTGATGTTCTTCAAAAGCTATTCTTCACAGCAGAACCTCTCAGAACTGGCGCCACCGACTGTCGTTTACCTCCAGACAGGTACAAGGTCACACGGCGAACTTATTAATTACCTCCAACAGAGTCCAGACTTAGACCTCAGGAGGACATCCCAGTGGTGTTCTTAATAAGTGGAAGTCTCTGAGGCATGACTATGATCTGCCCATATGGGTCGGAGACGTCTGGCTTCTTTCACGCAGGGTTTTGTTCTGCTATGCCTTGGATCGCTGACTCTCATGGCACCTGAGATGGAAGTGGCTTCACTCCATTGGTTTCGAGGCCTTGGAAAAAGCAGAAGAGAAATAGCGGCACGTAGAGACGGAACATTCCGGGTAGGGGTCTGGAATATGGCTGGTGCCCTTGGTGGGATGCCTTCCTCTCGCTCCTCTTGACGCAAAGGCTGCTCTTTCTCCTGCTGTTTGTAACTCAAGCTCATTAAGCAGCTCCTTCACACTCATTTGCTTTTTACTAATAAATATTCAAACGAGCTGGGAGGCCCTTGTTCTCTTCGACTGTGTTTTTGATCATGTTTTCATTTATCTTTCTCTTTCTTCGCTCCGGTTTACTGGATGCTGTCGGGACAGGGGGCGCCATTAACGGCGTGCAGAGGGACAGACAGCGGACGCTGGATGGGACGCGCGATTCGGGTGACGTAGGTCCTTGTCATCGTCCCGTTTCTTGCCGGAACGTGCAGCCGGCTCCAGAAATATCCTCTCCCTGCGAAGCACGTCACTATCCAAAAGCCTTTTTTTTTAAACTCAAATGACAAACATAGAGAAACAGAAGCAATCATCTACATCCTCCATTACGAGCTGCGTGGAAGAAAGACGAAGCACGTTCCCGTGTTCCGCAAAGCCGACTTCATATTTGCCGGAACAGCTCGTCCCCTGTGGCGTCCGACGAGTTGCCTGATCTTTGCCTGGAAAAAAAAAATAACCTCCAGCTCTGCTGGACAGACTGCTGATGATCTCGCCGAAGGAACAGAGGGGGGAAAAGCCCGCAATGATGCATGAAACCTCTAGCAGCCTCTCGAAGTCCAGCACAATGCTTTGGCTCACAGCACATAATCATCTCCTCTCCGTGACCGGAAATTAACTCAATCTTTGAACAAGTGTTAATTATTAAACAGAAGCTAATAACAACCAAGGCTCCTTTAGATGTTGTCTTTAAAGTAATGGGAATGTACACAAAAAAAGCAAAAAGGCTTCTTTACATTGTTTATTCTTCATATTAAAGCATTGTGGTCACGGATAGAGGGAGAAAGGACACAGATTTATGGAGGTCTAATCTCACTAATCTGACATTACAGGCTGTGAAATTAAAAAGTAATCATTTAAATGCCACATTACCATGTGTAACAAACACCCCTAAAAATAACTTTCTATTGGGAAAGATTCTGTTTTGCAGTGATTCTTGGAAAGGGTGTCTAGCCCTTGATTTCACTGTGTAGCTAATTGTCTGGCCGATGAGTGCGGTGAGCTGTCCTTTGCCAGAAAAATAAATGCGTTTTAGGCGTCTTGTTCTGACATCGCATCCACAGAGTTCGTCTTTATTTTTTTTATTAGAGAGCCGCAGTGATGCAGTCAGGATGCAGGACCGTGGTGGTCTGCCATCGCCCCGAGCGACTGAATCCTGACCCCGCCCAGTCGCACTCGTTAAAATACGCCCGGCTGGCTTGCATTGGCTAGATTAATGAATCAAGTGTGAGACCAGTGGGGCTGATTCAACGCAGGACAAAAAAAAGAGGCGAGAAGAGAATTCGAGGGAGGAGGAGTCTGCAAAAACGAAAACCAAGCTGGCAGGAGATGAACTCCTCCATAAGCAACTGTCAGCTGCAAGCGTCGTGTTTACGCGCTCAGGATGCTAGTTTGGGTAGCAATGAATTCAAAAAAAAAATTTTACCTACTCAATTTTGCAGCGACTTATGCTGCATTAATAAGTCTCAACCTTCAGGGTGATAAATATTTCACTGTGCAGATATATGGTATTAAATTATTTTCTGGGGATTTTTTTTTTTAGCTGTGCCTGCATACGGTAGAAATAAAAGGCTGAGCACAGGTCAGACATGATAACAAGGTCTTGCTGGCCCATTAGCGAGCAGGTGACCTGCTCCAGCCTTCTGACCCCAAGTGTGAACTGCGCCCCGAAAGAAAAGCCCCCTTCTGTCACTGAGGGAGGGGCTGTACAGTCTAATTAGCCCCCCAGGGTTGTTCTTGTGTACCCTGTCTATGGTTAATCAATTCAAAGGCTCGGTTGCTAGGGGATCGACCATGAGGGTCCCCAATCCAGGGTCAAAGGTCATATGTCAGAGGCCACCATATTTCCAGCAATATTTGAGCTTTTTTTTTTTTTTTTTTTAAAAAATCTGACCTGTGTTAGGACTGGTTGCACAAATCGGGGTTGCCATTATATTCCCAGGAATACGGTTTCCCTGTAGGTTGGGCAAAGTGAGCTCAAACCCCTTGCTGAAGCTGCTGCCTTGTTTCAAATTGCACCCCCAAAACCCCAGACCTAATTCCGCCTTGTGCTGAGGCAACTTTATCATCTGAGCGATTTATCAATAATGGTGTTTGATGTATTGAAGTGGGGTATGATTCAGCCACCGCCCCCACACCCTCGAGCACTTTCATGCCGCCACTTAACTCGGAGGTTCCCACACACAGTGGTCCGGCACATTCCGCCTTTAATTCATCTGGTTGACACTCCCTTACAGAGCTACCTGGGCTGCCATTGGCGACCAGTCATTATGGTTGGCCAAGAAGTATCATGCAGGAAAGAGGACTTCAGGAGGCCAACAAAGATCACGATCCCCAAAAACGTTGGACATAATCTTCCTCGAATAACCTGCCGACTCTTACTGAGGATATCAGGTGCAAGGCTGGGGTCAATCATCAAGACAGCAGATCCTGTGTACAAGAAAACCAGGTTTCCCCCAAGTGTGAGGGACATCGTAGCCATTAGCTGCTAGCTCTTATCGACAGAATCAAGACTGGGATGGAAAGGGGCCCAGGCATCACACGAGAGCTGGCGGGAAAGAGACCGCAGGCTCTTAGGCTGACGACCAATCAGGTGGCGAGAAAACAGAGGGAGAAAAAAACCCCAGAGAAGACAGCACCTGCTATAGAGGTGTGAGAGAGCGCGTGGCAGGGAAGAGAGGCTCTCTCAGCAACGGAGAGGCGGCACATTTCCCTGGGGGGCGATTCGTGACAGTGCGTGGGGGAGCCCCTATCCACATAAGGGCTCGTGGCGCCCCCATCATTCCCATGCCAAATGGAAGGATTGTTCCCCCCGGAGTGTCCCACCACACTCCCCCCCCGCTATGGCCACGTACCTGTGCCCGTTTGCCATGGCAAACACCCCCCTCTGAGTCTCTCTCAAACCCTGCCATTTCCCGCTGCTGTGGATCAGACTAAGACGCTTCTTGACAGGACTCTCCTCCTCTGCCAAACCGCCACACCGCCTCACGTACATCATCTCCCTGTCGATTCGTTTCGGGGTGATTTAAACGGCTTAGCGCTTTACCTGCTTATTCAGCTGCTCGTTAATGCGGCCAATTAAATTCAAAGTCATTGCAAACAGGCTTAGATTATTTCTTTAGGAGACTCTCTGTTTGGCAGTCGGCATATCTCTGGGGTCCCCTCTCCCCTTCCGGGCCCTGTTCCCGCCCCCATGTCTCCATGTCACATGACTCTGCTCACCTTAGAGGCCTCTTATTCGAGGAATAATGTAGCATAGCTGTCACTGGGGGGCCAGGGTGGATGGATGAACCCACCCCATTCAAAAAAAAAAAAAATCTAAAACAAAAACGAATAAAGCAAATATCCCCACATGCACACTTGGTCCTTCTATAGGACCTACACCCCCATCGCCCTCTTTTTGGCGGCTGGGTGTGTAAGTAGGACCTAAAACCTAGAACAAGTAATAGTCATAAGATATCCTGAGTCTAATCTGTGTCCCTGCATTTACATTAGGGCCAGATCAACTAGCTCAGAAAACAAACTTCTATGCCCAATGCTGAGATCTGCTGTGAACACAAATACCCTGGTTTAACTGTCATTAAAGGGGGCTTTACAGAACTGTTACGCAAAGCAACATAAACATAAGCTCTAAAACACAGCCATGAAAAAAAAAACATGAGATCTCAGGATGACATTGTCAGACTAAAACTGCAGTATGACATCATAATCATCAGAGCCATAGACTGCAGGATGACATCATAATCATCAGAGCCATAGACTGCAGGATGACATCATCACTGTCAGACTAAGACTGCAGGATGACATCATTATTGCCAGAGACCAAGGGTGTTTCTCAATACCAAGAATACAAAGATCATACTTGTGGTCCTGGCAAAACTGGTCTTGCTAACTTGCCTCCCAAGAATGAACTTAGGGTGCAATGAATCATGGAAACGGTCTCATTTGACGGGGATGCAATTGATGTATCCTTGATATTTGGGGCGGGGCAAGAACGAAATCCAGGGATTTTTACTGTTCTCTGTACTTCTGTTCTTGAGTATTGGAACTGGTCTTTGGCAATGGAAGATAACGTAAAACGGGTTCACGAGAACACGAGTATGGTCAACAATGCATATTGAGAAACACCCTGACACTGCAGCATGACATCATCATTGCCAAAGATCAAGACTGCAGGATGACATCATCATTTTGTTTTGCAAGGGGTCCTAGGACAATGTGTTTCCTTCCTTCTTCCCCAGATTACTAGTTTCACTTTCACTTTCAATAAGGCAGGCCAGTCCCCTATTCCTTGTACCTGGCTTATTCTCCCTCTCCCTGTGCAGCAGCCCTTACACCCCCCGCAACCCGACACTGCCCATCAGATATAAAAAGATACAAGTAGACAAACAAATTAATAAAAGTCAAAAATTCACAATAACATGAAAGCTCACAAACAACCTGTTTACCTATTAACGCTTCTTTTCTAATAAGGAAGCATAAACTGCTGGAATATTACAGTCAAATAATAGTAATATTACAATATTAATCTTGACATTAATTAATCATTTGTCTTTGATTGAAAAAATTACACACACGCTCCATACTAACCTATTAAATACAGATTAAATCTGTTCCTTTTTAGAACAAAAAGCACTGTGGGCGAGGACAGGAAATTAATCCCGACAGTCGCACAGCTTTTGTGCGGAGCTGCGAGGGGCAAATGAGCAGGGTAATTACTCTCCTGAATTAAGGGAAGAGCAGCCGGCCCGCGGGGAGACCCTCTGCACACGCAGCTGTGCTGGCGACTCTCACGCTCTGCACCCATTTATCGCCCACGAGCGGCAGCATCATGCCCTGCCAGCAGAGGTGTGTTTACTTGGTTGCTCACGGCCAATGAGATGAGAGTATTCAGCAGACGTTGAAATTTCATGGCCAGAAAGTAAAAAAATCCGGACCAAGATTTTGTTTTGACCAACCAGATGAGAAGTCTTTATGCTCAACTTGTGGGCTGGAACAAAATCTTTATTATTATCTGTATTTTAATTTTCTGGACCTGAACTTTTCCACCTAGAATTTGTTTGCTGTTTGTTGATTGTTTTAGGGTGGCACAGAGCCCCTCTGCCAGTTTGTGTGTTCTTACCCAGCACTGTGACACGGGCAGATTGAGACCTGATTGCTGCCTGGATGGCTTGGCACTCGAAGAGGGCGTCATCCGACAGATCCACCCGCTGGATGTGGAGGTGGTACTCCCCCTCGTCGTGGTCCCCCACCACGGTGTAGCGGGGGTAGCCTGGAACACAGGGCAGCGGCAGGCATAGTTAATGGTTGGTTTTCACTTTCAAACACACACACACACATACAGGTTTGTAACTATATCTTTGTGGGGACTCTCCATTCATTTCTACGGGGGAAACTCTAATCCCAACATGATGATCTTAACCCAGCCCTAACCTTAAGCATAAGTAACCAAACTAAATAAAATACTTTTGGCATTTATAGTTTTTTGATTGCATTCACAGACCTTTGTGGAGACCTGAAAAAGAAAGTTTTTATTACATTGTGGGGGACATTTGGTCTTCAATTTGGACTTCAAATGAGAGGCACAGGTCCGCCGGATTAGAATCACAGGCACCCAGGTGTTCCTAGGCTGACATGATACACCTGAGACCCAAACATTTCCTTCACCAATAAAACATAATAAGGCACCACAAGGGAAGATTACCACTCATTTGACTTGTTTATTTGCCCGTAAATCGTCACGGAACTCCAAAGACACCCAGAAACTCACTCCGCAACATCTGAAGGCCCGTTCCTGAGAAAACAGAGATTTTCTCCAGCTTGGTTGCGGATTTATGGATTAATAACACAAAATGAGAAGGTTTTTTTTTTTTAATCTTTCCCCACAGTAAACATGAGGGCTGTTCACTGCAGGAAGAAGTGTTATTTCACACAAAGCAGCCATTAAGAGGATATGCATTACACATCTGTTAGCCGCTGAAAATAAGAGCGTGGCTTTAATTTGTGTTTATGTTTATGTAAAATCCAGTCTGTATAAGTATGACATACACACACACACACACACACTTGCAGACACACACACACACGTACAGACACACACGCGCAGACACACACAGACACACACACACTCACAGACACACACACATGCGCAGACACACAAAGACACACAGACACACACTCACAGAGACACACACACACACTCACAAAGACACACACACACAGACACTCACAGAGACACACGGACACACACACACAGACACACAGAGATACACAGACACACACACATACTGTAGAGACACAGACCCACACGCTGACATGCATATGAAGAACATCTCCCGTGTGTAGCCTTGCCGTTAAACAGACTGCAGATTACGCAGATGATCACCACAGGAGCGATGGGAGGGGCTAAAATATTCTTGAGGTGACATCCTCCTGGGGGAGGGACAGAAAATACGGACCCCTATGACATCGGCCTTCAGTATGGGCTGTGAAGGAATGGGTGGGACCAACAGGGGCACCGGCCCCAGCTGAAAGCTGATTGGTCCCCGGAATGCTATACCATTGGTTAATGATGAGGTTGCCCTCTCGGTATGAATTATGGCTCCTCTTATGCCCCCCCACCATAAAAAAGTCACTGAAACACGTGGCAGCTAGTCTGGGTGCCTGAAGGTTGCTTGTTCAGATCCCTGGATGGCCTGTGCCTTAGCATGGATAAAAACAACACCTGTAAGAATCCCCAAAAACTCCCAGGAATGCCCGTCTGTGACCTGGCATCTGAGGCATAGACTAGGCATGGAGACGTTTCTATGAAGCGTGGAGTGCTGAACTTCCTCAGAAGCTCATGTCCCATGATGCACCACTTGCAAAGACGCCCTCACCTGCCTCCCTCAGAATGGAATATGAGGGGTCAGAAGTGGGCGCTGGCTCTATGTGCCAGGTCTCAGTCGACTGGTGCAGTCGTGGTCACGCTGGGCGAGACGTCCCAGTGTTTCACTCCCCACCTTTTAACTGGATCCGTTCAGCATAAAGACCCGGGATTAACGGTGATTAGCTGCTCTAAGATAGGGCTAATTAGCCCGTCGGGTAGGCCTCGCACCGAACGGGACAGGGGGCGTGTGGGCAGGGGGTGGGGGGGCAGGTTTGTATGCTGATCCCTGGGGTGTGTGGGGGGGTATGGAGCAGGTTTGTATGCTATGCGTCACATGGTGCCAACTTCTGGAAGATGCCGCCTTCAAATAACATGATTGGTCCATAACAGGGCCACTTGCTACACCATTTGCATGTCGCCCTGTGGCCGATTTTAAGCATCGCCCTACATACCCTTCTGGAACATTCCAGCCATTTTCAGGCCACCTGCGACATTCTGCATTACTGGGACGATTAGCAGCTCCTCAGCTAAAAGCCCCCCTGTGAGAACCTGGGGCAATATTAGAGGGATTTGGGGCTGTTTCTGTTTTCGGGAATAAAAAACCGTAGATCTTTATCTTTAGAGCCTCTGCCTGGATGTATCACACAGCACTCAGGTTTACTGCAATGTTGACCTCCAGCCAGCAGAGGGGGCCATCCTTCTGTGGTCCTCCGTTGCAGTGGAAGGCCCCATAGTTGGTGGTGTCACATGTTTCTATGATTTATTGGCTTTGGCCTTCTGTTTCTGACACCCCCCTGTCCCAATGCCCCCCCAGTCATGATACAGACCCATCCTGACACCCACACAGCCCCCGCACACCCACACGAGCGGCACCAATTTGATTGGGTGCCCATAGCTTCACGTTGGTGGGGTGCAGAGGGAGGTGGCTCGAACCCGCTCTTCCCGAATGGAGCCGGGGGGCCTGAGTGTTGGTCGTCTGTCTTCAGACACACTGCACGTAGCACCTGGGGTGAGCGCCGCATACGCCGGCTGAGGCGGCCATTAGCATGAAGCTGCCCCCCCCAGCCGGAAGGTCACGTGAGGGGCCCAGTTGCTCACAGACAGCAGATTTATGTGCCTATATCCGCGGCTCCCGCCTGCCAGGGATGTGCTGAGCCTGCAGAATCGCTCCGGCTTCCGGGCCGATTAGTCAAGCCTGACCGGGCGGTAATGTGATCCTGACCCCTCCGTCGCCGCCCCCCCCTGCCCACTCCAGCCGCCATCTCCTCAAGCTGACAAAGAAACAAAAATCTCTAACTTGATTTGGTCCATTTTCAAAGAAACAATGTCATTTAATCGGAAGCCAACTTAAGTAATTGATCCGGGTTCTTAAGAATAATCAGATGATGTATTTCAATGGATCTGAATTGAATCAACAGCTGAATCAAACCTGACAGAAAAGAAAAGGCAAGCCAGACGGGGGGGGGTGGTGGGGGGGGGGGGGGGGCAGGGCTGATAAGTCAGCCATTCAGC
>JAODJW010000099.1:694958-714870 GCA_026777045.1 Hyperopisus bebe
AGGGAACTCCATGATGACTCGCTGGACGCTTTAATTGTCTTTTCGATCACGTTAAGGAGCAGATCACTCTGAGAGCAGCAGCGATTACAGAGCCATAATCTGCAGCGGGAAGGTAATTGACAGAAAGGAATGGGGGGGGCCCATAGGCTGAAGGGGGGGGTGGTCACAGGCGACAGGGCCGGGCCGTGTGCCAAACCGGTGGGGGTGGGTGACTCCATCAGCATGCTGGAGACGTCTATGGGCCCCATTAACGTGAAAAGATGCAGAACAGAACTAACATAGGGAAAAAAAACAGACAGTAACGGCTGCCTGATCCGGGCCAGCGGCATCCTGCGTCATGAAACGGCGCGGCCCCTCGCTGACGGGCCGCTAATTAATTAGATTAGATGGAGCCGGCAGAAGAAGACGTTTTTATTTTTTGTTTTGTACCAAAGATAACAAAGAAGGCGCGGCTCGCTGGGCCAGTCTGCCCGGTTTCCCATGGTGCAGAGCAAGGCGACGAACGTGGGGTCAGCTGCAACACCCAAGCCCTCTAATTAAAGCTCGTTAGACTGTGTTTGCTGTGAGCAGGACAGCAAAACTGCTCCATTTACAGTGAAATTATTCTGGACAAAATTTTGGGATAGAAAGGGAGTCGTACTGGACATTAAATGTTCAGGAGGGGTTGAATTTTCCTGCTTTCATTTTACATATTTCCTTATTTTTTGACAAATGTATTTCACGGGTTTCTTAGAGGATGACGCATAGGGAAGTTTGGTCGATATGTGAAAAAAATGCCGTCCCAAAGAGCTGCAGCCAATCAGCTTCAAGGAAGGTCCTCCAGCCGGCCAATCAGAGAGAGGGTCAAGAGGGTGGCGAGTCGATGCGGCGCTGGCGTGATGCTGATTGGCTGGGGGGGCATGGGAAAGCGGGCCTGCCGCTCAGCGCCGCTGTTGTGAGCTTCAGCATAAAGATGACTGGTTAAGTACGTCCTGAAAACGGGGATCTGAAATGCCGATACTGTTTAAAAGCGTAAACGGCGAGCCTTAATTACCCTTGACGTGTTGCCAGGCACCAGTCAACCCGGGCTGAGCTGGCAGCGCTGTGCTCGGCCTATAGGGATTGGCCGGTTTCTGGACATGGGCTTCTCGCACCTGGGTCCCAGCACTCTTTCCCACGAAGGCCCTCCATAGGCGTCCAAGGTGGGCCCGTTCCGATTGCTGCAGACTGCCCTCCTTTCTGCCCGTTATATCTTATCTTACACCATAGCTGAGAGTGAGAAGTGGGTGCAGACTGAAACTTCATAAAAATGGACGCGTCACAGCCCTCCCGCGTTAACGATGCGGGCATCGATTGGTGGAGAACGCCAACTGTCGGCGTGGGTGGAGGTGCGGCCATTCCGACAGGCAGAAATGGCTCTCTTTCCCAGGCTGGAAGGGCGGCCTGTACACTCTGAAGTTTGGGGTTTGTCTGAACGTGACAAACAGCAAGGCAGGATGCTTAGGGAGCCCTGAGGTGGTGCTGACTCGCAGTTTTGCTGTACGGCTCGTTCTTTTCGCGGAGTTTGTAAACATTTGCTAGGGCCCGATTCCAAGTGCAGAAAGAAATGGTCTTTACTCCCACCAGTGCTTTAAAGCGCCGGCCTTCTGCTGACGGATAAACAGGACCCGAGTTTGGGGGCCGCACGGTGTGTCCTGTGATGGAGACACCGTGCTCTTCTGCAGTGAATCACTGCCTTCCCGTCAAACGTCATGCGGGCTGTATGAGGTCGATTCCCAGGGTTCCAAGCTGATTGTTTATCTCTCGATTATGGATATCAGACCGGATATCAGGCACTGGCTCCGCAGAGTAGCTATCTGTGATTTTCTGCACAGGCTTGAAGAGTTAAGGGTCCTTCTCATTCATAATCAACTTAATGTCTAATGAGATCATTTATTACTTGACGCCGCGAGCAGAGCTGAACACAGTGACCATACAGTTATCATCGATCAGCTAATCAAAATGTCTATGGCTGCGTGTGACCAAAATGCTTTTTTTCCCCTTGTAATAAACTGAATTAGGCTTCATTTTTGGTTCTTAATTTCAAGGCTCACACACAACACAACCTAAAATAAAATAATTATGTTACAGAATGACCAGGATGAATAATATCTTCCATGAAGGAAACAGACAAGGAAACAAACCATTCAGAAACTCTTTAATATCCGGAGTCGGTTAGATTATGGAACCAGGACAAACAAATATGCATTTGCCAGTCGGGGAAAGTGCGTCATCCTGTCAGGAAGGTTAAACCCGGAGATCAAGCATCATTGGGACAGAAGTCAGCCAATACGGGAGCTGAGGGGAGCAGCGAGCACACAGGGGGGCAGGCGACGTTACCATCACCGCAGAGCACATTTCCCATCCCTCTGTCAAATGGCGCGGGTGTGCCCGTTAGCACTTAGCGCTTAGCGCAGGCCCTAAAAAGAAGGGGCCGTGTCTTAACCACCAACCCTGAACCTTTTTAAAATATGAAGGTCGTGAGTTTAAGCTCTGTAAAATGTCAGGCGGAATCTATGTAAAAGCAGAGAGAGCTTCTGCTCTACCAGCCTTATCCAAAGTGGATTGGAGAAACTGTAAGGCTGTACATCCGGAACCTTCTGGAACCTTAGGGAGTCACATGCTCCTTGCAGCTAAATCTGTATGGGCATGCCTGTGTGTGTGTTGGGGGGGGCACCCCTGTCTTTGCGTCCCACACTTAATTATTTTTGTTTGTAAGCATTTAACACTTGAACGGATTCAGTAAAAGCCACCTGGGGGTGGATTCCTGCACGTGAAGATCAGCGTGCTAATAGCCGTTGCCTTGTCATGTGTGTGTGTGTGTGTGTGTGCGCGTGCGCGCGTGTGTGTGTGTGTGTGCGTGTGCACTTGTTAGAATAAAAGGCCACCCCAACGCCGGGCCACGCCCCCACCACCTCGGCCAAATTAACATCCCCGACAGGCGCTCTTATTCTGAAATTCATTTCCACTCCTCAGAAACATCGCGACTACCCCCCCCCCCCCCACCTCGAATGTCTCTGGTGTTAAATAGAAATTTAAAAAACCTCGCAGTTTCCTTTGGTGAGCAGCCGCCTCAGATGAGTTTCCCAGACCCTGCGTTTAGTGGCACTGTCTGCTGGAGAGGCGGCCTTCACCTGCCCCCACCTGCCCCCACCTTTAGAAAGCTGCCTTTGTCTCCATGACTGCACATATTTATTTATGAAAGTTCCTTACGGTGGCGGACAAGCTTTGATAAAAAAAAAAACAGGTGGCCTTCTCTGTATGATATCGAGAGGCAGGTGAGATGTAATACAAAGGTAAAATTAGCATTCTCCAGTCTCGGCCAGGCCCGAGGAGGGGCGCTGGATAGCAGCCAGTAACTCAGCAGTCTGGCAGCCAGCATCACAGACAGAAATAAGGTTTAATACTCAGGAGTCGGCCTGAAAAGTTTTTGTTAACTCCCGGTGAATGAGGAGCTTTGATGTATGGGATGCAAGCAGGAGACCTAATGTCCAGAGGCTTCCCTCCGGAGAGCCCAGCGTTCAGCTGAAGCTGCGTAACTCAGAATTCGGGACATTTTTCCCCCTGAACATACAGGAATTTATTATGGTTTGGTGCTGGCTGACTCAGGGCGTGTGATTTACATTTACCTACATTTTTTTTAACTAATGCTTTTATCCGTGATGTACATTGTTTAGAAAGCAGAGTGAGTCGGTCCTTATAGAGGTTGGGGTCTTGTTCAGAGGCCCAATGGTAATGTCATAGACACTGGGGTTTGAACCAACAACCTTCTAATCACAAGCACAGTGTTCTAACCTGCTGAGCTACACCAGACAAATAACTGGTGACTGGATCCTGTCCTCGTGGGTTTATATGCACATTGGGGGGCTGTTTGTGGCACGTGCGAAAGTGGGCGCTGTCCTTTCAGGAATGCTGTGGCCCCGGGCCGGATCAGCACCCGGGACAGCGCTCCCCCCACCCAGCACCCCCCCAGGTTAATTACGATGGACCGCTGGCGTCATCAATGTCTCCCAAAATTACCACATTAAATTCTAATTTAATTGCTTAGCTGAAGCCTTCTATAGATGAATTATGGGTGATATTATCGCATTTTTAGTTATAGGTAAGAAGCACGTGACTGTAATTAAATCATGCCTGAAATGATAGGACAGACATGGCTAGGGGTCGGGGAGATGCCCCAAAGAATCAACAATGGCATCTGCGGTCAGGTGACTCTCCATCCAGGTGTCTGGCCCCGCCCATCACCCAACCCCGTGCCCTCCGATGACATGGCAACACAAACTCTGGGAATCAAGGACAGGTAGGCCAATCGTCAACAGCATCTGCAGTCATGTGACTCCACCCCCCCAAGTTGGCCCCGCCCATCACCCCGCCCATGCCCTCATGGTACAAATATGGTGGTCATACCATTTAACACAGCTTTATGATCTTACATCACAGCACAGGGTATTTGTGTCTCGCCCGACCAGCATTGCTGATCGTCACACGTTACGTGGGCGAAGGGCGGCGGTGCCCTGATTAACGGGCAGCGAGGAGGCGAGCGGCAGAGCTGGCACGGTAAACGCCGCACTCGACATGCTATTTGAGACGCCTTGTTTTGAGGATGCACCTCCTGAGATTGCCTATTTATACTGTCCGAGCGGATCCCAAATGACAGGCGATAGCAGGCGACTCCGAACACTGGCGCGGGAGATTAAACAGAGGCAAGCGGCGCGGCTCTGACAGCCATCGTGCCGTCGTGGCTTAGGTAGGGAGACCGGGCATCGTCTCACGCTGAGCTTAATGCGCCTTTGTTCCCAAATTTCCCCACTTCTGTCAGGCAACCTGCCTGTTATCAGTAATAACTGAGGAACCCTGGTCAGGGGAAAGTTTCATGTGATTTATTTTTTTTATTTTTATAGCACCAAAGCTCTTCAAGCGCTGGAAGAGCAACGGGAACCGACAGAGGCGCGTTTATCGTGGTGAAGTATGAAAATGTTCAGAGGATAGGAATACAGGGTGCAGAGGAGTATTACAATCGAGAGACGGGGGCAGGTCACTGTCCCGTCTGGGAGGCCGGTGACATTCAGGGGGGGGCGGTTGGTGGCTCACCATGTGGGGCTGCATTCTAGGGCATGCAGATTGAGGGCAATGACTGTTCCTGCCTGGTACGCAGGTTGGGGGGGGGGTCAGGAGGGAAACATGTGGGGTCAGTACTGACCCAGAGACCGCAGACGTGCTCAGAGACACAGGTCAGGCTGCATGTGCAACAGCCTGGACCCAAACACCCGCCGGCAGACGCTGCAACAGACCGGGACCCTGCGGCTGAAGGACCTCCCAGCATCTTCATCACTGATCCCAGTAATCAGGAAGCGACCGGCACACTGTAGTCAGAGAGCTGGATGCGGACCACTGGCGCACTGGCGCACTGGCCCCAGTGAAAGCGGAGGGTCTGATCTGCCTCATTAACAGCGAAGAGACTGCAGCTTCTACGGCGTTCAAAGACAGACGGTTTAAGCAACGTGTGGAAATCGCTCACTCTGGACACAGCGTCTCTCTCCAATCTAATTCTGACCCCTAAGGTCAGGTGACATCACACCCCGCTGAGCCAATAGGATGGCACTTTATCATGACACTTTAGAACCCTGTAGAATGACAACAAAGTTGGACACCGACTGGTGTTTTCAATTTCTTGAAGCAAAAAGCCAAATTAAAAATGAAAGGTTACTGAATGCATCTGATCGCTATCCGTTCACGTCTGCCTGTCCAGCAGAGGTCAGCCACTTGCTAATTGTCAAGGTAATTGCAGCAGAATGGACAGTCGTTATATCGATTTGTGTCATGAGCTGTTAAGGTGTGCTTCCTAAACGTGGATTAGATTTAAGGAGCAAAAAAAAAACCTTATCAGTCAGCAAAAGTAAACAGTGAGTCCACACCAAACGGTAAGATAAGTCATCATGATCTCCAGAATAACCTCAAAAACACTTTGGAAACATTTTAAGTCTAGAGCCTGGTGATTATATCCTATACCGCCCTGTCATGCTGATATGATCCTGCAACCTAAAACATTCCCATCAAGGGGTTGTTAAATAAGAGATGTGTTTGCGTGCATCTTTTATTCATTTTGTTTGTAGAATTAAAAAGCCAGCCAGCCGGGGCGTTGAACTGAACCCCCATGATGCGGGGTAGGATGAGGTCCTAATCTGGGGAAGGGAAGGTCATTTTCGGGGTTAACGGGGGTTGTGAGAGGGGAGAAAGGGCAGCAAGGGGTGCAGAGCCATACAGAAACAGACCCTCTGTTCTGGTGAAGTTCAGTTGCATCTTAACTGGCAGCCGAAGGTCAGATGTGAGCACAGGTCTGTCGTTTTGGAACATGCTACAGCACTGACATGCTTTAGCTTTGCTTCTTAACCTTTCCGTCTATGCACTGTATTTGCACGGTGCACATTCGTACACACTCGGTATACACTCGGCATATGCTCGGCACACACTCGATACACGCTCGGCACGCACTCGGTACACGCTCGGCACGCACTCGATACACGCTCGGCACACACTCGATACACGCTCGGCACGCACTCGGTACACGCTCGATAACGTCGCACTTCTCCCCGTCTTCAGCCGTAGCCTCCCCCACATTACAGAGACAAATACTGCAAACGAAGTATCCCCGTATCTCCGGCTTATCTACAAAATGCTGTCTGACTACTTTCGACATTTTGCTTCTTTTTTTTTTTACAACACCAAGACAACAGTTAACTTTGTTCCTCCTACGAATAATCAAGATGGAATAAATCACATATATAATCATTCTAGGAAGGATTATGGAAACGGAGTGTGAAAATGCGTATATGCAGGCAGCGTTGCGGCGCTGTTTTAAATGCAGCTGGCCTTTACAGATGAACGCAGCAGAAAGAAAAACAGATCCCATCGCTTTATTCCCATCCCCGCATTAAGCCGCTATGCAAATGCGGCCGTTATGAAGCCACTGCAGATGCGGGGGCCCGATTACTCCGGGAGGCCGGCGGCTCGCTGCTGCTTTACACGGCGTCGTATTTTCGTTTGATTTTAAAAAGGCCGTCGGAATCCTTATGTGAGAGCAGGACAAATGTCAGCGGGCACACAAAGCAATCCGCTTCTTACTGTTAACGTAACAAAACCAACAAACAAAAATACAAATAATGCACACATAAAATATTCCACCCGTGAAAGGATTTTGCCTTTTTATACAGCTTGCAAATATCTTTCAGTAACGCCAAAATATCCCAGGCACCATATTTTGAGCTCATTACATTTAAGTTTATATGGGAAAACCACGGTTCATTCTGCGACTCTGCAGCAGGTCCCCTAGACGTTGCTGCACTAAGCCAAGCGTCAAATCCCGGGTAAAGCTGATGAACCGGCGTGTGAGGTGCTTAACCCGAAAGCACTGCGGAGGATACCTGTAAAAATGCTCCCCAAGGAAGATGCTTTGATGAGGGCATTTGGACGTTAAAATACGCCATTCTGGTTCCGCGTTCCCCGGAAGGGATGTCGGCGCTGAACTAGCAGCCGACAGGCAGGGGATCAGGTCGGTGTTACCGTCACCCCAGGGATCGTTTTGATGAATGGAGGGTGGACCCCAGCCAGTCACATCTACTCGGATGCGACTGAAAACATAGAGTCCCTGTCCCGGATCTCGCCGAGGTACTCCATCAGACTCTACGGCACCGCTCCGCTTAAGCGCCCCCGCCCGTTCCCGGTGCCGGCTGGATCTAAGTGTTGAGATCAGACACCCCCCTCCTCCCCCAGAAAAAGCGTGGGCCCCGTGGGGACAGCTTACTCAGGGCTCCCGCGCCTCATCCATCCATCATGCTGCAAGCCGCTCGCTGCGTCGACAAACCTCGGGATTTACGAACGAGCCCCGGGTCCGAGCTCCACCCTCCTAGGGAAAATAGACATTACGGGTCCGACAAGAAACAGATTGCTCTGAGACTTCTTAATAAAACTCAGATAACAACAACAACAATAATATCCCTAATAATAATAATAATAACGTACATTTTCCGTAGATGATTTAAAGATGGGTGAAGAAGTACTGTGCAACCCATATTTCTACACTACACTGAGACTTGACGTGTAAAAGCGTCAATTGATTACTTTGCACACCAGTAACACCACTAAGACCACAACAGGAGCCACAACACCGCCACGCAGAATCTTTCTGAATGATTCAGACTGGTGAGATCTTATGCTGACGACAGCTGTCAGTGTTTAGGATCTGACTTTACAGTGGATTCCCTTTTATCTTTAAGATTTCGCGAACAGATCGGCCAAGCGTTTGAGTTTGTTTAGATAAATAACTAGGACTACAGTTAAAATGTTAGGCACGCACAAACAGAAAACCGAGCAATTTTATGTATCTGCTGTAACAAACGATGCTTGTGTAAAAAACAGGCAGAGGCGAGATCAGATGAGTGTGTTGCGTCTGGCTGCTTCGGGTGAATTGCGGGTAATCAGTGGTATCGGGGCCGTGCGAAAAGCAGACGGGACAGCGGATCCCCAACCGACAGGGGCGATTCTGAGGGGGCAGAGACCCCGTGACAACATGCATGCCTCCCCCGTGGCTCCTCTAAATACCTGTCCTACTTGGGTCTGAAATTAATGCGTCATTATTATTGTTATTTACATTTGTATTGGTGGGATAAAATGTTGTGCGCTGGGAACCGGCGAAACACAAATGTATACGCAGATACGGGGGCGCGTTAACGCGGGGGGCGCCAGGTGGTCAGGAAAAAAAAAATCACGCTTGTGGAAGCAAGAAAGTCTGAACAAGAAATCAGAGTGTGTTACATATTTGTAAAACTGTAAAATGTAACTGCAAAGCATTGCTTAAATAACATCGATTTTCAAAATTGCATTTTGCTTCTTCATGCTGGCAATCCAGTGTAAGTAATACATGGAGGACATTACGGTCAGATGCGTCTCCCACTCAACAGAACTGCTGTCCTGCACCTGAAATGCCGTAGAACCGCCACTGCCAGCCGGGGCTGCGTGATTAGGCGACGGGGAGATGCAGGCGTGTTGGAACTATAAGGCTTCAAATATAAAGGCTACAAATGTGTGTAGCTACTTTAGGAACGAAAAACACAAAAATAAAAAACTTAAAAAATAAAAACCTTAAGCAGCTCATTGCGCTTCATTTTAAGCCTCGTAATTAACTGGGGACCCCGGCTTACAGACAGGGACTCGGAGCGGTGAAAATAAAACAGAACATTGTGACAGTTCATCACATTATCGCCTGAAAAATTGCGCTACAAATAATCGAAACGCTCATTTGTAGGGAGCAATTTAACAAAGCAACAGTTTCGCGAGGGAGTCGTGAGTCCTCAAAACTTAATTCTGGCGCAGTCGTTTGGAAATTGCTCGAAATGCAACATTAAGGAAATTGTGAAATATATCTAATATTGCAAAGATTTTAGAATTGAATGAGAATATTAAGAACATAAAACGTTTAGTTGATTGGAAAAGAGACACCCTTGACGACACTGTCGTTCTCTTTCGGCACAAAATATCAGTTCGGTATTTAAAAAGTTCGTCATTAAGTTAAACCTTCAGCGATACGAAGCAGTATTCTCTAGGTAATATAATGAGCAGATTGTGGTTTAGCCACAAGTGCTGCGTGGATGCACACTGCAGAGATCAGGCCTATAACAACGTATAAGATCTTTCCTGTAAATCAGCCCTCGCAATCCCCCTTTGGGACACGTCCAGCTGACCGTGATATAGCCACTCTAAGGGGGCCAGCTGGCGTTCATTTTCTGGGTTAGCAGGCAAGTGGGTAACGATCACTCACCATGGTAACACAAGCGCTTACTAAAATCCTACCCGTGTCTGCTACTCTACTTTAGAGGTACTATTAATGAGAATGGCCAAGCGAGTAACAAACGAGTAAACAAAAGATCTTCTAATGTTAATTTTTCTTCCGGTGTCTTATATATTAAAGTATCACAGGAAAATGTCCACAGCATGGATGGTTTGTTCTGACATTTTGTTTTATTTCTTTATTAATTTATTAATACCCATGTTTTCGTTTCTTAAAAAAAAACACCTGGTGTTTGTAAACGCCATCTGCAGCAGAGTGCTGGCCTTTTAACAGCACAAGAAATGGTGAAACGCCAGGTAAACGGGGGCGGGGGTACTTACCCAGCTCATCAATAATTATAATTTCATTAACCCCCCCACAAACACAATACTAGGCACCTTATTCCTGCGCCACTGTCACCCGACACTGGATTAGAGGTTATGGGGAGGCGTGGTGTCTCATTAGGAGCCCAGATCAAGGTGTCTTTCTGAAGCCATTAATCCCGCCTTTAATAAAGGTCGAGCGTGACACGGACGTACCCGTGACTTTGTTTCTGATAACAAAAAAAGAACAGCCACTAATTATGTTTCCTGAGCGAAGGGTTTGATCGGAGTGGACTGCGTTTTGAAAGAATGACCCATCTCTCCTTTATGGAAGGCTTTCGATCTCTGTCCGCGTCGATTCCTCGTCTCCGTATCAGAAAGCGGCGCTGTCATTAATACGATCACGTGGTGTCAATCTCCCGCCGGGTGTTTGCTGCCTGAGTGGTCGGCTGCTCTCCTAAGACAGCAGCTTGAGAGGGAGAACTGAATTGCTTCCACAGAGACGACGACAACAACGAAGAAATCCACCCCTGTAGTCTAACAGACAGTAGTATAGAAAGTAAGCTTCCAGATCAAAGATGGCTTTTTGGAGGTAACAATAGAACACTAAGGGAAATGCACACTTCAACCAGATCAATTTATGTCAGATGTTCTCGTTTCAGACATTGGACATTCAGGCAAATTCTTTCCCCTCCACTCAGAAAAAGTGGATATGGAGATGATGTTTCAGACAAATGCTTGGTGACGAGCAACAGAAACACACCTCCGCCAGGTGTGCTTTTCATAACACGCTGGTACGTCAGAAGCTTGGCGGTGAGGAGGCAGAGGGCGATAGCGGTTTTGTGCATTGCTAGTTAACAGGACAGCAGGATGTGCCCACGGTGAGTCCTTTCATGAAGCGATAAAGCAAAAAACACGAATTATGCGTTGCATGCGGTGGGGATACGTTCTGAGAAATGCATCATTACAGTAGGTGGCCTTCGTCGTTGTGTATAGGGTAGATGGCATAACCTATTACACACCTAGACTGCAACAAAGAGTACACCCTAAAGTAATAAAAAGTACAATATAGCACATACAATATGATAACTATGTTACTGGTTTATCAAATATTATGTACTGTACATAATTGTATGTTTTTGTTGAGTTGTTTACTTCAGCATCACCAGTGAGTAATGTGTTACCACGGATACGACGTCACCGGGCGACAGGAATGTTTCAGCCCCATTACAATATAATCTTATACGACCACTGTTGTGTATGAGGTCTGTTGTTGACTCACACACGGTTAGGCGGTGCATGACTGTACATGATAATACAGTGCAAGTCTCTAGCGAATGCTCTGCCTAATCTGGAAACTTCGAAAGCATCTAGAACCACCTGCGCTAGTAGTGCCGGTGCCAGGCTTCCTTGTCGGTTTGTGCCAGAAGTTAACGATGGATTTCTAAGCACTTTGAACCGATCGTTTTTGAGAAGAGCTGAAAAGGTGGGCCGGTGTTTCGGTGTGCCCCATAAGCCGCTCGCAAACCCAGACGCACAAGAACTTCCCATTAAGCTCCTCTGCATCGTCTCTGTAAATAAACAATCCTGACAGAGTAAGATGGCCTGCTGGCCTTGGTGCTGTATATGATGGACAGACCCATCAGCCCCAGCTGGCAAGATGGCAGCTCGCGGTGGTGCTGGAGAACGAGAAAAGGCATCTGCTGAAGGGGTCCTGCCTGGCACCAGGGCGGAGAAGGGGGGGGAGGGGGCTGTAGGATGATCTGAGACAACTGGCAGAGCGCTAAACCAGCCCGAGAACTCCAGGCCGCATAGTGCAGCGATTGTGCTTCCCCTGGCAGGCGGCACGCCACACGGCTGGGCACGCTGCCGGGCGGGGGCCGCGTTGCTGTCAAGCTGCACTTTCCCCCCATCGGCAAGCGGGGCCGTTGTGGCAGATGCTGGCAACGAGCAGCAGCCAAACACAGCGGCGGCGGCATCAAGGGCTAGAGCAGCAACAACAACAGCAGGAGAAAAACAACAGTGATAAAATCGACAAGAGAAGCAACACAAATTCCCCGTGGGAAATCAGTTTAGTTTATCTTATTATCTTAACAGCAAGAGCAGCGACGGTGGAAACAACAATAAAACCAAAAAAGAGCAACAGTAACAAACAGCAAACAGCACAAACAACAGCAGTATCAACAGCAATAAAATCAACAAGAGCGACAAGAGCGGCAGGAGAAAAACAAACAGCAATAAAAATAAGAACCGCAGCAGGAGGAAACGTACAAAAAAAGCTACAGTGGCGGTAACAGCAGCAACGAGAGCAGCAGCGTGAGCAACAGCAGCAAATCGCCAATCTCTCTGTTTTCGCTGAATGTCTGACGATTGACGGGTGATGAATTGTTCAAAGCCGCTCCGCGGTGACCAAGTGAGTCAGGACTGGCCGCTCGATCGTGCCGGAAGGGTCACGGCTGGGCTGCCGGGCCCCTTTATATGCAGAACAGCCGTCCGGGAGGAATTAAGAACAATACTTATTTTTCTGGCTGAAATGCGAGCTGATGTGCATTCTTCCGCTCCTTGCCACTCGCAGTGGGAGCGCAGCCCCGACAGCGCTGGTGCACTGCACCGTTTGCTTTGCCTTTTCTTGTTTTTCCTAGTTTTCTCATCAACGGCAGGATTTCAGAACCGCAAAGCAGGAGAGCGGACGCTGCGTGCGGCTAACTCCGGTTGCCAACCGCTAATGATTAAATACGTACCCTCCTCCCTGTTTTAATTAATGGTGGCCCAAAATTGGGGGGGGGGGGGAATCATATTTGAATAACTGGCATCTGTTTAAAATAGAGCAAGATCTCCTGTCATGTGTAATTATGATGATTAGTACCAATTAGTTCAGGAAAGCATATATTAATCACGCTTCAGTTACTCCCTCTGTTAATTCGCAGAAAGTCAGGTGCCAGCATGTACTAATTTAAGTTGAATTGCCATTGCTTAAAGCCTTTGAAGTTCATTATCATGAATGGCCTTTTAGACAAATCTCAAATCAAACTGAATTAAGAGTGTGATTATCTTCACTTAAGGGAGAAAAAAGCCCGCTAAAACAGATTAAAAATTCCTGCTGAACCATAGCATATTAAAGACTGCTGCCACTGAATTCAGAGTGGATACTTCTCTCTTGCCCTCACACAGACTTGATCACCTCATAGACGTTTCTTTCGCTATACCTCTGCACAGTGTGTACATAGTTATTTAAACAGTGCATATATTGTAGTACCTCTGTGATTTCACACACATCACACAGAAATAGGGGCTTGGGGTTTGCATTGATTGATGTCATTAATGTGTGATGAAACAGTATCTAACAGTCGACTATAATCCAGGGCACCACTGGGGAGGTGTGTCAAAGCAACCAACCAATCAGGTGTCTTGGTCCTGCCTCCTCTAGTTGCTTGGGTACACCTCCTCCGCAATCTGATTGGTCTTCTATGAACCAGTCATTTTTCTTTCTGCCCTCATGGTATTTTTGTGTAAGTAAAACTCCCATGAACTAGTGTGTGACTCTGTGACCAGTGATTGGCTGTCATCCATCCCGGGTGCCCCCCCCCCAGCCTGGCTCCCTCTGCCCCCTTCTGACCCTGTGCTAGATAATGGGCACTTAGTCCTCCTTGTACTTCATACTCCCACTGACTCTAAAGGTGGCCATATACTTCAAACGACAGCTGAACAAAACTAAATCGAATGTGTCGGCAGGAACAGTCTGACGCGTACTTAAAGCGACCTTGCTACCTCGTCCATTCCGTCACACCACAACCCTAGCGGGCACGCCAACTCACATACAGAAGGCAAACCAAAGTACTGTGGTCGTTTTATTAAAGAAGATGACAGCCCTCTTAAAATGGAAGCTGCTGTCTTCATTAACACTCTTTGTTGCAGTCTAGGTGTGTAGTAGGTTATGCCATCTTCCCTATACACAACGACGAAGACACCTAATGATGCAGATGAGTGATTTCTCAGAACATATCTCCACGGAATACAACACACGACTCGTGTTTTTTGCCTTATCGCTTCACACAAGGACTCACCGTGGGCACATCCTGCTGTCCCGTTAACTAGCAATAGTAGCAGCAGCACAGACAGGGAAGCCAACGATATAAATGATAGTCATGGTTACACAATAATGGAACATTTAAAGTGCCATGTGGTGCAAAGCATGCTGGTTACTGCATAAATAGTCCCGCTGACCAACCCCGCGGAACCACATTTATGTCAGCCAATCACGGACAGTGGGTGGGATCGGAACAAATGAAAAACTTTGCCTCGGGAACGCTGCACAGGAGGGGAACACCAGGACGCCATCAGTCTCGTCTGAAGTATCCTGTACTGTACCTTACTGCAGCTTAAGTTTATTTGCACACATGCACAAACTCCTTTGTTCTCCACATCTTATTTATATGCCCATATGTTTACTTATTCATTAAAAGCATGTTATTATATATTCTATTAATTGTTTTGTATGTTTTTGTGTTGATTGTATGTTTGATTGCACACATCATGCCTCCACCGGCACCAAACCTTGTACTTTTTGTACTTGGTAAATACTGGTCTTCTGTTTCTGAGGACGATGGACGGCACTCCAGATGCAGGCCTGCCAACAGATGCAGGCCTGCCAACTGTCACGCATCTGGGGTGACACTCGCACTATCAGGCTCTCAGGCTCACGCTAGAATTCTTACAGCGAATCTGTTAATCCATTACAAACCTAAAATTAGAGGCTTCAAAAGCGTCGGGGTAGTTTGCAAACCCTACAGTCCTATTCACAAGGTAATAAAACCCTTACATACATGTTAATGCGTGATCATATGAAAATAGTTTTATATGATGTCACAGGGTTCATAAAAGCTTATGTCGGGTAGCAGGCCTGCATCTGCTTCTGCGACGACAGCCTGCAGCATTTTGTAGTACCACTGACCAACATTTATTTGTGTTTGACTGCATTATTTAGTGCTAATTGAGACAGGGGAGGAGATGTAATCCGAAGGTGTGTTTAAACTAATCAGACGCTGTGTCGCCAGAGATGAAGCAACAGTATTTTACTGGCAAAAATAAGTATTTTAATGCAGTATGGCATGTCAAGGCTTAAGCCAAGCCGCCTCCGATCTGTGTGCACACACTGACTGCTGAAAAACGGCAGAAATTGCATTAGTGCAGTGGTAATATGTCGCAAAATACCCGATTCTGTTACTAAGAGACGGCCTAAAGAATGATTTATAAGACTGGGGAAGCAGGGCAGGGGTGGGGCGATACCCGAGATGGGGTGCCAGTCCATCCTAGGCCAATATAGAGATGCCAGTTCACATATCTGTAGGAGGAAATGAGAGATACCCCGGGGGGGGCACAAGCGCAGGGAGGGGGTGCAAACTGCAGGGTGGGGGCCGAATTAAAACTCCACAAGCCTGGAGGTGTGAGATCACAATGCTGCCAATTAAACCACTGTGCCGGCTAACACGGTCATCAATACACAGCTCTCTGTACACACAAAACACCATGGACCATAGAAATACGAACATAGAGCAGCTCTGCCACAGCCAAATCACCTTGTGTATGGAACACAGAAATATGAAGCTAGAGCAGCTCCGCCACAGACAAATCACCTTGTGTATGGACCACAGAAATATGAAGGTAAAGCAGTTCTGCCATAGACAAATCACCTTGCATATGGTCTATAGAAATGTGAACGTAGAGCAGCTCTGCCACAACCAAAACACATTACGCATGGACTATAGAAATAAGAAAGTAGAGCAGCCCTGCTTGTTTCCTTCTCAATCTCCCCTTATACGGTCAGGAGTTCTGGCCCTCCACAAACATGCATACGAGACGTGTAAAGCGTGTTAACCTCACTCTGGCAGGGCAAAGTACAAGCGGGCTGCCGTTGTCATTCCCTAATAAGCAGCAGGTCCTCTGCCAAGCATTCTGTAACACCCAGAGACGCAAACGTCCCTCCCTAGTATAATACAGACCACTGCAGTATCACAGAGGTCTGTGCAGTAAATTGCCACCCGTCACTACTGCACTTTATGTGATGTTGCTGACACACAGTTTGTCTCTTTATAATTTATTTATTTAATATATCGTTTACATATAAGTTGCTTTCTTTGTATATTGTTTACATTGTTTGTATGTTACCTACTTAATATTCGTATTGCATCAGCTTGGAAGTGACTTGCATAATCGCACTGTGTGTGACAATAAAACCTTTGAATCTTTGACTTCTAGGAAATGCGCCTTGACTTGGATCCTGAGGAAGCAGATCGTGCTCCTTCAAACGCTGACTCTTAATAGGACGCCCGAATGAATCAGCATTCTTGTTGCTTACTGGTCCTGCTGGGTATTCCACCACAGTGACGTGTCTTTGCTGTTTTCGCCCCTTCATGGTACAACAGCCGATCCAGTCCTGGATTTCTGACAGAGCTCAGGGCTGCCACCTCCAGCGTTCTTCGACCTACATTTGTTAAGCATCAAACTGTGCTGATTGCTGCTATAGACGACGATCTTCGGTAAAGACGAGGGTGGCGGAGGGGGGCGCGGATTTTCCCGATGGGGGGCATCGGCTGGATGGCAGTTCCCCTAATGAGACAGTGACAAAGTGACCTTTGTTTACAAACAACAGCAGCTGACTGTTTATCGGAAAGAGGGATCTGATCCTGAATCAGGTATCACGGCTGGATTTGTTTCTCCCGTGTGCCTGTGTTTGTATTTTGCATTTAAATTTATTCTATGTAGCAGAAGCTTCAGTGCAAAGCAACATTGATTGACTCTGTGGGTTAATCATCTGCGCTTGTTATCAGAAGGTTGCCAGTTTGAGACCCAGCCTCTGCTGGGTGCCTGAGCAGGTCCCTTAACCCTGGAAATGCACTGGGGCACCGGATAAATGTCTGACCCTGTGCTTGGGCCCAAAGCTTCAGTATGATGGAATATATCAGAAGGGGCATTTCGATGCATTTGTGCAAAAGGATCATGTCACGTACCAGTGAGCCAAATGGCACGTTACAAAGATACAGCTGTCAAAGAGGTGACTAGGCACAAGTCCAGCTAAGCTGAGCTTCTGATGAATTCCCGGGTACCAGTCTGGGCATCACTGGAGCAGGAGCTACACAACATCTTCCAACAAAGCAAGAACCTAATAAAATAGCTATTTAAGAGCAATCAGAGATACATGCGGTGTCTAGAAGTGTTCCTAGGGCATATGGGTCCGGACTGACTGATCATGTGACCCTCCCAATGTAATGGATCTACAAACTGTATAAAACCAGGGCTGTGTGAATAAAAGTCCGCTCTTTGTGTCTAGGCCGTTCCAGCAGCAGGGAAACGCCCCCCTGCCTCGGCTTCACATCTGCACGTGCATGGCAGCATGCATGCATTGCCTGCGACAGCTCGCCACACCACTCTTGCGGGACGAGTAGGTAAGGCAAAGGGCACATTGCGTTGGCATGAAATAGACCTCAAACCCCGGAAATGTGCCGGGGCACCATGTTTTAGTCGACAGACAGGATCTGGTGGGATTTCTGGTTTTGGGAAGAGACCCAGCGAGCTTTGAGACCCTTCTGCCGCTGGCAACGCGATGTGGGATTTCACAGAACCAGAAATTTCTCCGGCATGAGTCCCTCCCAGAACAGGTGACACCGCGCTGTTGATCTTTGCAGAGAAAGCAGAGAAACAGATACACACACACACTCTCCTCTCTGTCTATGTCTTTCTCATCACAGGAATCAGGAAGTCATCAAGGTGTTTTCCTGGAGGGGGGTGGGCAGCAGCAAAACAAGACAGACCACACCTCCAAAATCCCACCCAATCAAAATCACGGGGGTTGAGGGACAGGGGGACAAATCCCACCAGGTAATGCAATTGCTGAACCTAAGAATAAAAAAATTCATTGTGAGAACCGAGAATCAAAAGACCTTTTTGGCGCCTGTGTAAGACGTATGTTCACATGAAGGTTTGAGGAAACTTGAGGTCAGACCCCTGATCAAGCGACTCAGTGTCAATATTCCAGTCAAACAAGCTCCTGCATAAACATCAAGGTGTAATATGGTGAGGCTGATAGCTGAGTTCAGGGTTCCCGGAATACGGGGAACTGGGGAAAACTAAGGCTGCATTTTAATGTTCCCAGCAGGGGGGTGACCTGGGGGTCGCTTAGGCTGCTGGAAAATAAATATTTTGTGATATTGAGCCGGTTCTTGGGGGGTACTAGCATCTGTGGGAGTCTGTGTGTGACAGGGAAGGGCTACGCTTCTGTACACCCCCATGAACACCCTAAACCCCCCCCCCCCCATTAGCCAGTCGCATCACTTCCTCTGTGGCCACACAAAGACCTCCACATACCACCTGTTACAGTTACCCAATGCCCACCTACGCTCACGGCTATTTATTGCTTTTGTCCAAAGTGACACACACACACAACGTCCAGTCATCTTTCTGACCGATTTTCATGTTAATCCACCATCTTTAAGATGAAACGGCGAAGCAGATGAAGACTCCGAACAGCCGGAGAGGGTCTGGACCTTCATTTCTGAGTAAAGCAGACGAACGGCGGCGTGTCACAGGAACCACCTTCCAGACCCACGCTGTGAGACGACCCCACACATTGTGCACAGTGCGACACGCTCGCTGTTACGCTGGCGTGGAAGGTTATAGACGCAATACAGCATTTTAGATGCTCATTTTCATACAATTTTTGTACAAATCGGTGAACTGAGGGCCGGGCAATTATCATTGTTTTTCCAATTTCACCGTGAAAATTTTGGAGAAAGCTTCAACCATGGCTTGCTCTTCAGGAAAATAATATACATGCATTATTAAAATTAAAAACTCTTCCCTATCCGGCAGCAGAGAGCCAATGTTCCACGCTCTTGCGCACTGAGAAGCAGCAATGGTACCCTGTTCCTGTGGACTGATGGATTGTGGATGTGTCCCCCATAGAAGGACTTATCTGCGAGGTCCCTCTGCACTTCTGTCAAAGAGACATCAAAAGCTGTGTACACATACTTGGAACAAAATGTGTGAATGTGTGTAGTTTGCTGTGTGTGTTTCTGTGTCTGCATGCTCTGTGTGTTTATTTGTGTCTGCATGTTCTGAGTGTGTTTATGTGTGTCTGCGTGTTCTGAGTCTGTTTATGTGTGTCTGCGTGTTCTGAGTGTGTTTATGTGTGTCTGCGTGTTCTGAATGTGTTTATGTGTATCTGCGTGTTCTGAGTGTGTTTATGTGTGTCTGCATGTTCTGTGTGTTTATGTGTGTCTGTGTGTTCTGTGTGTGTTTATGTGTGTCTGCGTGTTCTGAGTGTGTTTATGTGTGTCTGCATGTTCTGAATGTGTTTATGTGTGTCTGCGTGTTCTGTGTGTGTTTATGTGTGTCTGCGTGTTCTGTGTGTGTTTATGTGTGTCTGCGTGTTCTGTGTTCTGTTGTTTCTGTACTCATTTGGTGTCTTTCATGGGTCTGTATTTTTAATCCTAACATTTATTGCCTCAACTGTTTTTCTAGAGTATGGGTCCTATTTCACACATAGACTCAGAAACAGATTAGGAGTCACACGCAGTCTCAGTGTGTAACATGGCTGTTGGATTAGGAGTCACACATAGTCTCAGTGTGTAATATGGCTGTTGGATTAGGAGTCACACGCAGTCTCAGTGTGTAACATGGCTGTTGGATTAGGAGTCACACGCAGTCTCAGTGTGTAACATGGCTGTTGGATTAGGAGTCACACGCAGTCTCA
>JAODJW010000099.1:759124-770584 GCA_026777045.1 Hyperopisus bebe
CCGATCTAGGGCGGGGGGGGGGGGGTCGTCAACTTGTCTCGCTAACTGTTTCTGACAGCAAATTCCTATAAACCTTCCAAAATGTAAAGATCAAAGCGCAAACGACAAAACCCCAGACAATTTTGCGAATGAACACAGGAGGAAGATCCAGCGTGGCTCATTCGCGGCGCCAGGGTGCCGTTCGTCAGCCGTCGAGGAATGTCAGAGTACACATTGTCATATCAAAGATGGATATAAATGAAAATTAACTTAGGTTTCTCTCACTCACCAGAGATCCAGTTTGATTTTCTTTTCCGTTGATGTTGACAGCAAAGTCTTTTTCGAGACATACTAAAACACTTAGTGATGATACCACACGCTTGTAGCTTAGCGTGCTAGTACAGAGCATTCCTGCGTATTCAGCAGCATTGGCGATGGTAGCGCAGGCTTGTAGCTTAGCATGTTAATGCAGGGCATCCCTATGTGTTCAACAGCATTGGCGACAGTAACACACATTTGTAGCTTAGCATGTTAATGCAGGGCATCCCTATGTGTTCAACAGCATTGGCAATGTTAGCAGACGCCTATAGCTTAGTGTTCGAATACAGGGGGAATTCCTGTGGGTGACCATCCCCCCTTTTTTCTCCATATTTGTCCTTTTTAAGACCTAATAATTCCTGAAATCTGGAATTGGGGTTGGTTTCATGTTGACATTTGCTTTCTATAGTCAGAATACTTCCTGTGTGCATATTTGTGTTGCCTTACCCCCCCCCCCCCTTTTGACCCCTGGGGTTCACTTTTATGCAAAGCAAACATGGTCACCCTAGTATTAAACAACGTTGCCAGATATCTCACCTGCAACGCATGAAAGTTGACCCTCAATGAACCAGTAACTCTTGCTCAAAAGCAAACTTTTCATCATCTATACATTTTCTTCTGAGTCACCCAAAGTTACGTATTTAATTCTTCAAAAATCCATTTGGAAACAAAAGGTGACTGACTGAATCAAAGCTCTGTGGTTTCATAGTGGCTTCCTGGCATGTTACTCTCCAAGAAAAATACTATAAAACTGATTCTACATAATTATCGCATGCACTATAAAACACTCTAGCTGTGAGTAATCTTTATTTAACTCACAGATAATACGTTCATGTGCACATACTGAAATCTGCCCTCCATGGCATTGCTACTTCCCCCCGTAATGGTAGCTTGAATGATCACCCCACGCAGGGTTTTTGGTGCAGAATGTCCACGAGCTGCCTGAGCGAGGCCCCCTGCTGGCAGGACCCGCGCACAGACGGCGGCCTCCTGTCTAGCTGTGAATGTTCCTGAGCTGTCAATGTTCTCCCAGGAGCCCTGGCTGTCCTTCAATACCACAAACTGGAGCTGTGATTTTAGGACAGGTTAAGCACAGCAGATGGACAAAATCACTCAGATACACAGAACTGAGGCGAAATTAAGCTTTATTTGCCATTTGTACGCGTATTAATAAAGATACGGTGGGATGCTTCTTTACACATATCCCATAATGCTCTGCTTTGAGATGCATATGAAATGCATGAGGCAGCTAGACTCATTCTGTCTCTCATTCTGCTGAGACCAGGATACACCTCCTGCCCAGTCTCTTGCACAAGCATGGAACTGAAGCACAGTTTTTGGCAGGAAATGGTTTTTCAGCTCCCACTCCCTGTACCACCATCATAGCTTCTTCCTTATCATTCCTGTCCTCTGCGTCTTCTATCCTGCCCCAGGAAAACACCGTGACCCGTCATTGCCGGCACTCACGCAGTGACCGGTCAAGGCGATTTGCTGTAGATGGAAGATTCTGCATGATTCTGTTACATCATCCTGATCTCCTGAGAGGTCCACGGCAGCATTTTCTAAGCCAGGGTTTCACAACCCAGTCCTCGCGGACCCCCAAGACAGTCAAGGAATTGGGAGGGAGCAAAAACGTGGACCGTCTGGTGGTGCGCGAGGACTGGGTTGAGAAACACTGCTCTAAGCATTTGGATTTTGAGGCAAAAAGAACCTTGGAATGATGATACTTTAAATGTCGTGAGCTTTTCCATGAAACTGCGATTAAATTATGCCCATTTGGTGGAATGTGCCGGAGCAACTGAGGAACCAGTAAAAGTTTAATTAGTTATAATTCGTTTTTAAATGAAACAAAGAGGAAAGCAGAAGCACAGCTCATAACGTTAATTAATCTTAAGTCATTCATTATATCTTGATTAATGTATGATTATAACTGTTTGTATTCCTCTCTCCATACCTACGAATTGTACGTGAATTAAATTGTTTTTCATTTGGTTCTAAGAGCATTGAAAAAAAAAATCCTTCCTTTAAAATGCATTTTCTCATAATTGTTTTTTATTTTGCATTTTTATAGTTGTTTTTTCTTTTATTTCACGCTAATTTACTTTAGCCTTCATGAAATTTTTTTACTAATGAATTCCTTTACCTTCAAGACCCAGGCTTTTGGTTTTAATAATGCTGAATGAGGGACATTAAGAGGCAGAACATCTGTAACTAAGGAGTGAGTCGCAGCTGAGGCCTTGTTGTGGGGCATCTTTTGTCTGGTAGCCAATCTGTGAGCAAGAGCCTCATGCATGGGAGAGAAGCATGAAGGGCTCCCCAGAGGTGTGAAGAACTTCCACAGAGGTCCGAATCAGGAGGTATTTTCTGCTTCATGACAGAAGAAAAAGGGGTTTCCTCCCGAGAATACTCCCTCTTTCACCCTCCAATGCCCACCCATTGCCGGGTCGTGTTTCCTCCTCTGACAGGTGGGTGGGGAACTGGCGAGAGAGGAGAACGCATCAGATAGCAGAGACAGTCACTGCCTGCCGTTACGAGGCCCTCCAACGGCAAACGCCGGATCGGTGATGTGATCGTGACTCTGTCCGACGTTCCAGAAGTGGAGGATTTTGCTAACTGACTCCCGCCACAAGGGCCATATCTCAGAATCCTCAGCTGGGTCTCCCCTCTACTTTGACCTGTGTAACATCCACAGGCATCATTTATCCAAATTGCCAATTAGCCAAAAATTAAGTATGTTCGTAACACTACTCCAACACGACTATTTAAGGAAACCTTGTCTGTACTGGAGTGGTTTTCAGTCCTGTTGCTGGTACCCCTCCCTGGCAGAATGCTTTAACTCCAAACCACACTGCTTTTAACCGGCTACATTCATTATTAGCCTATTAAGGATCATATGAGCCTGATTAATACAGGGTTGGATTGAAGGATCATATGAGCCTGATTAATACAGGGTTGGATTGAAAACATTTTGCTGGGGTGGCAGGGAGCAAGAACACGATTGGAACCCACTGGTGTGCATCAGATGAATGTTTTCCTGACAAACAGGAAATTGCCTCTAACATATAAACAAAATTTACACTAATTAACTGTAATCGACTTAATTGGCAATTGTTTGGGTTTTTTGAGAATTCAGTACTATTTTTTTATAATAATGTATATCAGAATTCCTAAAAGAAACCCGACAGAAGGTGAGTTTCTTGTCTTGATATTACACAGTATGTTGCATTTGTGTCATTAATTGTGTCTTGTTCATTCAGCTTTATTTTAGCTTGAAATTAACTTGACAATGACGGCCAAAGTAAAAATGCATGTGCAGGCACCTAAAGTCTGAACCCTCTTAACTTCACTGTCATGTGAAATTGTGTTTGTGGTGTGACACTGCATAGGTAGGTGCCATAAAATGCAACCACGATTGTCAAGAGGTGCAAAAAATTCCAATCCAATAATCAAATGAAGGAATTGGGCCCACGAATAATTATGATTTAAAATAAGGTCTGCACTCTGGTTGGTTCTTGGCAGTAAAAAGATAAATGAAAAGACAAATCAGTCAATTACAGAGATGCATGAACAATCAGAGCTAATTAAGGGCTCAGCGTGATGCGGGGAATCGGGACAGCGCTGCTTTGTCAGCATCCTGCCCCTTTCTACTCTCCTCCTACCTTCCTCTTTCTTCTTTCCACTTCCTCCCCTCTCCTTTCTTCCTACCGTCCACTCCCCCATCTCCTTTCTTCCTTCCACTTCCTCTCCTCTTCTTTCTTCCACTCCTCTCTCTTCTTCCTTCCACCTCCTCCCCTCATTGTTCTTCCTTTCTTCTACTTCCTCCCCTCTCCTTTCTTCATTCCAATTCCTCCCCTCTTCTTTCTTCCTTCCTCTCCTTTCTTCCTTCCACTTCCTCCCCTCTTCTTTCTATCTTTGTTCCACTCGCCTTCCCTCTCCTTTCTTCATTCCACTTCCTCCCTTCTTCTTTCTTCCACTCCTTCCCAACTTCTTTCTTCCTCCCACTTCCTCCCATCTCCTTTATTCCTTCTTTCCACTTCATCTTTTATCCTTTCCTCCTAAATTCTATCTTCCACCTTCCTACTTTCTTCCCTCACATTCAGCTCCCTTCCTAACTTATCCGCCCCCCCCCCCCATCTCAGGCTTAGCATGTGTGACACATTTTCCAGAACTGACGCGTCACGTGATCAAACACAACAGTCAGCAGCATCTACAGTTCATATACCAAGGTGGTTCATGTTTTTGAGGTATGAATGCAGCCATGATCCTAATCATCATCATCATCATCATAATCATCATCATCAGTCCTTTTTATATGTCTCTGTAACACTCCAGGCATGATCCAGTGGCTGTGCTTTTTGAAAAAAAAAAAAACTAGTAATAATAATAATAATAACAACCACATAACCTTTGGATTTGAGAAAAATAAACAGCCGGGATACAAAGCCATCATTAATAAGCTGTGGATACAACAACAGAACTTTTGATGTCAATGAAGCGGAGTCATTAAAATATGCAACGAGTGCATTCCCAGCCCACACACACACACACAAACACACACACAGACACACACAGACACACACATATGCACAAATACTGTACAATGTGACTTTTGTCTCAGATTTCTGTATAGAAATTAGACGATCTGTCTCCTTGGGTGACACATGTATAATGTACATATAAACAAGTGAAGTTATTCTGAGGGACTAATTTATCCAACGATGCTCATTACGGAGCCAATATAGAGCACCGGCCACAAAACAATATCTTTCCTTCTTTTAATCAAGCTCACAGGCCTCTAACTGGGACATTCCATGGAAGCCCCCTTTGTTTCAGGATTGTTCCAGGAGCGATGAGAAGGAGTGATTCTGCTCTTCGGAATGTGCACAATTCCGAATCAGAAAACCACATAATCTCCCCGCCGTGGGGTTCCTTCACATCACATAACCCAGTAAAGCCAGCGCTTATTTCCCAGCTCTGCAACACGCTGCCGAGGTCTCCGCCTTCAGAAAGCCTCCGCGTGTCTTATTAAGGTCGGACTGCCATTGTCGATGAGTTCTTGAGAAGGAAAGTCAGTTTCCTTAACACTCTGCAGCCTTGATGGTCTTTAATTCCATCCATCCAGGGCTGTAGCCAGCTATGAGGTCACAGATCCAGACCTCGGTGATTTTTTTTAAGAGCTAAAAATAATATTTGAAGGTAAATATTCACTGGAATAAAAAATAGGCTAACTAATGTTTCACATAACTAGTTATTTAAAAAATAAACAGCCTATTTAGGGGTCAGTGTCAATAAAGTGATTTATGAAACCACCCCCCTGTGGTCTCAGACCTCTCTATTTTTCAAACCCTGACTATGTCCCGTTATCCATCGTGTCTGACTTTCAGCGCTGGCAGTCTGCTTGTCCTCAGCACTGATTTGTTTATTCTTTAAATTAGTTATATGTCAGTAATTTGGCTCCTGGCCACTCGTCAGGTTTGGAGACGCTGACTGACTTTCCTGGTTTTCTTCATCTGCGGCCTCCTTCTGACCGGCCCGCTGTTTGCGGCGAGAGAAAAAAAAAAATCACTCGTCCAATTTCTGTGGCATCTAAATTCTCCCGTCAAACTGATCCGACCCCACACCCCCCAGGCCTTATCTTGACTCTGCAAGACACAAAGTTTTCATTCTGACGTTGCGATTACCCGCAGACTCGGCTTGCCGGAGGGTGCACTGTCACACGTCAGGACAGGTGTAATGTGAATCCAGTATAAGTCATATTTCGCCACTTCCCTGATGGATTTATTTAAGTAACATTACTATTTTTAACCATTAAAACACTGATATATTTTACTGGTCCAGTTCAAACTGAATACCTTACATTTTCGATAGCCCCATTAACCCTAACCCTAGCTCTAAACCTAACCCTAACCCTAACTCTAAACCTAACCCTAACCCTAACTCTAATCCTAGCCTAGCAACCCCTTATACAAACTATATACCAGTTGATCCACCAGATAGCTAGCAGATAATTAACCTTACAGCCTAGTAAAGAACAGAAATTAGTGTGCACTGACACGCATCTCACAGACCCTACAGTAGCTCATAATTCAACAGGAGACTATTTCTTAGTGTAATATATCATATGCTGGGTTTTAAAAACAGGCACATAAACAAACTTTTCTGTTATTGTTGTTTATGGAGCACTTCTGTATCTCATAGTCCCAGGATAAGGACAAACAGGTTAATTTAGCACTTCTGAGACACGTCTGAGCACAGACTGCGCACACAGTAATGCGACAGCCAGCCAAATTGGCTTAATAAGAGTCATCCGTGCCGTTTGAACAAGGTTGCCCCCTCTTTTCCTTATTCTTACTTGTTTATTTTTTGTCCAGATGATAAAATCCCTGTTAGCATTAACAGTGAGAACTCCAATTGAGTTGGATAGACTCTGGCAGTATTATTCGTGATAACAAGCTACATCCAAATCCTCTGCCATCATTAACCTCGTTAGGGCAGCTGGACTATAGCCAGCCACTTAACGTGTTATGCCGGTCAGAGGAACCTACCACCCCCCTCCTCATTTGCTCCCGTGAATCATCAGTATTATGAGGCAAGATTAACCGCTTCCCTCCTTTTTACCGCATTAACGAAATGCGGAAATCCAGACCCCGTAAACCTACTGTCTATTCACGTTCATATACACTTATTCCTCTGTTCTGCTTTAGGTTTCATTAATGTAGGGCCCTCCCATGCTGATATAATGATCCTCTGAAGTCACTGTGATCGATGAACACGATTAAGTTTGTGGACCCCAATTCCGCATTTGTAAAAAGAAAAATGACATCAGGAAAAAGGACCAGAGGGAGATCTAGCTGACTGGGGTCATGTGGAGATAAAAAAATATATATGTGGAAAGAATTCTGTTTTTTTCTTTTCTCTGTTTCTCTGAGATCAAGACAAGATCACTGTGATGCAGAGATGAGACTTACTGATATGATTCACGTTTCATAGATACGTCTCACGAGAAACCGTCTTTGGGAGTCTCACAAAAGGCTTGGTTAAATCTAAGAAACAGATCTCCGTGGACTTCCGGAAAAGTGTGACTCCATTCCTGAGTTTCTCTGGACTTGTTGGAATACGATTACTTCAGCATCTCCCCTGGCTGTTCCCCTGACCCCCTCCGAACTGTATATCTTGCTTTTAAATTATTTCTCATTTAATTTAAAAATTACGTCTCGCGAAACTTTCCTATATCTCGGTTTTGAATCTGTTTTATAATGTGTTTACCTTGCTCTCCAATTGCTTTTTTCAGGAGGAATCTCAAACAACAATGAAACTTTATAGAGTTAGAAATGAGATGCTCGGCGTTACCCCTGAGAAATAAAAAAATATGGCTTTAAGCGGTGAAATATTTCTGTGGGAGGATAAGCCAGCGAGGGACCTCAGGGTTCGAAGATCAGGCGGAATGCATGTTGCCGTTTCCTTGAACAAAGTCCGCGTCCTACTGGCTGAATCACACCGCTGAAACACACAGCCGCATGTGTAAAAGCCGCGCATTCAGCTTTGCTGTGGCGTTGTCTCCTAAACTCAATAAATATCGGCGCTGGCGAGGTGTCGCGCGGTAAGGGGCTCTTGGTGGTGATGCATCTCGGTCGTAAAGCCAGGCTTCAATTCAGAGGTCAGTGTTAATCATGTAGCATCGTGTAGCATAACCACACTCCTGTTCTGCCCGTTTGATCTGCTTGACATTCACTTAGCCCATTAATCCCACGCCGAGCCGATTATCCATGCCCCTTTGCGGACGTGTTGTTCCAATTTTGTGTTTAAGTCTGTTCATTGCAGCTATGGGTTGGAGTCGCATCGGGCACAAATTCCTGTTTTTTCGCCTTCTTTTTCCCCTACTGTAAAAGATTGCACTGTTCCCTTGGCCCCTACAAGTTAATGAATTCCCTTTTCAATGTTTTTAAAGCCTTAATTACGTTTCTCTGTAACTGCTGTCTTTGCCTTACTTGGGGCTGTGGGAAGATTTTGTGTATTTTGTTTAATTTTGTTTTGGAAAATGGTGGACTTGCTGAAGTACTTTACAGGATGGGTGTGGGTCACACAGTGCGGAAATCTGGACCAGTGTGAGGAATGTGCCCAGTTTCGGTCATTATGGTCATGAAAAGGTTGCAAATGTTGCGAAGACCCAGGGATCTCTGAGCTCCATGTCAATTTTTATGTCATCATTTTATTCAGAATTATGTTGACGTTCATATTAATGTTCACGTAAAGTATGTTAAAAAAACAGTGTATTTTCAGAGTGAGGCCGACAGGAAAAAACATATCACATAGATTTAATCGAGAAATATGCATTTTCTGAAGGAAATTCTGTAGTTCTTACATGTATGACTGTAAATGGTCAACAGACAGAAAGCAGATGACTACAACTCAAGAGGGTCCAAGGAGGACTCGTCGAGCGTGGGTCCCGGAGAATTTCATTTCATCTTTCAACATGACACCAGATCTCTATGTTTAATGCTCTTATTAATCATTAGGCTGCCTTCTACATCAGCAGGAGTTATATGACTGTTATGACAAGGTACAGATGACAGCAGTACAGCAGCAATGTGTGAAGTAATTAAATGTAAATTAACTTAGCTGTAAAAAATCTTACAGTCAGTGCAGTGTATGAAAAACAGGCATAAAATAGCATGTTGTAAGCAGAGGTCAACACCAAGGTAAATTCTGACGTACACTGTCATCTAAATGACGTTTGTCACCACGGACGTGGTATTTAAAAATGTAGCCTACAAAGTTGTTTTTTTTTCACAGGCGGGCGATTCTTGCCACGACACATTTACCCGTGTATATACAGGTTGGCGAGCCTTGGTTGTAAGGACACTGCTGGGGCGCCCAGTGACCCCAACCACATCTTCGCACAAGGCCAGGTCCCTGAATGGCACATCTGCTTCAGTCAAGCAATGCAGCAGACAGCTATGCGACAGCAGCGCCATGGAAGCTATCGCCGTCATTTGTGGCAATTAACATGAACGTAGCCAGGCGTGACTTTTGGGGGCCTGATTCTGGTTTCAAGGCTCGTAAGTGCCAGTCTTGAATGCGTCCTGCAGCAAACAAGGCAGATTATCATCCTTTTAAAAATGCCGTGCTCTTTAGTTACATAGAGGGGAAAAATATCACACAATCTGTAGATGTTCCACTATTCTTAACAGGTCTATGACCAGCGTTTCTCATGAGGAGGGCCAGATTGCTCTAAAACAGCTAAATTAGACCTTAATTAGAATGAATTGAATTAGCTTTCTTGCTGAAGCTGTGTAACCAGTTGAATTAAAAATGCCTCATTAACACATATATTAAGTCACGTGACGGACACAGCGGGCGAAACCGTCTGCTTTTCAAATCTTTTGGCAAATCTGATGGCCAACTCTTGGAGTTTTTGTTCTCATAATTAGTTTTTCGAAAGCATCGTATTGTGACCGCGGCTCGCTTGCAATAAAAGCTTTATTACAGGGCTGAGCTGAGTTGATGAGTATTTTAATTGGCAACTGAATTATTTCTTTCTTGCTTTGTAAACAAAGCAATTCCTTGAATAGTAATGGAGCAGAAAATGTCAGAAAAATGTGTGTGGAGGTAAATTTGCTAAATTTCTAATATGATGGGGGAAAAAATGCAGCATTATTGCAGGGGAACTGGGCTGACAGGTCGAAGGTGGGGAAATTGCTGTTACGTAGCCTGACCAGGTAATGTGGGGCATAGACAGAGTTCAGTGCCTTTTAATTCATTAATTTATTGAATTCAGTGTATATAAAGCCACATGGCAGTTTTCCTGCCTCGGCTATAAAGAAACACGTATTTGCTTGAAAATGAAGGAGAGAAGCAGACAAAGTCCCCATAAAAAGACCTTGGTAAAATCCATCCGTGTCTTTATTAAAACGTTTTAAGAGAGAGCTTTTCATTTGCACCAATGGCTGCCGTGACAGTTGTATCATGCGGTAATTAAGCGCTCGTTCTGCGGCTCGGAGATAAAACCCGGTGAGGTATCTGTGCACGTGATCGCAGTCGGGAAAGCCGCAAAGGTGTCACCGTAATTTGGCAAAGTGCGAATGGGGGGGGTTTCATCAGCTAATCAGAGGCAATTAGGGAGACAGCAGCCCCTGCAGTCCCTCATCATTGACCGCTTACCTTTTTTAATTTAACATTATGCTTGTAGCTGTTTGACTCCATTGTGTGTTTATATATTCAGGAGAATATATAAACACAGTGAGTGAGTGTGTAAATCTGAAGACAAATACCCACCATTAGCACGGACCATGAATTCCATGCGTCTTTTTACATCTGTAGGTCTAGACATAAGTCTTGTCAGACACCAAAACTACCATGAAAAACTAATGTAAACAATTAGCGGAATGGTGAGACCGTTAGGTTTCTCAGGTCAAAATCTGGTCGATTTCATAACAACCTCTAGTCTTCCTGGGACGCCATGTCCCTGTCACTTTTGGGGAAGTTATTCACAAACGTTATCCATTACGGATAGAGGGGGGAAGTTCCGGTCCAGAAAGTGCCAATCCAGACCAAGGTTTTTTCCCAACCAATCAGTTACGTATCCCTTCCATTCATCCAGGTTCAAAATTCCATGTTACTCTCCATGTTTACTGCATGTTGCAGCTGCAATGCCTCATTAGAAGGTGATAATTTGACCCTGTTTTGGAGGCCATGGGATATCCATGGATCACAGATATCATGTCGAGTAGGAGGTAACACCTCGACACACAAAGCACATAAGGTACATTATAATATGATGCTAGCACCATAAATATGAATCCATAAGCGTGTATGAACACCTGCACGATAGGTGACTCTGCTCTTTGCCGGGTTTACGGCCGAGCACCTCGGCTGACAGCTCGACGCACGTCCAGCTTTTTTTAACGTGCATCAAATGAAGTAGGGGGAAAGCTGAAGAAGAGAATAGCAACAAGCTGGACACTGCAGGGACCGCTGGAGAAGCAGGCGCAGCCGTGAGTATCGATTCATTTTGTGACACTGCTGACACTGGATATCCAACAAGCAGGCTTTCAGACAAAGTTACGTAATGGCCTGAGGTGTAAACAATATAGATAGATAGATAGATAGATAGATAGATAGATAGATAGATAGATAGACAGATAGATAGATAGATAGATAGAT
>JAODJW010000099.1:770923-787190 GCA_026777045.1 Hyperopisus bebe
AGATAGACAGATAGATAGATAGATAGATAGATAGATAGATAGATAGATAGATAGATAGATAGATAGATAGATAGATAAATAAAGTAGGTAAGTAGATAGACAGATAGATAGGTGAAAGAAAGAAAGAAAGCTTCCCCCAAAATAATTGGGTATTAATTGAACAAATGGGGTCAGAGGGCAGATGCTGGGTGGCACAAGTTCCCCATCTTCCGTAGACTTGCAGGAACCCGGCTGAAGTCCTGCATTACACACTCTGCTGAAGTGTCTCACAAGTCACATTTGTTTTGCCGTTATGGAAATGCTTAATATTCCAGCTGTTCTATCCCACTGTATTGTGGGAAATGTGAAGTTACTATACCATGACTTCACCACGCTCATCCTGATAATGTGGATAACTTTTCTGGATGCCAGAGTGGGGGGGAGGGGTCAATTAAGGTGCACATTTTGTGTGTGTGTGTATGGGTGTGTGTGTGTGAACATGCATCGTGACAGTGAGTCCACCAGTCGAAATTCTTATCTTCACGGCAGATACGCAGACTAACACAATGTGGTCACGCCGTTATTAAATTAGAGAAAGAGCAGAAAAACTCATAACCTTCAGAATGTGTTGCGAGCACCTCCTCCCAGAATCAATAATGAACGACTTCTTCAGCCCCGGCTCGAATATTAAATATGTTACCTTTTCTCCATATCTCACTTGTACCATATTATTACCTTCTATCAGCTGTCAGTCGTGCTTCGATAAGGAAACACAAATTGTGACGAAATAGGCCTGGCATGAATGACAATCAAATCATTTTTATTCCATAATTCCATAATCATTATACAACATATAATGCATCTAATATCTACATAAATTATTTATTTATATATATACACATACACACACATGTCTACACACTCCTACATTTCTTCAATTTCTGGTATACAAATAAGGATATGTTCTTAATATTTTTTTAAACAAACCTATCCAGTTCATTTTGGCACCAGTGTAACAGAGATGTCATGCTCTTAGCTTATGAGAAGCCCTCAGACCTAGATGCCACGGTCCATTAACGATTAACCGTGTTGTGTTCTCAATGTTGTGCTTGTGAGCGCGCGCTCCGCACCCTGGCAACAGAATTCTTAGGTCAGGTGACCAAAACCTCGATGTGTAAAGTTTCACGTTTCAACCTTCATCAAAGACTGCCATCCAACTCCGTGAATATACAATCTTTGGATAATCCCTTTGAAGTCTTAAAGAGATGGGAGCCTGTTTGAAATTACCTTCACTGGCAGAACAAAGCGCAAATATTTTCAAGGGCTGCCCAGCACTACGCTTCATTTTGTTTTGATTGCAAAGTTCAGCTCTCGATAAGTCCAGCTGGCGCCGCCACCATAATTGCCTCAACAAGTGAAACGCGTGTATAAATTAAATTCGCGGCGGTACGCATTTGCAATCGGACATCAAAAGGAAATATTAAATATTAATTCCAAATAGATATGCGGGACAATGTCTGAATACTAAGCAGACCTGACACAATGATTCACTATTCAAACCAGGGCTCCGTGGTGACAGATGAGCCTTTTTTAAGAGGGTGAAACATGCATTTTCTCTAATGCGGTAACCAGGTGTCTTATTATAGTCTAGTGGCTGCGCTTTGCTCGGTGACTTTGCCTTTCTTTACTGTGTCCCCTTTTAAGAGCGAGGCGTGCCCCCGCCTGGGCTTTAAAAATCTGCGGAAGGCGAGTGATCCCGATAAGCAATCCCATCACGGCCCCTGCAGCGCCGGGCAAACAAATAAAGCGATATTTTGGCGCTCTCCCAGGTGGATCTGCTCTAATCTAAGTGTCCTTTTCTGCGAGTCTGATCCCAGTTGAGCGCCTCTGGCGGGGAACGAATGCGGGAAAATGCATCCAGACAACGGAGCGCCCAGCCGTAAATCTGCGCGCTGTGGGTTTCATTCAGAAGCAGTTTATGCAACGCGGCGATTAAATTAATTTTATTCCGTAGTCCAAATATATCAAAGGGAATTTGTTTGGGTGGCGCAAATCTCACGGGTAAAAGTTTTATTTTCCATCTTTTACTGCCCATTTACCGTCTTCACTTCATACTCATTTTAAATTGGAAGCTTTTGGATTTTTAAATGTTTAATATAAGGTTGCATATTGATCTGTTTCTCCGAGGGGGAGCTAAGGGGAACTGGGGGGCAAAATGCAAAGATAAATTAGCCTCCCTGCAGCTCTACACAGAAACGATCACAGCACTATAAAATCTTATGTTCTTACTAGTAAGAGACAAGGGGGATCCCGATTCAGCGTGTTGCTTTTGTCGTACAAAATGCTGTTGGGTGTATCACAACCCTCGTAAAGTGTGCCTATTCTCCTGTATTTCGTCTTCGGTGGTCTTATCTCTTCCCGATGTTGTCATCCGAAAGCGCTAATGACAACGAAAAACGGGCAGTCAGGCTGGCGCTTGAGGCAGGGAAGCAATTAGGAGGGAAAATGTCGACACGGGACGCCACGCACCGCGCGCAGGTGAACAGTCCCTGTCGAACCCCTTCTCCTTTTGTCATGCTCCTCCTTTCCCTGGTTCAAGCAGGAAAAACACTCCTGCTCACTTTGTTTTTCTGCACAGTATGTTTTCCTTGCTGCTCCTTGCATAGATAACATTTAAGTTATAGGGCGTTGTCATTCTCTGCTACCAGCAGGGGGCACTGCGAGAAGCCATGCTAGACGCAGCAGGATGTCCGAAACAAAATGTCAGCAAGGCTGAACCTTAGTGACCCTGAGTACGGCTGCAGTGGACCCATGTTGACCCAGACTAGAAGCCTCTAAATTTTCCTGACCATTTCCTCTTGACCTTCTCCAAGGCTTTTGTTCAATTAATGATACTGGTTTGTATTCCTGGCCAATTATGCTCCTTTCCAGAAGCAGCAGTCCATAATGCTAAAGAAGCCGTGCCGAGTTGAAGTGGGCGATAAGTGAAGTGTGGCAGTTCTGATTATTAAAGAATGAGCTCACACAGCATGCCATCCTTGTCATTTACACTTGAGTGTCTTAAACCCAATTTGGCACCAGCATCTGACACACCAGGCGGAGAGCGTGTCATACACAAGAGGGAAACTCTCCTTGTTCCCTGGTCCTCCTAAGGCAGGGGATGTCGAGCTTAATTTGGGGGCCCATGGCCCTTTAGGCATCCCACAGCTACCATACCATCCCCCAGGGGGCCAGGGGGAGGTTGGTCAGAGACGTGAGGGGAAGTTCGATATCATCTGCGTGCTTCGATGACGGGGAACAAAAGAGGCAGGAGTGCGACTTCTGGCCGGCCGACGGAGGCCTGTTATCTGTAAACACCTCTGACAGCCGACCGTCGCTCAGAAGCCGTCAGTCAAAAGCCGCCGCATTCGCGACTCCCTCGGCTCCTCCATTATTAAAATGAGTAAATCAAGAATCACAGCGTGCAGCATGAAACAATTCCGTCCCGCCACAGCCGCCTGCGTCTCTGCGGCAAAATCAAAGTGCGGCCAGGTGTGACACGGCAGCCGCCGTCACGGGGAAACTCCGCTCTTCCCTGGAAATACACCGTATGATCTGCCACGTTCATTAGGCAGGCACCCTTCATTTGCCGGAAGATTCCGTGGTAATTAGCTTGCCGTGAACAAAGGGGGGACGGGTGACATGCGAAACCGCAACCCAGAGACGTCCATGCAGTCACGTCGAGGACTCGTGAAAAACAGAATGCACTGGAACGCCCCGGTGCCCCCGCTCACAAAACTGGCCGCGGTCCGTGGTCGACTGCCTCGTCGTCCTTTTGTTCTGCTGTTTGTTTGTTTTCTCGCTGATGTTTGCGAAGGTTTGCCGCCATTGCTGGGCTCACGTGGGTTCTATCCACAGAGACGAGCTTAAGTTCGACCTTTAATGAGGAGCGAGCATCTTTTCTCTAGCCCCGTTCTGCCGGGGGGGGGCTGTTCAGGTGGGCCTAAGCAGGGAGGTGTGAAATAATTACATAAAACCCGCTCTCTCCCGCCGGCCCGTGGATGCACTGGAAGTAGCACCTGCAGATTAACCTGGACTGAGTTAATCCCTCCACAGAGGTGAGGTGGTGTTCAGGCTGGGGCTGGACTCTCCCCGCTCGTTACTGCTGTCACGGTGACGGACAGACACGAGCCGCATATAATCCTGTTTGTCACTGCCTGCTGAAACTCCCCATTCCCAAAATGCTGTCCCCAACAAGTGCTTCGGAGGCTTAGGTGTATTTAGGAAGCTCTTCCGGCTGTCCACACAGAGGCAGTCTGAGGGGAGGGGAAGGGGGGGGGTTAGGAAGGTTTGTGGAGCTTTACCTATTGTAGCTACCTTCTTAAACCCCCTTCCAAAAACCCTTCCTGTTTGCCGATTCATCCTCACGATGGGCAGAGAATGGGGCTAGGTTTAATTTCATATGTTGTTGGTGGCTGGTTTAAGTCCCAGACAAGGCCTAATTTTCAGACAGGTGTCCAGCTGGAATCTTCCCTGAGAAATATCCAGCCCTGTAAATGGATAAAATGATAAATTGCTTCAAAAATCACCATCGGCACAGCCACATAACTATTCCTTAGCATTGGCCAAGCTACACACCTATTTGTTAGCATTGGCTAAGCTACACACCTATTTGTTAGCATTAGCTAAGCTACACACCTATTTCTTTGCGTCAGCTAAGCTACACACCTATTTGTTAGCATTAGCTAAGCTACACACCTATTTCTTTGCGTCAGCAAGCTACATAACTATCCCTTTGTGTCAGCTAAGCTATGTAATTATCCTTTTCATCATTTATGTCCCTCTTGACAGGTTAGGAAGCCTTAAGCCCCCCCCCCACACACACTGAAACGCAGCAGTATCGTGCTGTTACTATGATGGAGTAAGCCAGTAATGTAAGAGCTTTGCTATCCAAACAAACGCAAAGGACACAACTATGCCAGAGAGGCGGCAAATTGTCATTCAGAACCCCTCCGTCTGCGCTGACACGGGTCTCATGCGACAGGAAGATCTTTTCATGTAGCAAGAATGCACTCGTTCACGCTGCTAATGTATCAAGTGCAGTGATTTTCAAACAAAGGGGGAAGGAAGCATAAACCGAATTCATTAAACATTCTATCAAATCGAGCCGTGCGTATGCAAAGCAGCAGCCATACCCGCAGCCCTGATTTCAGTGTCTAGCTTTAAGTGCCCACATGACTCTGCATTGCAGCCATACATAAAACATGGCTTCATACCCTGCGATAAACAGATACCGTCAGCTGCATTCGACAAACGCTAGGGTCACTCGCATTGCAATCTTCCTTGCAGCACATACATTTAGATTTGTTTGTTTGGCAGACGTTTCCCCCCCAAAGCGACTTACAGGTCAGCCTGCACAACTAAACAAAGAGCATCAGCACAAGGGCAGCTGGTAAGTGCCGTGGGTCTTCTGCAGCGTTGCTATCAGAGATACAGCGATGTTACCCTTTAATATGAGTGAACCAACACAGCCCATGTTGTAGAAGAAAACATACTGAGCCCATTTAAGAAGCGATTCATTATTGTTCAATCAGATTCACGAATAACCTACAAACAGCTAACAACAAGAGCTGAAGATGTATCTGTATTAAGGTGGGCAAAGGCTGTGAAAGCAGTCAGGACATTTTGCTGAAGTGTAGTAAAACAATGGATTTTTCAGATTGCTCAGTCCTGAGACTGAGGGGAAGAACATTCCACCCCACGGAGGCCATGGTCAAAACACAGGATATTAATTCCCGATATTTCAGACCTGGAGCTGTCAGATGACCTGATGCGGGGGAAGGTTAGTGACCTTGAAACGGTGCTGGGTTTGATCTCGCAGGTGTGGTGCTGTCGTTCCCTTGGCAGCCTTGAATGCCAGTATCCTACACTTGATGGAAGCACCAACTTATAGCCACTGGAGAGAGACTAGGAGGGTAGACTCTTTGTGGAGGATGATATGAAATCCAACATATTCTCTAAACTAGCCAACCAGGAAGGAGCTGTGATTATGCGGGACGACCTTATCCTGGAGCAGCAGTGTGACTGACAGCTTCATAAAGTACAGGCAGATTCATCATCACAGTATAATAGACATTTACCAGGTTACTGTTGCTATGCGATGGGAGAAGGTGAGGATCCTCTCAAGGATGACAATACGATGATGCTGTCATCAAGCTGTTTAGCATGATTTGCACCTTTTGTTCATATTCTGATGTCAAAAGATATTAGTGCATTTCGAAAGACGATCACATCAGTATAAACATTTGAACATCAGAACAGTGCAATGAGATGCAGCCACAGCCTCCGCTAGGAGACATTTAGCACCACTCAAGTCACTGCACCCAGGACAGACAAAGACAGCGCAGGTGAGTTTTTTTTAATCCATCCAGCCGCCACCCGGGCAGATGAGACCGACTGAGTGTCGTGTTAAGGGAGACAGCTGCCTTGGTTTTTCAGTATTTCCTTGCACCTACAGTACGTAGAGTTTGCCCATCGATCCCTGGTCCCAGGTGCGCGCCTGCCGGGAGAGTGAACGTTGGGCTTGCTAAGTAAAGGTAAGGTGCCCTTTAATGGCAAGGCGCCACCTTCTCTCCCTGAGGCTACCAGAAGTCTCGGACTCTCCTCATGCTCCAACAAGTATGTCAGTTCTCTGTAACATACTGTAGCATTGTGTGCTTACTGCATGCACCCGTTTTTTTATTGCTTAAGTCAGATTCATAATTTCCATCATATTGCTTTCTGCTTTTTCAATGCCTTTTTGTACATTTGAAAATCATACTCCCATAAAACGAGCCACAGCGACCACTGCTCGGCACCTGGGGACTCTTGGGGACTCTCGGGGACTCTTGGGGACTCTCGGGGACTCTCAGGACTCTTGGGGACTCTCAGGACTGTCGGGGACTCTCAGGGCTCTTGGGGACTCTCGGGGACTCTCAGGACTCTTGGGGACTCTCGGGGACTCTTGGGAACTCTCAGGGTTTTGGTCACGGTTTTCACAAGCGGTTTTAATTTTTGTGGAAAGCAACTGAGCATCCCGCTGACTGTGCCAGTGCAAGAGATGCCCTGTTCCGGCAGCTTCCACGGGAGCAGGTACGGAGACGTAATTCGATCCGGCGCTGAGGGGGAACTAGGCCCGGCTCCCACGGATGCTGTGCGCCATTTAATGAAGTCTCCTCTCTTTATCATGCTTTACTTAGGGGAACCTGATGGTGTTGAAATTGCCATGGTAATGAATCGTTTCGGAAGTGATTCTAGAACCCCCTCCGGTCTTCTTCTGAAGCCATAAAGGGGGGGTGTTTGGGTCGCGGTATCGACTTTCCACTCACCCCCCACCCCCCAACCTCCGTCCCACCTTATTAATGTCATGACATTTATTATTGTGTGCAATCATCTGGGTGTGGAGTCCCCGTCTGTCTCACACTAAAGGGTAAAGCTCATTTTGGGTGAAAGCCGGTTCCCCATAATTTCTTTTTCCTCGGAACCGACTGCAGATGTTTTCACAGAACCAAAGAGGTGGCAGTATCATGAACCCAGGAATCCTCTACATCTTTTTCAGAATTTTCCCCTTATCGTGATCTGGCATGTGGCGATCCAGTGTGATACCATTCGGCACTTACGCAACAACATTTTCAGCCCTTTTTTCTTTTAAATTGTCTGACTTGGATGTGTATCTCGTGCTGCTTTAAGGATTTTTTTTGCCTGCCAATATATATATGGTTGTATTCTGAAAGATCAGGCCACTTAGAAAGTAATTAACCTGAATTAACTTTGGGTATTTCCAACAGGCTTGCCGAAAAGCTACGTCGGACACTTAAACTCCTTTTTATTCTAAAATAAATCTGAACATGTCTGAGGCAGGGAGCTGCAGCCTTGTTTGAATATTTAAATATTTACCAAGAGCTGTCCAGCACACCGTTAGAGATTGCCAGTGTCCCTATTAATACTTATTCGTTTAACAGATGGTCTTATACAACAAGAGCTGCACAGCCAAGGTAGCGAGGGCCTCTGCATACTTATTACAGGATGGCAGACAGAACGTCGGCTAACGAAGGGGAGATAACGAGTGTGGAATTAACACGGGGTCGAGGCGGCAAGTGGCTTTAACCGCAGATGACAAGCGGGAGGGGATTCTGAGCTTATGCACCATGCTCGTGTTTATGCCCTATGCTCGTGTTTATGCCCTATGCTCGTGCTCATATGCCATGCTCGTGCTCATACGCCATGCTCACGCTTATACGGCATGCTCACACTTATACGCCATGCTCACACTTATGCTCCATGATCTTGTTTATGCGCCATGCTCTTGCCTATGTGCCATGCTTGTGTTTATGCGCCATGCTCATGTTTATGCCCCATGCAACACATATTAAAACGCTATATATATATATAAGCTGCCAGTTCAAGTACAGGAGACTTCTTGAGCAGAATGGTTAACCTGAATCGGTCTTCATTCGGTATTCGGCAGTGAGCATGGCAGTATATGACACATACTGCTATTATGTAGAATGGTAGAAAGCCACCAGCGCTCTTGTTGGACCCCACTCAAAAAGCCTCTTTAGGAGACCCCCTTTCCTTCCAGGGTAGTGACTGTTTCTGGCCAACAGGGGACCCCCCAAACCTTGGGGGGGCCCTACGGAAATGCATGGAATGGGTAGTGGTTAACACTGCTGCTGCCCCTCCCTCACCGATAGCCCCTCGAGTGGAATACGTGTAGTGTGTCCCCCTGTTCATTTGTCTGGTGGAATGGACATTTTAGCCTGACTTAAAACCCTTGGGACTATGTGGTTGCGCTTCTCGAAATGTGTGGTGTTTCACTTTCCTGAATGGTAGATATTTAGCCACAAAATAGGAGACGTCGAGCAAACTTGTTGAAAGGACTTTGAGGAAGCGTATGCTAAGCAAGCGGCTGACATGTAATAAGACGTGATTTCAGACTGGTAAACATACCGCGGCAAGTTGGCTGAGACAGCTTGAACCGGAGGCTGCAGAAAAACCTTTTATATTTCAGATCCTTTCTCTGCAAGTGCACAATTTACATGCCGTCTCACTGTTTCTGTTCCGGTTCCCACGTCTGAGAACCGCAACATATTTTCCAGGGCGAGTAAACATCCCACAGTTAATGTCGTAGTGGAGATGGATCCCAGCCGGTAAGTCCTACAAAGCGGAGCTGTTTCTCGTCTAATACCTTTATTAAGCTAAAGTGCTCAGTCTCCTCACAGGCGCAGTTAAAAAGCCAATGTAGCTGTCGATCTGGGAACGGTAAAGGAAGCCCTTCACTGTGGAAAAAATCACCAAGGAACAGAAAGGCCTTGATGGACGTCCTGTGAGGCGGCCATATGCGCCGATCTTCGATAACCTATCCCCTATACCCTTGTCAGCAAAGTTGTTTTATTGTCTGCCTTGGGGAGGGATAGCTTTAAAATGAGTGTTGCTCCCTCCCCTCCGTCAAGGCAGGGACTGCCTTAATAGGCCGTTAAACTGGGCCTCGGAACCAGCGAAGAAAGCCAGTGAGTTAGCCGAATGAGTCAGGCGAAAGGTGGTGTCGAATGCAGGCACATTCAGGAGGCATTGTCCGTATGGCGGAAGGAGGTTCAGAATTATTAGTTTTTTTCACTTGCCACTGTCTCCACGCATTAAAGCAGTTATTTAATGAGTCATCTGGGGGGGGGGGGGGGACAATTATTAAAGGTTCCCCCCCAATTAACAAAAGCTCCTGTGTCTGAATTGCTACAGTAGAATAATGAGCTGCCCTCATTAACCTCTGCTTAATTTCCAACCAATTAGTTAAAAAACATGTTATGTCGCTGTAATTGATATCACTGCATTTATGAGGCTTATTTACAGGTTACCATGGAAGCACCTTCTCCAAAAGTCCTGGGGAGTGGATGGAAATAATGCCGTTTTACTTCCACAAATTCAGTATGATCTGACGTGTTTTGGCGCTCCCTGTCTGTGACGTGAATACCTGAACAGGTCAGAGTTATACATTTGGCTCAGACACATCCAAGAGCGAATTACTGTAGCTAGAGATGTCCGTTTGATCAGTGTTACGGTGTGTCTGACTCTGCAGCCAGCTGCGGGCTCCTCCCCGCGGCATCCCTACGTGCGCTTCACGGTGTTGTGTCAGCATTCTGTTTGGCCACTGGGGGAACGCAGTGCATAACCGTGGCTAAGAGAGCGACGTGAGCAATCGGTGTCACACTTCTGATCGTCACTGCCCCACAGGCGGACATCTGCTTCCATTTATGTATCACCAGGGCACTATATTTATCCAGTAGTACATTCGCTAGTACAATTACAGCATTTGCGGTTTCAATCTGCCTTTGTAGTTCCGCAGATTCATCGGCTAGTTGCATATTTCACCATGCAAACTTTTATGGACTTAAAGAATGTGCCGTCCACTGTAATGGCCTAGTTAGAGTTCGAAAAACTTAAATTAACAGGCTGTGGTAAATTCACTGCCCGTTTTCTGTTAACTGCTCAGGAAAAGCTTTCATGTACATCCAACGGCTTATGGTTTTATACTGCACACCTTTTTTTTAACGGAAAGAACTGAAATTAGTGCTATTTCACTGGTGCCAAGGTTAACTAATACCCTAACTGCCTCACATAATTATTAAAATTTTTTGGATTCTAGTGAGGTTTGTTTGTTATTTGCATCTTGTCAATTCACAGTGACTCAATGAGGCTGTGTGTCGTTCAAGGTCAAAATATAAATTAATTGTATGTTACAATACCTCCTGATATTTCAGGTTCAAGAGCTTCCAAACCCCAGTTACAGACTTGGTTTCCCTTTGTGAGATAGATGTAAACAGATCCCCTACTAAGTCAAATTCCTGAAATGCCATCCGCATTTGGGAAGAGTTTATAAGATTAGAGGGGAATGATTAAATCTGTCAGTCGGAGGTGCTGACGAAGGAATGTGTCCGTTTCCGCTGCGTGGGATTCCGAGCACAAAGCGAGGTTTTCGCGTGAAGCTAACGACCGTGTGATGAGTTCTTCCCACTGCCCCGCCTCGAAGAAACGGCTGCTGAATAATTAACTGGCCGGGATTGAAGCGCTTCCCAAATTCAGCTGCGCCATTTACCAGTGCCCCGATCATCCACGCGATTACCCACATGGCGGATTAGAGCCAAAGCCACATTTCTAGGATCACACGGAGACCTATTTCATGGATGGCTACCCAAACCTGAAAGTAGTGGTGGAAAAGGGGCATTGGATTCCATTACGGATCTGTTACCTCATGGCGCAAGTTAATTAAGCCAACTCCGGGGATAAGGACCTCAGCTTCGACTCCTTCCATGAAGGATTGAGAGGAATAAATAATTAATCACTAAACAAATAAAAGCAGGAAGGAACATAATAGGTCGTTTCTCACGGGCCCATGTTCACATGATGACGGATAACGCGGGTCCCGCTAATGGATCGCGATTTATACGTTCTGGGCCTTTGTTTTCTGCTGCTGGCTCTGCCGCTGCATCCATCGCGGCTCCTTGGTTTCGTCCGCCGCGCTGTCGCGCCCCTACTCTCGGAAGCCACAATTAAATCAGGGAGGGTTGAGCGGGCGGGTGGCCGTGGTCACTGGACCCGCTGGGCTGGCCTTTCAGAGGTCACAGTGCCATCTAGTGTCCGCCGGGGGATAAGACACGATGAAACGCAGCTCCACCGCACCGCCGCGCGATAATTCAGCGGCTTGACTTAGTGTCGCATTGTCAAGGTGCCACCTACCTCTCATATGAACAAAGTCTTTCCTTATGTCATGATGAGCAGAGCAGCATATATTTGTGGCTATATCATACAGCTATACGTAGTGTGATAAATCGTGTATGCGTCTGGTGAAGTGGACTATGCACTGATAGTAATTTAGAGTGGACACAAACGATTAAAAAAAAAATCAGAAGTAGGGAAAATCAAGAAACTCTTGGGACACTCCAATGCATTCTTTTCAGTGTCTTATTTATGTCATGTCTGGTGAAATTCCATCTCCACGTCCTGCACATGTAGCAGAGATCTCTTTGTGTGATCACAGCCAAACTCCAGCCTTATAACTCTATCCAACCCCCCCCCCCCACACACACACACACCCACCCTCCCCAGAGAATATCCGACCCATGGATTCATTGTTTGTCAGCTTGCCAGTTATAAACGAACCCCCCCAAACCGTGGTTCTGAAGGTCTGCCAAGGAAGCGGCCTGAGTTCTGTGTCCCCGATGTTGTAAAATAGGCCATCCTTGTGACACATTCTAGATACAAAGGAAAAGAAGGACGGAGAGTTTTGCCAGAAAGCGACTGGGCTGCCCCTGGCCTCACTCTGCCCCTTCTGTTCTTGCCAGGGCTGCCCAGCAGTTGGGGTGCCTGGGAGAAGTTTGAGGGGCCCAGACTCATTGGCGGACCACTGAGCAGAGGGGCGGAGCCTAACGGCAGCTAGCGTTAGCATTCGGCTCTGGTATGGATGACACCAGCAGCGCCGAGAGCCGTCGCTCCCCAGGTTTGACCTGCACCCTCTGCACACAGTTGCTTCCTGTACCGGAGCCAACAGCGGATAATGGACAAAAGAGCTCAATAAAAACACTGGTGCCACAGAATCTGGCCGCGGCCTGGTGGAGCACGGACCGCCCCCCTGCTGTCCGGCCAGCAGACAGAGGCAGCTCACACTGAGAAGATCTGCAGCCTCAGCATAAATCATCCTTAGACCAGAGCTCTTCAAAGTTGGCCTTCGATTCCAAATCCAGGCCTCGTCTTCCGTTCTCCCAGGTAGTTAATTTGATAGGTACTGACTACAGAAACTTCACACTGGCTGATAGGTAAAGGAAGTCTGGAAAACCAGCACTGCTTGGCCCTTGAGGACCGTGAGTCTTATAGCACCACCTTAGACAGAGGCAGCTCTCGGCTCTTTTATCGTGACGTGACTGGACGTGTCTGACAGCCCTCTTATTTTCCTGGCAGAGTTCTGACAGGATTAGCTATAACACTCAGCATCTGAAATGGCTCTTTTGTCAAAAGTGGGGTGAGAATCAAGGTTGAGTAAAGCAGACCATGAAAGCTGCTACCTGATAATCACAGCACCCTTCCTGCTGCGTATACCTCTTCAGAATAGTCCTAGACACACTCAGCCATGAAGGCCCGATTCGAGGTCGCACACTTCTCAATGGTATTCCTAGGCTTGCTCATGCCTCCCTGTTGCAGCTTTGAGTCGGACTCCCACTTGCTTATTGAACCTGACCCCTATGACCCCGCCTCTCACCATGGCCACACCCCCTTTGCAGATGCAGCCCCTCGGCCCCTTTCGGCCAATCGGCCGGCAGTCATCGTGTGCCAGTCACCAATCGGGATAATCTCTTCACCAAGCCAAGCTCTCAGCACCCAGACACTAGCGGCGTGGGCCCCACCGGGCTGCCTACCACACGCTTGAAGCGTCTTCAGTGAATACATCAATTTCCACTGAGTATGAATCTTTTATCTCCCGGATGTGGCCTGAATGTTTCTGTCTGGGATCCAAAGATCACACACGGAAAGCCGAGATAGCGAGAGCGCCGCTACGTGCTGGTAGCTGATCGTCCATATTCCAATGGGGCCCTTCACGCCAAATGGCCAGGTGGGCTTCCTCCTCAAAGCTCACGCTAAGAAGATCTGCAGCCTCGGCATAATTAAAGCTAATCTAACAGGCCTCAAATGGTCTCGAGCATCTTGAGGGTAGGTGGCAACATCCCTGACTTTGTTCAGGTGTCAGTGAAGTTTTCTCTGAGTGACATGCCATCCCCACCCCCCAGTCACGACGCACAGAAAACGCCACACGCACGTCGGCCCACAAAGACATTTGCGGAGATTAATATGAACCGAGAACCCAGCCTGCTCATTCACGGGCGGCGCGTCTGCCATCCGGAAGCTTCTCTGTACAGGGGGGGAAGCTTCAGGAACCTCTGACCTCCCTGGGCAGCAGAAGTCCTGACTTGGGTCTTTGAATGGCAAGTAAATCTTACATGCATCTTACACATTTTAATTAGCTGATATCTGGAGGCTGTCACCGGGTTGATCCTTATAGGGTGTGGGCTAACCTCTGCGAAGACTTGCTGGGAAACTCCACCCTGTTATTTCCATACGAGGGAAACAGTGGGGTATTCTGACACAGAATGAATACATCCAAGGGTTACATCTTACATCATTCTGCCTTATGCCAGCACTCCATCCATCCATCACTGTAACCACTTAATCCCAACTGGGGCCGCAGGGGGGATTGGAGCCTATCCCGGGAACAACGGGCGCAGGCGGGAACCAACGCTGGGCGGGAGCCAACACAGCGCAGGGTGCAGACACTGACACAGCCACGCTCACACAAGTACAGGGCCAATTTCGAGACGCCAGTCAGCCTACCCCGCACGCCTCTGGACTGTGGGAGGAAGCAGGAATCTCCAAACTCCACACAGAAAGGACCCAGGACCAAACATAGGACCTTCTTGCTAAGAGGCAGCAGCGTTAACCATTGCGCCACCATGCTGCCCATGCCTGCACTTATTTTCTTAATTATTTCATTATATTACTCACCAATGAAACATATTAGTTTTAGACACAACACAATTCTGCATAGTGTAGAGCCAGTGAGATCTGCACACCCTGGCCTGTCTCGTGAGTGCTCTTGTACATAGCCCTGTGTCTGTGTTATTGTAAATAGCCCTTGTACTGTTGTCATGGTTATAGTTGCCTTCCCGATCGTGGTGTGTATGTTTGCCCGTGTCTTGTGTGTACCCAGTCCGATCCTCGCGTGTTCCAAGCCTGTATAACTCTCCCACCATGGGAGCACCTTACAGCCCGGCGTCTGACCACGTTGTGTTTCGGCTGTGTGTATTTGGGGATCGGTGCTCATTGGGTGCCTGTTATAGTCCTGTTAAGGACTGAAAATAAAGAACATGTTCCACCCCGGAAAGCAAGTCTCCTTGTCCTACGCTGCTCTCACGATGTCTCGGTCCGTCCAGTGCTACAATATATTTTATTTCAGATTTTTTTTATCCACAAAGTCAGGTGAGTAATTGTAATTAATAATTATTAACCCACAAACCTTGCCTTCATTAAATCAATTAACTCGCCAGATCCAGACCCCCCTCCCCCAGTCTGTTAATTACTGGAAGTAATAAAGATATTACGTACTGCCCACTTTTGCATATGGGGTCCCATAATGCAGCTCGTTTATGACACAACACTGAGCTGTAATTATCTAATGACTTTAAAGAAAGTAATTTTAATGGTCTGTGTGTTTTGTTTATGCTTAGAGGTGTAGCGGCATAGCAGAGAAAAGCCCCATCTCTGTGGATGCCAGTTCTTAACTGCTAATGTCCTCTTATTGCCACAAGTTATTTCCATCTCACACTGAGCCTTGATATGAATTCCATGTGTTTTACGCTGAACTGGAGGCTACTTTAAAAGGACGACTTGAGAAGTATTATAATGTATATTTAATACGCGTATAAATAAAATATTCGCGTATAAACGCAGGGGTAGCCTTTCCCTGTGGCTGTGTAGCTCTGTTCTTTGATGTCACTGCGGCAGCAGCTGGCTCAGAGCAGACATGTGCCCACACTTCCCACACGCCAAACTGCCGGCGTGGCACGCGTCTTACATGCCGGCCAGGCCATCACCCGCCGACCAAAAGTCCGAACGCGGAAGGAATCGTCCATCTTGGCGATGAAGACGAGCATGCCAGAGCTGCGTCGGCGGCGTTCTGGAGACTAGCCGAGTCGCACCTTTCCGGAATGTTCCCTGCAGAGATTTTTGAGCGCAGAGGGAGGGACAGGCGAGCTGGAGAGACATTGAATGGGGGCCCTGAGTTGCTGGATTTGCATGGTTTGGCAAACGGGCACAGACTAGCTGAAGTGGGATGGCTTTGGATGGGGAGAAGTGGGCAAGTGGGAACAAGAGTTGGGCAGCCATTAATGATTTTTACAGGAGGATGAGAGGGGCGGGGCTTGTGATGCTACTGCTAATATAGGGCTTGGTATTTCAGTCTTTTTTTTAAAGACTTGGTGCCAAATTCAACTAGGAGAACTCTCCATCTCTTTTGTTAGGAATTCCCCACCGATGTTCACCAATGTCGGAATCAAAGTTCTTTATTGGCCAAGTATTTTAAAAATAAAAAGGTGGCTGGGACCGGTTGTAACACATTACATGCAAGACAAGTTTGAGGCATTTTAGAAGTATGTAACCGTGAAATTTTACACATACTTTTCACGCTATGCTGTCTACCGACGGTCAGAAGCAGCATGGGATGGAATAAAGG
>JAODJW010000099.1:799551-810403 GCA_026777045.1 Hyperopisus bebe
ACCCCAGCCGGCCCTGGTCTGTGCGTCTCTAGGTCTGTTACCCCAGCCGGCCCTGGTCTGTGCGTCTCTAGGTCTGTCACCACAGCCGGCCCTGGTCTGTGCGTCTCTAGGTCTGTCACCACAGCCGGCCCTGGTCTGTGCGTCTCTAGCTTGTGGTCTCATTTCTTAACAATTCATTACTATACAGCACCATTCCCAATGTGGATAGTGACATACTGTAAGGTACAGCAACGGCAAGACGAGTGAATGGGAAACGATTAATGTGACCGATGGCGTCGCAGTGAGACGAAAGGGCAGTTAGCATGAGGAAATATTATCTTCACTGTGACTTTAATGTTGACAAGTGGTCCAAAAAATGCCCAAGATTACTCTCAAAATGCAACTCAATGAATGCCCCCCCACCCCCACCTTGCTCCCCTGCCTCCCCCTCAGGAACATGGGCTGAATTAAACGCAGAAGGGTAGCTGTTTCGCTGCCTGACGCTGGGGTCTAATGGACAGCATTACTGCAGCCCCATCGGGACCCCAGGCCCATTCTAGAAGCTTCTGGGTGTGGGTCCAGTAGTTAAAGACTTATTACCTGAAAACTGTAAGTTGGAGCTCTAGGAAGGACCTCGTCCTCATGAGTCCAGCCAAACTAACCAGCTGCATAAACATTTTAAATGTGCCTTTGGATGAAAGAGCCACTTAAGCAACTAAATGTAACGTTGAGATGCAGGAAGGAGAGTGGCGCTAGTCCGCAGCACCGGGAAGCCGGCTTTGACGCTGGCTTTCTCGGCCTGAATACAAATGCTCAGAGCCGGCGGGGTCATGGCTCTGCTCTACAGCGCAGGGGAATTGTGGGTAATTGTGAGGAATTGTAAAGACTCTTGCAGCCTGTGGCTGGAGAAAGTGCCTAAACTGGTACCCAGTCTGAACTGGGTTTTATAATGGTCGATTCTGAACAGGCTTGCTTACACCTGTCGCCTAAATATGGCATTCAGTCCCGTCTGACACTGGTCGCTGCGGCTTACACTTAACGACTAACTGAATGGCGGCATTTTTCCCACAAAACACGCATATTTTACCTTTGGATAATTTCCAGTTCTTTTGTGCAGCAAATGGCTCTTGATACGGCCGCTTGGTTTACTTTAATAATCGCTCATCCACTTGTGTAAAGGGAGACTTTTTAAATAGACCTGCGAACTTCAACACTGTATTAGCGAAATTAAATGACAGAAATCGCGGCAGTAGAGGAGAGGCGAGCTATTAAGGCGGAACGTATTACGGCCGGCGTTTTAAACCTCCCTGTGCACTGGCTAAATTAACACACTCACCCAGTGCCGTTTTTGTATTTTTAAACGCTTACCTAAATTAAAGCCTTTTGAATCAATAAATCAGTCCCAACACAATCCTAAGAGACAAGGCTACGAAACAGCAGGTAACAACATTAAGAAGAGACCTTACACCACTCTGAAAAAAGAAGAAGAATTGGATTAAACTGTCGGGGTCTTATTAATCTAACAGAATCTAACGCCCTTCTTAAATAGAAAAAAAAAGATTATAATCTTTGCTAATGCCTCCCATTTTTCATTTCATTTTTATAAATGTCACAATGACAGAATGGATTAATTCGAAAAGTTTTACTTTCCTGTGCTTTTACATACACAGCTCTGGAAAAAATTAAGAGACCACAGCACATTTTTTGTTTCACTCACTTCTCAATTCATGTGTGTGTGTCTGTGAATAATATTTTTGTTTTTTGCAAACTGCAGCCTAGTTCTTCTCTGTGTCTCACTAATGCAGGACTTTGTTGCTTTATGGGACTTCAGTCCTGCTTTTAGCAGCCTGATACGGACTGTCCTAGCAGTGCACTTCACACCTGCACTTAATGATTCCCATTCCCTCTGAAGGTCACTTGATGTCATCCCATTTATGAGAAACTGTTAGATAAGTTAACAATCATCTCTGGCATTAGAAAGTCGCTTTGCCCTTTAACTGGCTGGTTTCTGGTCGTTCCCAGTGTCTTCTGCTTCACCTTATTCTTCTGTACTGCTGTCTTAGAAATTTTTAACTTGGAAGCAACCTGCTGCTCAGTGTAGCCTTCTGCCAGCAGAACCAGGATTAAAAATGCGATTGTTTTGTAAATGTAGAGTGGTATTTTAAATTTTTCCACAGCTGTAGGCCTGTATGGACATATGATGTATAATAGTATTGTATAGAAGCAGAATAAAAACGGAGTACTAATGTAGTGCCTCTGCGGAATTTCTGGAAGTTCCCATTTTGGAAACTCACTTTAAGGTAGTGCTTACCTCTGCTGGGATAAACGACTGGAAGACGGAAGGATGGATTCACACCAGTGAAAATAAACGGCATGGTCTGTTGCCATCTACTGGCCAAATATGGATACAGCGCACAACCGCGTAAGCCGCGGAGGCAATTAAACGCGTGATATTAGGGGACAAGACGGAAAGTTTTTACCCGTTGTTCTGCAGAGGTTTTGAAGAGTAACCGTGAAAGGGCAAACCAGGAAAACGAGAGGCTGTCTTAATGAGCATGTTTCAAAGTATGATGGATAAAAGGGATCGCCTCTCGGGTCCAGGGCTGCTCGCAGCTAAAATGATAACGCAGTCAGCGTTTTCCGGCGACGTGATGGACTGACCTTCTCCGGAGGTGCCACGCAAGCAAGGTTAACTCTGTACGCTGCATGTGATGATTATTGGCTCAGATCATCGACATTAAATAATACGAAATGACTATTACGATTATTGGGCCAATGTTATAAGGCTATATCCACAGCAAGTGCATAATAATAATAATAATTGCCTGGTCCCTTTTGTAATTACTGGATACTTTCAAATTGTACTTTCTTTTATAACTTGACCTCATATCTGTAATGAGCTCTTGTTTCATCCGTATTCATACGTTTTCTCATATGATTTATGAATTCCCATCCATCATCTGGTGGCTTAATTAAGGACTATTTTACGCATTCCTTCTAAGTCGGGAGTCTCACTGCGTAACACTGCGAAAAAGATCACACATCCTTTTGTTCTCCGCAGAACTTCGCGGAATGTTCCAGAAGTGTCCTTCACTGATTTTCTCTACAAGCACAGCAGTGAGACTGTGACGTCTATCGTGGTTCCTCCCCTTAACATAATATACTTGTACAACATGACGTAATGTAAAAGTACCAATCAACACAGCGAAGACAGAAGCACTAGGAGTATTTATCTAAGTAATGTAATGCAGGGTTGATTTGAGTTCTAGGTTTCCTGCTGTTCAGGTTGTGGGCAGTAGCCCTCGGATGCTGGTGTAAATGCTGTGTGGGACTCACTGCAGGTTCAGGGTCAGGGCTGCATTTGTGTTACTACTGAGGATTTTTTTTTCGGGGGGGGGGGGGGTCTTATAAAAATAATAGCAAGAATGTGAAAAGGTATAGATTTCATGTGTGTTATATCCTGAAATGGGGGATGAATGGCCTTCAGGTTTAGCAGTGACAGGTACAGTAACGTCTGATTTAAGTTCTGTCTTATTCTCTCTTCATCCTTGCTTGACTGAAGCCGATTATGAAGCTGGTGGGCTTCAAAGATACACCCTATATTAATGGAGCGAAACACAGCTGTTATCTAAAGCATGCGAAGAATGTGACAGCTCCCTAAACGGAAAACAGAATCTAAAACCCGGCTGACAGCTCAGGCACAAAAACGCACGATGAAAATGAAATGTAAACCTGGCAATGGATGCGTGAACACGGAACCCCATGATCATGTGCCACTCAATCAAACTCCGTATTCTAGTGTTCTGTATTTTGCTCGTCTGTTTTTTGTCATTGTATTGTTCTAGTGTCCTGTATTCTAGTGTTCCATGTTTCATTGTTCTGTGTTCTATTGTTGTCTTATTTCATTCACCTGCTTTTACCGTTGAATTAAGCAGTCAATCTCCATGTTCTAGTGTTCCATATTTAACTCCCATGTTTTTCTTCATTGAATTAAGCATTAAGCAACTAAAACATATCTCTGAAAGGAATCCATGAAAACAGAAGAGTGGTTCATGGTTGTCCCGGAAGACTCTGAATGTCTTACCGGTCTACAACACTTCCGCCTCATGCTGCTCTGGGTGACCTTGGCCTGCTTGCGGCTGCGTTATTTCCGTCGGCTATGTGTGAAGGTCCATAATTGCTCAGCAATATGAGCAGAACATTTTTGTCTGTGCACAACATGCGTCTTCTCACCTTCTGTGGTGCAGCAATCGACACTTGTAACGTTTTTGGTTCTCTTCTGCACATCTTGCTGCAGTTCCCTATCTGACCACTAGGTGGTAAAACAGGTAGCGTATAATTATTCCGCTGTCATATGCAGTGTTCAGTCCCACAGGACCTTGTGAATGAGCCAAGTCTGGTTCATCCAGGATTTAGCATTCATTTGCAGGTGTTACACCACCGCCTGTACTCCTCACATCATCTAATAAAAGAAAACTGTTCCTTTGAAACAAGAAAGACTCTGAAGTGGTAAGTTAATCAGCAACCACAAAGCATTTGTTTTAATGATTCTTTTGATATTCTAATTTCGGTATATCAGTGCCAAATGAATCAGGCAGTCTGGCAGAAAATATATGCAGAAGCGTCGAAATTCAGTATCATTATGAAATATAATAATTGGTCTTTTTAGTGTAGCGCTCAGCATAGTGTCATTATTTATGTCTGACTGACTGATTCCACACTAATTAAAATGCTGAAATCATATTGCCGGCAGAATGAAACAGCATCATCAACAGGACAGAATCGGGAGCTGTGCTTTTGCGACTTGCTCGTTATATAAACAGCCAGCAGGTGGTGCTCTCTTTAAGTGATAGCAGACTCAGTCAGCCTGATCTCACAGCAGTGTGCTTCATCACAGACGTGAAATAGTATGCTGTCTTTGCGGCAGAGCAGTGACTTTTTATGTCAGTATATTTGAAGTGTCATATATTATATATTAGTTCACTATTGCTTCTTCGTACATAAAATTCCACACCAATATATTTCACATTTCATCTGCTTGCAGTGCATTTCAAGCAAGCGTTTGTCTGATTTATGTCCGCTCGCTGAGGCCATATGAAATCTCCATCGTTTTATGTGATTTTTGTGGCTCCCAGTCTAATTAAAATGGAGAATTTTCTAGACCTGTGACCCCCAAAAGTGCCACCCATAACCCAGCTGTACATGCATCCCCCACATGCCCTGCCAGTGGTGCCAGTGCTGCATCCATTAATCTGCCTCTCTGAGTTGTGCTCGTATGAAGGCTGGACCTGCTTTTGTGGTTCTTAGACGCTTCACAATGCTTCATGTGATTTAACGTTTCATTGTGTTTAACAGCAGCGATAACGTCCGGCTGTATCACACCAGTTTTACAGTGATGCAGGTCGCCACGGTTACCAGTGAGGGAAGGACTGGAGGGAACATTTGCAGTTGTTCTGGGCATCGCCTGCAGTGTTTAACCCTTTCAGACCTGTTACTACCCTGCTCACTAACCGGTCATTTGTGGAAATATTGTTACTGCAGGCAGTCCCTGAGTTAAGAATGTACGACTTACAGACAACCCGTACTTACAAACGGACTGCCGTAAAACCTATTATATTAAGAAATTGAGTTAAATATAGCAGCTTGTAATAATGAACGCACACACACCTTTGAGAAGCTCAGCTTCTACGGTTCGTGGGTTTGAGGTACAGTCCCGTATGCCGTTACTTTTATTTTTACTCTATACTTATTGTCATAACTTATAAATTAATCATTTAATGATTTTTCCGACTCACCTACAAATTCAATTTAGACAGACCTAGGGAACTGCAATTACAAAAATCGCCTCCAGGTGGCAGTAAAACTCCTCATACGAAAATGAACTACGGAGAATGAATTTAAGAAAATGTATCCAGGGGGGCTTTCCGCTTGTATGATCATCCAGCCATCCTTCATTTAAGTGCTTATCATAGTCGGGTTCACAGTGACTTTTATAAATATAATTATGTCACAGAGATGTAGATAAGCACTTCGTAATGGGAGCAGCTTCCTACCATGGTGGGTGGCATCACGTCACCAGCCATGGCACGGGTTCTACTCTGCCACCTGGGGACCGCGGGTGCCGTGGCGACTGCAGACACTCGATTTGAGGTCGCTGTCAAATCTGGGACCCCCCATCCTGGCAGTGAAGCCCGTGAGCAAACACTGCGCTTCACCCCAAGCTGGGTCCCACCTCCCCTCCTCCACAGGGGACAGCGGCGGCCCGGAACAGCCCCACTAGGGGGCGTCATGGTTAAGAATTCATAGTTCCACCACGGGCAAATTCCTCTAAACTAACAATGGAATCCTAGAGCTGGACACTATAGCATCACACTTAATTAAGTTGATAAAATCGTTAGTGTGACGGGTGACACAGTCATCGTGGAACCAGAGCTGAGGCCCACAGGCGGCTTTGGGTAAACTGCCTCCCTGTCAGCTTTCCGGCCCCCCGGGGGCCCATGGGGCCCCTCTGCCCCCCGACGCACCCGTGCAGAAGAGCAGACAGACGGGCACCAGCGGCCCCGCCCTCCCAGATCGCTGCAGATATCCCCTCCTCCTCCTTCCTTTGCATCTCCCTCTTTTCTGGAGGTTGCGTGTTTACTGCCGTCTGGCCTGCTTTGATGTTGATGCCGACGGGTCATGCTGGGATTCGCCCCCCCATTTTTAAGGATCCTGCACCGACTATGACTTGGACTCAGCATGCTTGTCTGGCTGGGGCCATAACTCTGTTTATCCCAACATCGTCCCCCTAAAGCAGTGTTTCCCAACCTCGGGAACACTCAGACAATACACATTTTTGCTCCCTCCCAGATCCCACCACACCTGTACCAGGTATTCCATGTTCTTGATCAGCTGGGAAGGAGCAAAAACATGGACCATCTGGGGTCGCTGCAGACCCCAAATTTAAATCAGAATGCAGGACACATGTCGGTCAGGATTCTGTCTTCACATCCTCTATATCATTTTATCGTTATTTGATCATCATTATATTTATTTTTTAACCTATGATACAAGTCATTGAAAGTTTAATTTACCTTGAAAAGATGCTGTAACAGAAGAGAAGGGACACCTTAAAGTGAATATTTTCAACTGGAAAGTCCCAAAATAACATGATGTCCTTTTCCAAAAAAGCTCACAGGAAATGGTCCAAGCTTAAACAGGAAGTTTGCTACAGTTACAGCTGACGGGGGTGTTTAAGAGGTGTCTGTAAAGAGAAGGCAGGTCACAATCATGAAGTCGTAGCTGGGAGTGTGCTGTCTCCATTTGTCTCGTAACAAAGGGAACGTTCATGTGAGTTACTGATCTTCCAGAGGAATCACCTAAGAAGTGTGCCCATCTCTTCCTGAAGGGGGCAGTATGGAGCAGGGGACGAGCCCTAACGGCCTGCTGGCTTGGGATTATGCGCCTGTATGCAGTGTCTGGGAAGCTGTTCCGTTCTCTTTTACAGAGGCTTTGATGTGTCAGGAAATTGCTTGTCATTAACCCCACGATATCTCTGTGTAAATAATTACCCCATTTCTGAGGCGTACTGACTTAATGGCGGGGGGTGTCCCATCCAGCAGACGGCCCCCTTCCTCGGCCAGCATGTGCGGCAGGGTGGAGTTCCTACTCCCTGAGGGCTGGAGGCAGGAGTGCAGGAGGTGTCCATTGAAGTCGGGCCTCCAGAATGCATAGCATGTAAGAGGAGTCCTCTCTGATCTCATGCCACGTCATGACGCAGAAACATTGGATAAGGAGCATGGCTGATTGCAGGGTATTATGACAAATGCCACCGGGGGTGGGTCTTCGGGGTTTGAGTGATCCTGAAATCTGCCCCATACAATTACTGTGGACCTGAATGCTACATAAGCAAATCAAGACACAATATACATATACATCTCTTTATTCGTTCGGCAGACCTGTGTGTCATTTCTTTTATAAGCTAGACATTTAACTGGAACTCTTTAGGTTAAGTGTGTTGTTGAGACAGTACCTGTCGATTTTATTTTAATTACATTGCTGTCGTTTCTCTTGCTATGACCCTTAAAATAAAGATGGCCGCAGAAGAATTGCTGCGTAATTAGTGTACGGGAAGCTACCATGAATCACGCCCCGTGTAACGGCAACAAGCCCCAGGATGGGGCTCCGAGTGCAGCGATGGGACCTGGAGCCCTCCGCTGTCTGTAATGTGCTGTAATCCACTTAATCATAAGCACGTCAGCTCCTTACCCGCACAGACCTTCTCTCCACTGTGCGGAACCCAGTCGTCCTGCTAAGACAGAGCTCAAGTCTAAGGCCCATTTTGATCCTTATTCTCGAGTAAAGATGAGAAACACATGTGGCCGGTATTCGCAGGCCGGTATAAAGTTTCTCTGCGTCTGTCGCCCAGCTGTTAACATCTGGCGGAGCGGCAGCTTGGAACCGAATTCGGTTACCCGCCCTCATTTGAATACGAGGAAATCAGCCTTTATTGAGCGCGTGCAAAGCCAGCCCATTCCCACAGACCTGTTCCTGCCACAGTGTGCTGTGCATGATACACCTGGTCCGGATTGGCTCAGAAGTGCCCTTTGAAGTCTAGTCCTGTAATTGCTGCAACGTTTATCCATTTCGCGTATAATTATAAGATCTTCTAATATTTTTTTTTAAAACTGAGACGCATGTGGTTTAATTTTTTTACGTGAAAACCAGCAATGCTAGCATTTTTTTTTTAAAGAATTTACGAAAGAATACAAATAGAAAAGGCAGTAATCATGCTTCTGGAGGTGAGGATGTGATCAAAAGGCTACAAGCCTTTGTCTGAATTAGCAGAGTACCCGCAGTAACTTTGTGCAGAAGTAAAACAATAACAGCAGTTTTTGAAATAGGTCTAACTCGGTTACTTCTTCTTGATTCCTTCTTGATTATCTCATTTTCCAAAGAGGTCTGTGTAAAACTAAATAGTGATTTGTCCTTAATTCATGAAGTACCCATATAATGATTAATTAATAATGCATTCTATCAGTTATATTTGTGTAATTCTAAAAGAACCTTTAGCATTTATACTGTTTTATATAATCACTGTATAATTACTCATTTCTTTTGAGATCCCACTACAGGCGTGTGGGGAATTAAATCAAAGCCAGTGTTGTGTTTGGTGTTGAGGACTTCCCTCTTCCGTGTTAAGGCTGGGGCATCTTTACCTTCAGGCTGTCCACATATTGGTCTGACAGGGTGTTCAGGCGAGAGGGATGCTTCCCTGCATTACAATTTGCCCATGGGACAGTCTGCCTCATGAGGGAAATAGGGAACTATCGAAGTGTCTTAGATGAGAGTCATGCTTCACTTTTGCATTCCAGTTCCTGTGCTTGACTCATCAACCAGCCAAAGCTTTAGCTGGGAGCTTTTAGCATTTCTGGATGCTGCAGGTAAATGAGGCTCAGCAGTGAGCAGACTGACACCCAAAGGACCCGATATGACATGATAAAGCAGCCAATCGGAATCGAGCTGCGCTCCGTGCGGAAACCGTCTGGGTTCGTGTGCCGGATCACAGAGAAAACCCAATAATGACAGAGCCTACTGGCACGACTGGACCGGACCAGCTCCATGTTACGCACAGCGGAGACAGCAGAATATAATCCTCACCCAACAGTGCCGATCACTTCTTCCCAAGTTCCCAAGAGAGGGGCAATCCTTACAGGGTGATGTTAAGCTGTCACGCAGCCCCGTGTCTCCACACCTCTGTGGAGATGCCCTCCTGGAACACCCCCCCCCCCCCCCCCGTTATTTCCCAGCATGCCACGGCACTGACTTCTGCTTTATTTCAAACGCACACAGTACACGCCGTCTCCCTCGCTCCTCAATTCTGCTCTCTGGTCTGGCTCTCTTCTCCTCCTCTGGGACGTCCTGCAGATGGTCTGCATCTGAGAAACCCCCACCTTCCCCAGATTTCCCACCGACCTTCTTTCTCCCGCTCACTCCCTCGTCTTCTGGAGCAGGTGCGGTCAGTCCGTGGGCGGGGGACAGGCGGGGGGGGACGGTGGTTTGCAGCAGCGAGCCGGGGGGGGGAGCAGCACCACCATGACGGAGGATCCGCAAGGGCTTAGCAGCGAAATACCCACGGGGGGGCGTGAAACCACAGACGTCAGATGGCAGTATCCAGTTCACAGCGGCGATCTGGCCCCTTTTTATTTTGGATTTCACACTCATTTGCTGAATCTCCAGAAGACCATGCTGTCATCTTAGGAGACTCCGGCTCCTGCACATCTGCATGCCGTCCACCAGGGGGTGCCGGTCCTGCTGCTCAGTGCTCATGTCAGTCATGCAACCGCACAGATAAACGGGGAGGGGGGGGGGCACCTCTCTTGCCCAGAATAGCCCTGGAATACCCCCCTAGCCCACAACACAACAGCTTGTGACAAGTAACCAGCACTGCCGGCCCCAGTTCCCGCCATTTAAATCCCGCCAGTCTGAATCCCGCCAGTCTGAATCCCGCTCGCCCCCGGTTCACTTCCTGCCCCCGTGTCACACGCTGGGGGCCCGTCACATTACATTCTGTGTTGCCCATTAAAGACAGACCATGTTGCCCATTAAAGACAGACCGTGTTGCCCATTAAACAGACTGTGTTTCCCACTTCTGTTTGTGATGCCAAAAAAATGCCTGCAAATCTCAAAAGAAGGACTTCCTCCCTCGCTATTCCAGCACTCCTCTTGCCCCCCCCCCCAGTCCCCCCCATTTGACCACACTTGTCATCATATGCTCTGGCATCAGACAGATGTGTCTGCGGAGTGTCTGCGGGGGTGTTTAGCACAGTTTGGCTAATGCTGCCTGATGGGTCCCAGGGCCAAATGAGGGGGGGGGGGGGGCAAGCTGATCTGC